>CM051495.1:21769122-21917476 GCA_028031935.1 Paedocypris micromegethes | reverse complement strand
CAAGAGAGCGCAAGTGAGAAAGTGAGAGTGTGTGTGATACAGCAAGAAGAGAGATATTTATGTAGCTGATCTGGATCAGTAATGCTGCAACAAAAAATAAGTTAAAAAAAAATCATTTTAAAAAGATATCTCAGTATAAACCATTTCATACCAATATCTCAAAAAAGAAATAATTTAGAAACATTTCAGTAGAATCTGACGCATTTCATCTAAATTATTTTACATTTTTAAATAATTTACATGTTTTTAACACACACACCTTTGTGGTTAGCAGCACAAGGCTTTAAGTATCAGACATTTTAACAAGCTTGAATTTAAACCCTGTTAATTTAATAAAACTGAAAATATGGTGAACATTCATGAGACAATGCCAGTCAAGACTCACCAGACTCTAGTTTCTGGAAGAGCGTTCGTCTGGTCAGCTCTGGTCGATGCTGATCAAGAACCTGTCGACACCACTGCGGGACAGACCAACCAGCGGCCTGATGAACACGAGACCTGAGAGACATGTACAGCCTAGAGAAGGAGATATTACAATCCTATTATACACATTCAATAATTCGGCTGGTAATCGGCTTCATAACTACAGTACTTGGTTTGCCCACTTCAGCATGTCAAGTAAAGTATGTCAGAGAGGAATTATTCAGACCAGTGGAGAGACACTGCTGGAAAACCCCCCACAGATCTGCTGGAGACGTTCCAGCAACAACCGACTAAGACTACATCTAACACATGGATCAAACACATTGCAGGTCAGAATATGCCATGTTCTATACAAAAAGCAAGTTCCATGCGACTGAAAAAGTCTTCACATTTATGCGTTTCACACAAGTGAGTATAGTAAATTGCTGCCTATGAGGGTATCTGAATCTGGATCACCTGTCAGCATCATCATCTCATTCTGTTGACTAACTAGGGCAGGGTGTGTGTGTGTGTGCGTGTGCGTGTGCGTGTGCGTGTGCGTGTGTCAACTGTTGAACACCGCGACTGTCTCACTTTTGGGCTCATGCGCACAGGGAAATGGAAAGAGTAAGAAAAACCTGGGGCAGACGAAAATGATGGAGATATAGAAAAGACAAGTGAAAAAGAAAGGAAAACAGAGGGTGTGAGAGAGAAAGGTTAAAGACAGGGTACTCACCAGGTCTCCTCAGACTCCCCGTCTGGGCTCAGTTTCTCCAGATCTAGAAGATCCAGCTTATCTAGAAGCGCGACAGCGGGAGCGTTCTCCTCCAACTGACCATCAAAATCACCATCCTCTTTGTCAGCGGCGGAAAAGGTGTGCGGATCACTCCGGGGGGAACATTGATCCGAGATGCTCTGAATACAGCAGGAAGTCTGGCGCAAAGACAACGGAGACGGTGACACGGCATTTGCCCGCGTCCTCAGCTGCTCGTTCTGAAGCTCGAGTTTTCGCACAAGCTCCTGCAGCTTCTGAACCTCAAGTTCAGCTCGAGAATCCGCCATCCGCGTTCTCAGTACCGACACCTCCATCTAATCTGAGCCTTCAAAGAAGCTCACTGCGATCCGCGGCGCTTTTCTGCCGCCGCACAATACACTCTCAACCAATGAGTGCGCGAGATTCACACGTGAGAAACCCACGCATGCGCCCGCGCATAATCGCACAGCAGGTTTATTTGTTTATAATGAGGTTAGGATCTAACATCAATCAATTCTAAGACTGCATTATAACTGCCATTAATACGTGACCTGATTTCGTTTTTTTTTAAATCAAATTTAATACAATTATTTTCGAAGATTTTAGAGAAAAGAAAACGATAAACAAACGTATTCTCAAAAACTGAAAAAAACTACGAATCAAGTACTGTATTGTGTCCACTAAATACGATCAGATATTAAATGACGAGGGAAATTATGAAGACTGTGCCTAATAAGTATTGGGTCTGTAGCTTTAGGATTTTGGGCAAAATTTCTGTTTTCAGGCCTGAGCAATGTGCATGTGCATAAAAGAGGGAGATGTTTTTTCTCTATGCAGGATCAGAAATTAATGGAAACCATAAAGAAGAAACACAAGAAAAAACTCTGGAGACAGGTAAGGCTTTTTTCCAATTGGATATGCTGGATACAGATGCTGAGGGCAACACGAGATCCCAGGTGGGAAGAACTGTCAGTGTTGTGGATCAGAGATCCCAGGTGGGAAGAACTGTCTGTGTTGTGGATCAAGGACATTTGAGTAGCCAAATCACCAAGCTATACTAATACTTCCTTCAAACGACCGTTTATTAAAACATTGATTATAATAGTTACTGAAGCTTCCCAGTGATATTTCCAACACACACTAGAAATGAGAAGTCCATATACTATGTCCTGGGTATTTAAAATTTAAGAAAGATATTTGCTGCCCTAACATTTTTATGCACAATATTGCACAGTTATAACAACAATACAGTATTTGACTGTACTGATTGTGTCGACGAACATGAACATAACTGCAGAACAAAACTGAATCTTCCGAATAAAGCTTGTGCTTATGTTAAAATGTAAAACAATTTCACATTTATTGCAACTGAACAAAAAAAAAAATACAAACTGGCAATAAAGTAATCAAATGTATTCAAAAGTGCTTTATTCTCATGACAGCTGACCACAACCGCAAATATAATAGTGAAAATGTTTGTAAAGGATTAAAGATTCACCCCTTAATAATCTTCTAAAATGTGCTACAAGACTTTCCCCATCAGTTTAATCTCCCAATTTCAGCTGCAATGTGCCAAACTCTTCCTCTCACGTGTACCACTGACCTGGTGAGAAACAAAACTGTTATCTTTGTGATTTTGATTCTTTTCATTTCACATTTTTTTTGAGAACCGTGAAAATCAAAGTACCTTTAGCCTTCCTGTAGCAGGTGAAGCAGTTCACCTGACCCTGATGAACCCACAGGGACTGGCCCCCCTCCAAGTAGCCTAGATCACGGTGGCATACAGCACACTGGCAGGCGTGCAAACACACGTTAGAGGTGACTGAAGAGTTTGATGATGTCAGGGAAACATGTCAGTCTCACCTTGAAGCAACTGGCATGACAGAATATCTGAAGCTCTTCTAAAATCATCTTTGGAGCACCATCAATGGGTTTCCTGCAGACTGTACAATCAGTTACATTGCTGAATGTCCTGCAAAATAACATGTAACACATGAAGACACTTGGTTCCAGAAACACACTTGGGATTAACAGTACAGGGTCAGACCTGTAAGAGCTGGACCTCAAACTTGTGGGTGAAATCTGGCTGTAGGTGAACACAATCTGTGACCTGAAAACAGAGAAACGTCATAATCTGACCAGAGACTATTAAGTGTGATAATTTGGTTGCCTGTTAGTCTAAAGAAAAATTTTATTTGTGTGTATGCGGAGGATCACGTGGTTGCGTGTGTACCACGTACCCAGGACTCCCAGGAGAGTAGCCGTTGGTGTCGCCATCCACTGGCTGAGGAGAATGACTGGTGTTACTGGGTGAAAATGGGAAACATCATCGTTGTTATCAAAAGTACTGGATGGAGTGTGAGTAGTTCCTTAGATGGACTCACTGTGAGATCTTCCCTACAGCAGACCAGCTCTCAGGATTAGAGCTGGTGATAGTTGCTCTGTTACATAAAGTTAGACTGACATCAGAGATTGGAACATTTCTCAGGTGATGTGAGAGCTCTCACCGCTCAGAAGATCCTGAGAAGAAAAGGGACGACACAATCACTGAGGGTGACAAGTTTCCACTCCTGAAAGAAAAAAAAAAAAAAAAGAGCAAATCAAATCACATGACCAATAAGTCTGAACACTATCTATGAAAATAATGTGAGAGATTTCATCTGCTCCAGATTGACACTGCTTCAACGGGAGATCTGGCGGCGGAACTAACAAAGTGAACAGGAATTTCCTGATGGACAAAACTGACTAATGGATCTCTCACATGGAGAAGGATGCTGTTGGGAACTCAGCAGATCTGGGTGATGTAGATGCTTGTTCGGGTGATCTGGGCGATCCAGCTGCCAGTCGAGGTGATCCAGCTCCAAGTCCAGGCGATCCAGCTGCCAGTCCAGGTGATCTGGGCGATCCAGCTGCCAGTCCTGGTGATCTGGGCGATCCAGCTGCCAGTCCTGGTGATCTGGGCGATCCAGCTGCCAGTTCAGGCCCTAGTCCAGGCGATCCAGCTGCCAGTCCAGGTGATCTGGGGGATCCAGCTGCCAGTCCAGGTGATCTGGGGGATCCAGCTGCCAGTCCAGGTGACCTGGGCGATCCAGCTCCTTGTCCAGGGGATCCAGCTAATAGCCCAGGGGATCTGGGCGATCCAGCTCCTTGTCCAGGTGATCTGGGCGATCCAGCTCCTTGTCCAGGTGATCTGGGCGATCCAGCTCCTTGTCCAGGTGATCTGGGCGATCCAGCTCCTAGTCCAGGTGATCTGGGCGATCCAGCTCCTAGTCCAGGTGATCTGGGCGATCCAGCTCCTAGTCCAGGTGATCTGGGCGATCCACCTCCTAGTCCAGGTGATCTGGGCGATTCACCTCCTAGTCCAGGTGATTTGGGTGATCCAGCTCCGGGTCCCAAAGACCAGTGTGAACCAGCTTCTGGTCCTGGTGACCTGGGGGAACCATCCCTTGGTCCGAGTGATCGTGGTGATCCCACACCTAGTCCAAGAAATCTAGGTGATTCATCTCCTGGACCAAGTAATTTTGGTGAGACAGTTGCTGATGTTCTGAGTGACGCAGCTGTTGATCCGGGTGATCTTGTTGGTGAACCCGGTGATCCAGCAGATAGTCCAGTGCTTGTGTTCATTTGAAATCTATACAATTAGAGCAGTAGATTCAGAGATACAGAAACAATCATCTACCGTGCACCTTCTAGACCCATCTTACCCATCATCAGTACCCATCTGTGACTTTGTGGCCTCTAAAGGCTTTTTCGGCGGTGATGGTATACCAGGACTTATCCTGTCACACACAAAAACACAAACTTTGGCTCGAATTCTCTGGCTGTTCTTTTTGTCTGGTGTGACTCTTGGGGACATACGGTCTGTAGCTGGAGTTTGAACCCGAATAAACACGAGCAGTGAAGGAGGTCAATCCTGGCGACATCTTCACTGATGGGTTGCTACAGAATATCAGAATCTGTGAGCACACGACAGAAAACCTTCATGGTTCACAAACCTGGCCTGAGGCAGAGTCTTGGAGGGTGATTGTGGGCCACTTAAGGGGTTGTCACTGTAAAGAAAGATGTCAGCAGATTCAGCAATAGGGAAAACCAAGAACGCGAGCTAAACTAACCTGCTTCCACTCAGTAGTTCCTGGCTTCCATACCTGCTCAGGACAAGTGAGAGTGAGAATGGGATAGTGAAATGTAGTGTTTGGTCAAAGCAAATACCTTTTGGTTAAGGAGTTGATGGATGACCCAGAGTTAAATGGAAGCATTTCTTTTTCTGCTGACTTACTGAAACAAGCATGCACAACATAATCAATCCTCATCATAGGACCGACATGAAAATATTTTTTTCACCTGTTGGCTTGATCCACAGATCTCCCCAGCACAGTCTTGCCAAAATTCAGGTCAGAACTAAAACAGGACAGATCACTGCTAAAGCCACAAGCCGACCACTGCTACCTTATAAATAATAAACGTGCATATGCATCTCGTACTTGTTAGGATCTTCCTCTTCGGAATAATTTTTGATCCAACTGTTGTCTTTTAAGACGGTTCTCCTCTTGTTTGCTTCACCCATCACTGCAATAACACCTAAAACGTTTTGATGTGGAAACACGTTATGCTTCATCGTGAAATGGAAAATTCGTTTCAAAATAGTTTTCGTGCACGAGTCATTGCAGGGCGCCCATGTCTAAATTAACTGCAGGTGTGTCGTTATTCACGAACAGCTATGACAGTGATGTAATAAAAAGTAAAAGCACCAGTAAGGAGAAAAAAAAACTTCAATTTTATATTTGCATATCCAGTTGTAAAGGTGTCGTTTGTACGTTTCCGATTTAAGTTTTATGAGTGAAAAGACAATGCCCACGTTGAATTCAGCAAATATGCGTTAGTTAAGAGCACTCAGCAGCAGCACTCACCTGTGCGCGTGCCACTCGGAATCCAGAAAAGGGCGTGGCGAAGAGCGTCAATAGCCCAATCTTGTTTCACCCAAAAATCTGGAAGATTGGACTCAAGATTGGACGATTGACGCTTGTCTCCACGACCTATTGTGACGTCACATCAAATCAGAACGCGAATGAGGACTGATCCCTCTGAAATGTATTCAAATGACCTGCCAGAACCTGAAAGTTAGTGGACATAAGCGAAAATTATTTTTTAATAAACCATTTCAATATATTCCATTTCAAAGTGAATAAATAGTGGCAGTTTAAATATTTGTATTGCCCTAAATGTGAACGTAATTATGCTGCTTTTCTCGACAGATGAAACTACAGTACGTAATTTTTTTTAGAGTCGAGGCGCCCTCTAGAGGCAGCGAAGGAAAACAGCCTACCCAGAATGCCCCGCTCGAATCTGCACAACACATCGCCATTTTCCGCGAGCAGGCGCTTCGCTGCGGAGTAACTGGGTCACGAGACACACAAGGAAATATTACAACGGATCTTCAATAAAGCAACAGATTTCAGCTCCTGTATCTCTTTGCTGAGACCGAGAGCCAATGCCATTGTTTTCCTGGGCCGCTCGGATGAAGTGTTCCAGTGCTGGGCCGGGCTGATGCGACACTGATCCGTTTACCTACTCAGAAAAGCAGACACAACGACGCAGGTAGAGAAAAGTGCGTAATCCGTCTTTGGCATTTGAACGGAGTGTTGTAGTGTGTCAATACTCTGCTGAAGTGGGTCTATGATGCGAGCTATCAAATGACACGATCCATAAGTTTACAGATTCAGCTTTGAGTCGCTCGGTTCCAGGCATAAACATTGCCCGTGTAGAACTATGATATGGATGTAGTTAATTGTAGTATTACTTGTTATGTTAATGTTTGGTATTGGCTTCTCACAAACTCATATTTGTAAAATATAGCTGTGCTTTTTAGCAGATATGTGTATTTAGTGAATAAGGCCAATGAGTTGATTCTGATGAATCACTTCACATGACTCATGAACCGTGTCATATGATTCTTTATGAGTGGACGTTAGTGCTATCAGTTTTTATTGCACATTTGTTGTGATATTATAATCCGGGTATGACCGTTGCATTCAGTGTCAGATAACAAGCTGCATAATAATAAAATTATCCCAGTAGTGAATGTGTTTTGTGAAATATTCTTGTGGATTTTTCACACACATTCAAGACCTGATTCATTGATAATTACAATGTGTCAGATGAGGTGTGTCCAGTCCGGCAGTAATAGTGAGAGATGCACGTAAACTTGTCTGATGTTCTGCTTGTACTTTTCAGAATGAAAAGAGGTCAGAAACGAGATGAGAGTCCAAAAGAGGAGGGTGGGGGTTCCGTTCCGGGCCCTGGGCCTGGGTCACGTGACCCCCGTAAGCGTCCCCGGCGAGGAGATCCAGAGGAGGAAGACGCGGTTGCCTGGGGCCACCTGCCACAGGAGATTCTCCTGCAGATCTTCCAGTACTTGCCGCTGCTGGACCGGGCCTTTGCATCACAGGTGTGCCGTGGCTGGAACCAGGCCTTCCACATGCCTGAGCTCTGGAGGTGCTTTGAGTTTGAGTTGAACCAGCCAGCCAGCTCTTACCTGAAGGCCACACACCCTGACCTGATCAAGCAGATCATCAAGCGTCACTCCAACCACCTACAATACGTCAGCTTTAAGGTGAGCTCACGACTGCTGTGATGGATTGCTCTGGGTTCACAAGTTCACCCTGGTGTCTGTGTGCAGGTGGACAGCAGCACAGAATCTGCCGAAGCTGCATGTGACATTCTGTCTCAGCTGGTCAACTGCTCTCTGAAGACTCTTGGTCTGATCTCCACTGCTCGGCCCAGCTTCATGGAGCTGCCTAAAGTAACACTTTGACACGCACTTTTACATACTTTAAGCGTGTCTGACATGTCAATGGTTTATCCTTTTCAGTCTCACTTCATCTCAGCCCTGACGGTAGTGTTCGTCAACTCAAAGTCTCTGTCCTCACTGAAGATCGATGACACTCCAGTGGACGATCCATCTCTTAAAGTGCTGGTGGCCAACAACAGTGACACGCTGAAGCTTCTGAAGATGAGCAGCTGTCCACATGTGTCTCCTGCAGGTAAGAGTCTCACAAGCTCTTATACTTTCCTTTCCCTAGTTTTGGTCTAACACCTTCACTTGCATCTTTTCTTGCAGGGATTTTGTGTGTGGCGGATCAGTGTCATGGGTTGCGTGAGCTGGCTTTGAACTATCATCTGCTGAGCGATGATCTGTTGCTGGCATTGTCGTCGGAGCGTCACGTTCACCTGGAACATCTGCGGATCGATGTGGTGAGCGAGAATCCGGGGCAGCAGTTTCACAGCATCAAGAAGAGCAGCTGGGACGCCATGGTGCGCCACTCACCCAAGTTCAGCCTGGTCATGTACTTCTTCCTGTACGAAGATGAGTTTGGCCCGTTCTTCCGGGACGAGGTGCCCGTCACGCACCTCTACTTTGGTCGCTCTGTCAGTAAGGAGGTTCTGGGTCGTGTAGGGCTGACGTGTCCTCGGCTTGTAGAGCTGGTGGTCTGTGCCAATGGGTTGCGGCCATTGGATGAGGAGTTGATTCGGATCGCCGAGCGCTGCCAGCAGCTTTCAGCCATAGGTCTGGGTGAGTGTGAAGTGTCCTGCAGCGCCTTTGTGGAGTTTGTGAAGATGTGCGGTGGAAGGCTCTCGCAGTTGTCGATCATGGAGGAGGTGCTGGTGCCCGACAATACCTACGGCTTGGATGACATCCACTGGGAGGTTTCCAAGCACCTGGGCCGTGTCTGGTTCCCTGACATGATGCCCACCTGGTAGAGCAAGAGAACAGAATGGCAGACGACTCCATGTCAGTCATTGTACATAGACGGTTTTGTGATGAAATCAGTCACTCGATGATCTCCAGTGGAAGAGAAACTCTTTTTCTCCAGATGAAGAACATTCATCTCTCCTAATGTTTGTGACGTTTCTTATGTTAATTTGAATGACTGTCGCTCACCTCAATGTAAATACCAAATAGTGAGATGATGAGGATGAAGACTTGTCTCCTGCAGCTCTTTTGTAAAATCTAAGTAATATTTTCCCTGCACTTTATATAGAAATGTACATATTCCTCCTTACAACATTGATGATAATGAAGATCTGTTGTTATATTTGCAGTACAGGAGTAGTTGTCATCATCTTGTTTTGTGTTGATTCTGCTTCAGTGTTTGACTGTCTGAATAAATAGTTCCATCCTTGAAGACAATTGGCTCTAATGAGAATTCATTTTTAAAGCTTTTTGTGAATTGGAAATATGCTGACTTTGTTATTGTCAGTGTTGTGAGATATAATTTAATAAAGAAGATAAAAAACACTGTTGTGCCTGTGAATAATCTGAATTTGCACTACATCTTTAAAAAGAAATATTTTCTTTTATCTGCTCACATAAAATGACTTGTTTTATAAAATGACTGTACAAAGCAGCACTGGTGAATTGGGTGTTTGTTCCTGAGAGAGACTGAGATCAGTTTTGACTTCTGACAAAAATATTCTACAAGGGTTTATGTAGAATTTCTGATCTTTAGCCCTCTTATTTGCTTTATATAGACACAAAAGAAATATTAAACTTTAAAATACAAGAGCATTTATTAAACTAAGTATTAACTATTAAAAATTGTGAATCATTTACACCACCCTCACCACTAGGAAAAATGCCACACTTCAAAGATGTAGTATTTTACGGTATTAAATGTTGGATATACATTTCTGGAAAAGATGTGTATTTTTAATTAAACAAAAGCTAAATTATTTGACAGATCAAACTCTATGCACAATCTCATTTTCTCACCATGATCGAAAGCTAACTGTGTTCAATGAACGATCCAGCGGCAGCGACTATATCTGATGAGAAAATCCAAGAATCCACGGGGAAAAAATTTACAGCAGCTCTGTCGTCACCAGACGGTCAACTAGCAGTGAAACGACGGCGCTGTGTGATTGGCTGTTGAACCAGAGAACGAGTTTTCTCTCTGCAGATTAGGAAACTGCGCGCCGGAGGCTTCAAGGCGCGCCCTTCTTCCGCCATCTTGGCTCAGACCGTATCTGTCTCGCAGTCAAACGTTCTCGGGCTTCACGCGCCGTCGACGCCATTCCGGCTCATCGACATCCGGCTTCATAACCTTGAGAGGGCGGGGCGTATGTGTTCCGAACCGGAGTAGCAGCGGAGCAGGAGGAGAGACGCTGAGGCGACGAAGGGCTGCAGAAAACCTCTACACGGGGAGTGCAGCGTCACTTTCCTGCACATTGACTCCGTTTCTCGGAGCTTCAGGGCGTGTGCCGGAGCCTCCGACAGACTATCATGCTGGCACTCGGGCAGGAACCGGAGCGGCAGCGGCTTGATGATTGAGGCGGTTCGTTCGAGCGGTTTGGGCGCATCGGCGCGTTTCTTGCGGCCGTTCTGACATCCATTTTCTGAAGCTTCTGAATGCAGGAACGCTGATTACATCTCCTCTGGAGTTCGGACATCTCGGGCGCTCGTCGAGGGCGATTTTTCTGGATCCCGGTGTCATCTGATTTCGCGCCTGTGATTTTGACGTTCGCCCGTCTCTGAGGCGCGTGTTTGAGTGGATTCGTATTTTTCCCACTAACGATCTGTCGGCGGGAGGATGGCTGACGACGACGTGCTGTTCGAGGATGTGTACGAGCTGTGTGAGGTGATCGGCAAGTAAGTGATCGATTCGATCGCAATCAGCTGATGATTTTTTTTTCGTTTAGTGAGGTGTTTTCCTCTTGTCCTCTTTTGTCTCTTTTTGTGATATATTTTACACTTTCACTCTCCTCTCTCTCTCTCTCTCTCTCTCTCTCTCTCTCTCTCTCTCTCTCTCTCTCTCGATCACTCTCGTTTTCTATCCTTCAGTCTATCTATCTGTGTCTGTTTCTCTCATTTTCTTTCATTCACTTTGAGCATTTCTCTCTGCATCTAATGTTCATTGATGACTAGTAAATAGTAGTTTGTCCATTGACCTGAATGCACATTGCTCCTATGTGATTTCTGCCCTTTGTTTGTGTCAGCGTATGAACGTAACGATTATGTGCCACATCCTAATATTTTATAAACGAGTGATTTTGCGCAGCTTCAGACGGTTTCGATCACGTGACAGAGGTAGGCTTGTGGGTCACGTGACGCTAGTTGGGCCTGATGCTGTGGCTCTAAACATCTGACTTCACTGCTCTGATTGATGCTGTGCGACTTCTTTTTGGCGTTCTTTGCATCCTCTCTTGGTGTGGCATGTAGAAAGAAATGCAACACTCTTCATCAGATCAGTGATGAAGCTCTGCTCCGTGCCAGCATTCATCCTGTGAGACACTACAATCCCCCAGTAGAACCCAGGCTTTCAGCAGTGAAGTGACAAGCTTTCAGAATGCTTACTGGTGCAGATCTCACAGGCCGATGAGATGTGTGTGGCATTCAGATGGATCAGAGTTTTCTTGTTTTCTCAATGTGATGATGGGATTCAGGGTTTGGCTGTGATTGATGACATCATTAATAATTCATCATGTGATGCTGATCTCAGCAAGACAGACTCCAGGAAACATCTTCAGCCTTTTTGGTTTTCGTTCAACCCTGTAAAACTGTCTCATAGAGGTCAAAAATGATCTCAGATGTTCCTCTTATTGTCTTGGTAAAGAGGCAGTGAATTCTGTCAGGTGTGTGTGTGTGTTTAGATTTGCAAATTTGTGTGGTTTAGATCTGTTAATGCTGCTCCTCACGTTTCTAATGTTACAGGCGAACTGTGCGATGAGATCGTTCAGTTATTGTTAACACTACACTGTCTGGTCATTAATCTGTCTCTGTGTGTGTGTGTGTGTGTTCAGGGGTCCGTTCAGTGTGGTCCGCAGATGCATCAACAGAGACACTGGACAGCAGTTTGCAGTCAAGATTGTAGATGTTGCCAGTTTCACCTCGAGCCCAGGACTCAGCACAGAGGGTGACGGAACTTTCTCTCAGTTTATTCCTGTGTGTGTGTGGTTTTTTTTTTTTTATATAAAAAAGAAAAACAGGATACTGGTTAATGGAAAATACACACACTGGCACAATTTATTTACTGCAATTGCTATTAATGTCAATTAGCAAAATTTCTATATTTATATTTTGTTAATGTAAAATTAAATTTTATAAAGGAAATCAGACGAACTTCAACATTTGTGCTTTTGAAATGCCCACAAAGGATAAACCCAGTTACAGAAAAGTCATCAAGATGATCTTTTCGTCTTGCCTGAAGCCTTCACTGTGCCTTTCGTTTTCTCCAAGTCTGTGTTTTCTCCCATGTGCTCATGGGAAAATACAGTTTTTGCTGCAGTGACTGTTTCACTGGGTTTACACTCAGTTACGTTACATGAACATTGGGCGCAGTCTCTGCCTGAGCGATTTCACACACCGATCTCACAACACTTTTGAAACTAGTCGTATCTTCACAATGATATCATATAATAGCAGTTTCATTCATAGTGCTCCGTTATAAACAACGAAGGGCATAATGCCGATAATCAATCAATACTTTTTTATTGCCTTTTTACATTTTTTTTAGTGATAAGGAAAGCGATCTCTCTGTTTGGCGTTTGTTTGTTTCGGAATGGAGCAGTACACAGGATCAGGGATGATGATTGGTCATTTATTTGTAAATTTGTTACTGTCGTAATGATGAAACTTGATTACTTTTTAATCAGAATTAATCACATTAACAAATTACTTCATTATTGACATTATTTTCCTTGCAAACAAAACCTAGTCTTTACAACGAAGTAGTTTGTCAGTCACGCTGCTTAAGTTTTCCTGGCAGCACATTAGACGCGTTACTGATAATGAGTTACAAATGTTTTTTTGTAACAAAATAAGTTATAATATTTTTATCAAAAGTAACTGTGAGGGATTTACACCATTTATGAACATGAAGTTCTCAAAAAGCAGCATTTTTCTGAACTTAAAGAACTCTTAAAGAATGATTGACATTGTTTAATGATTGATAATTCACAATTGCTAGAAAACTGTCAAATGACTGCTTCATGACTGGATTTATTTATAAACAACCTGAAACTTTACTTCAGTACTGTAAACTTTTTTTAAAAATAAAGTCAAAGTTTGGGGAAATGTTGGTCAATTTCTTATACGTAAATGAATGCATCACAGTATACTTGACTTTGTGTTCTACGTATTGTATGCATCACAGCATACTTGACTTTGTGTTCTACGTATTGTTCTCTGTAGTGCCCTCTACTGTTGACTGTTGTGTTACAACTGACGTCAGTCTCAGATTCTTTTTTAACTTTTTTCTCTCTTTATTGCTTTCATACTTTCCTGTTTTTCCTCCTTGTCTCGTTCCCCACCCTCCGCTCTCGCTGTCTCTCTTTTTATTTTATATTGCCTCTCATTCTGACACTTTTTCTCAACCCCACCTCAGATCTGAAGCGGGAGGCGAGTATCTGTCACATGCTGAAACATCCTCATATTGTGGAGCTGCTGGAGACGTACAGCTCTGATGGGATGCTCTACATGGTGTTTGAATTGTAAGTGTGTGAGAATCCATTCAAGGAACCATAAATCAAAGTCCATTTCTAGCTAATGAAACACATTACATTCTTTTTGAAATGGCATTCATTATTAATTGGTTTAATGTTTATTGATGAATTGAATGTTCTAATGTTAAATATTACATTAATACAAGTCCAAGGACAGAAAATGTTGTTGTTTTTTTGGATAAAGAAGGTCGTCATCCAGAACAGTGGGAACGTTTGAATTACCACAAGAATAGCATAACAATATAGAACCTGTGCCTCTCCATCTGGTGTGATTGTAGATTGTAGTGTGTAATCTACTCTTCCTTTCAAGAGCCTTTGATGATGTCCAAGCCTTTGCTGTTGCAATTTGGTGTCATTCTTGCATTATAAATGCTTGTTCTTGTCTCGGACATGTTATTGTTTAAAGATGCTGTAAATGGAACTGCATGCTGGATGCTGTAAACCCGAACTCTTCCAGCATGAAGCCAAGCTGTTATAACTGCTGCAGTGTGTTGTTTTTTATTTTCCTGCTGAAATAAGCCCTTCTTGTCTGGCATAAGTTGCCTCAAACCTTTTCTATATGTTTCAGCTTTAATGCTGCCTTCTGAAACAAAGGCTGCACGTAGTATAAACCAATGCACGCTAAATAATTTCAAAGTGGCTTTTGCACTAAACGCTGGACCATGTTCACAAATTACTTTCTTTTTGGATGATCCATAACATGGTGTTAATGAAGAGTTATGAAACGCCGTAGCAGTCAAAAGTTGAAGAAACATTAGTCTGAAAATATTCCACTGATCACATTTCCAGCATTTAAATTTTAGGCTTTTTTAGTTTTTTTACCACACACTCACACACACACACACACACACACACACACACACACACACACACACACACACACACACACACACACACACACATTTTTTTGAGAACTATAACAAGAATGAAATGTTTTGAAATGAAATTTGGCAGATAGGAATGAAACAATTTCTCAGTTTTAATTCTGAATATAAATTTCAGGTTGTACTTCAAGCATCTCTCTGTGTGTTTTTGTGTAGTATGGATGGAGCGGATCTGTGCTTCGAGATTGTGAAAAGAGCTGATGCTGGATTTGTCTACAGTGAAGCTGTATCGAGGTCAGAGGTCACATGCACGCCAGCCTTCAGAAAAGGATTCTAGAAGGTGCTGTCTGTTTGTGCTCAGCTTTTAATGTGTTTTCAGCCATTACATGCGACAGATACTGGAGGCTCTGCGCTACTGCCACGACAATAATGTCATACACAGAGATGTGAAGGTAAGACTCAAATCATAGATCCCTGACATAAGACAAGTTTTTTTGTAACAGGAGGGATGATGAATGATGTGGTTTATATGTATATGCGTCAAAAAATGCACAACACTTTTTAGTATTACTGTATTTTTAATTATTGTCTGTTTATGAACTTTGTACAACTTGAAAAACAATATATTTTAGCATCACACAACTTTGTATGTTGTGTACATAAGTTTGTTCTTTTGCATGTGCTATGAAATGGCCACTGATTGATTATTTGAGTTTATGGCTATAGTTGCTTTTTAAACCAAATCCAAAATGTAACACTTTCAATTGTAAAATCCAGTAGCATCAAATTTAATCCCATTTTATTAATAACACATGGATACTGGTTACTTTTAAATTCTGCGTTGTGTCAGAATCATCTGAAAAATGATTTCCTTTAATTCCATTTTAGGAAATCAGAAATGGTCAACTTTTTTTTTTGTGCTAGCAAAAATTGTAATATTTAAATATTATGACACTTCTACTGTGATTGATTATTGTAAAACCTAGAAATTATTGTAGCATGAATCATGTTTTATAGATGTAAAATTCCAACTGTTTCTAGTACTAGCAGGGACTCTAGTTACAAGAACCAAAAAGCTGTGACCAAATTTTGAGAATGAAATATTGTTCATCTTACATGAACAAAAACATTTGTCAGTAAATTTATTTTAAATGTCTATTTTTAACGTAGTTATAAAATCTATTGTAAAAAGTTATTGTAAAAAAAAAAAACAAAAACAAAAACTGTTTTGCTGTATTCTGTATGTGTTTGGGTGTGTACTGTGTTTGGGCGTGAATGTGTAAATAGAATTGTAAAGCTGTGAAAGTGTGTGTGTGACTGTGTTATCTGAGCAAAAAACACAAACATGTATGTATCTTTCTTTAATATTCATCAATCATTTTTTCATGGTCGCAAAAGTTAATTTATGTCTGCTGAGGTTTCTGTCTGTCACCAGTAGGGGCCACTGTTCACTCATTTTACAATCTTTTTTCTTTGAGCGTTTGTGTGTCATTATGAGCGTGTCTGTCCGACTCCGACGTCGCCTGTCCATTATTGCCGATTGCAGTTGAGTTCCAGGTGTGTTTGTGTCACTCTGTGTGCGTTGAGGCCCGGATCGCTCCGTGAGATTCCCGTCAGTGCGGATGCAAAGTGAGACACCGATGTCCGACGCAGTTCTGTGCTGGAGCTTGTGTTGGTAGCAGTTTCCCGCCTGAGGAGCCGTGAGATGGTCTGAAGCGCTGCTCTGCGCACTGATCCTGACAACAGGAAGTACATGACTGGATCCAGGCAGCTGTTGAGCGTGGAGAGCAGCAGCATCACCTCATTGGTTCGCTCCATGAGACGTTGCGTCTCGCAGGACACGTCACTGATCTGTGACCAGACGTAGATGCCCCTGAAGACGTGATAGGGCACAAAGCAGATGCTGAAGAGCAGCGGCACCACGAAGGACTTCATGGCTGTTCGGCTGTAGCGTGACGCGTTCGGCAGGTCCGGCTTGTCTCGTGATGCCTGCAGAAGCCTCTGAGCAATCCGTCCGTACGACACCAGCAGTATGAAGAACACCAGCCAGAACATCGCCACCATGAAGAAGTTAACATAGGCTTTCCCCCGTGCCTGCTTCCTCTGCCTGTACTGGAAGCATTTCTCCTCTTCCTCGTTCCCCTCAGCCAGCACGATCATGGGGACCACCATCACCAGAGAGCACACCCACAGCAGCCCACACGTCACTACGCTCCAGCCACTGCTCCTTGCCCACCGGCGCCCGCATGCTCTTCCACACACTCGGCCGTCCATGATCTTCAGGTACCGGTCCAGGCTGATCAGGCCCAGCAGCGTGATGCTCACATACATGTTCATGTAGAACAAGTTCCCCACAAGTCGGCACATCTTGGACCCCAGCATCCAGCGGTTGCCCTGGGCATGATACAAAACACGGAATGGAAGACATGCCAGCAGCACCAGATCTGCCAGGGCCACGTTGATGAGGAAGACTCGTACTGAGTTCCTGCGCGAGTGGAGGAACAGGAAGACCCACAGAGACAGCAGGTTTCCCGCCAAGCCGAACACAAAAATGATAGAGTAAAGAACCGACAGAGGAGCGCGCAGGTTCTCCTCTTCCACTTGGCACGAGTGGTTGGAGGGGGATGCGACTACGCTGGCACTCTGATTGGATAACGTGATGCTGCTCATTGTGTTAAAAGGTTGCAGTTTCTAGCATCAGATCTTCGGTTCTGGAGGAGAAACAGACACACATTTAGTCGTGAGAGTGAAAACTCCCTTCGGTGTAGTGCAAAGCAGGAGCTAGGGAAACCAATTGCTGCATCTTCTGATGTAGGGATCTTAGTAAAAGGTTCAGTGTGAAGAAAATGTGTTTGTTCTAGACGCAAATTTGCAGCAAATGCAGTTGTCTCCATTGGATTAAACTGGATTCCAAAATTTAGGAAATATTCACATTCAAAGCAATTTACAATTGAAAACTTTTATTTCTATTTAGAGTCTTTTATAGTTGGTCACAAGTTCTTTACGAGGTCAGTTAAGGGGAAAATTAGATATTTTTCAGCTTAATCATTGAATACTGCCCACATTCGGCAAGCGAGACATTTCCAGATGCACCGTGGGCTGACCTGGACCACTAGATTCTTATTTTAAGCAACTATTTAGAATTCCAGCAGCGAGTGTGCAGTGTGAGAGCGAAAGAGACGGTCAGATTTGAGTCTGTGGGAGTCTCGTGACTTTCTTCCCCCAGAAACAGTGTGTGTGTGTGTGCAGTTGACATGTGTTCACATTCCACTCTCTTGCATTTCTGTTTCTTTGGAAACAAATTAGTTACTGGAAATGTTTCAGGCGCACACACACAAATCTTCCACAGTGTGTGGGTTTTTTTTTCACTCCTTTTTGTGAGCGCATCACTGATAAGATATGAACAATTTTGGTTAAAATGACACAAGCTGACCAACTTTAGAAAACAACATCTTATATGCCTGTGTTTTGTTTTCCAAGTATTTTTGTTATGTGTTTTTTGAACTTTTGAAAAATTTTACTTTTTTGAATTTCTTTAAACTCCGCACTGATCAGGTCAGATTGATTTTGATTCAACAGATTTACAGTAGAAACTAAAAACTAGTCACAAAAATCATACGCAGACAATAATTGTACTCACAGAGTAACATGTTGAAAGTGTTTGAGCCGTAACCTGCAGTCGTCTGTCCGTTCATCCGCAGAAGAAATGTGATCTTAACTACAGATACTCGTTCACTTAATCTGCCTTCTGCTTTTTGTGTCTGCACACTCCCCTGTACACACTGCATTTCCCCTCTTTCATCCTTTACCCCTCCCTCTCTCTCTTTCTTTCCTTCTCTCTCTCTCTCTCTCCCACCCCCAACTATTTCTCACTGACTTTTTAAATTTATTTTAAATATATTTTAAAATTATATTTCTCGTTTTCTACTCCCCTTTTTCTACCTCCATCTGTCAGACTTTCTCTCTCTTGTCTCTTTTCTTTCTTCAACCATTTTTTTCTGTATTGCTGTCCCACTCTCTGTTTCTATATTTCAGTATAACAGTATATCTATTTCTATCCTCCACCTCTGTCTGTGTGTGTGTGTGTGTGTGTGTGTGTGTCATATGTCTGATTAAGCAGTTGTTTAAACTGTGAACTTTTGAAATGCTCAGCTATTTTCACTTGTTCTTCTGATCTGTGCTGTGAGGTCTGGACAGGATGTAACTGTGTGTGTGTGTGTGTGTGTGTGTGTGTGTGTGTGTGTGTTTTCAGCCTCACTGTGTGCTGCTGGCCTCTAAAGAGAACTCTGCTCCGGTGAAGCTAGGTGGTTTTGGGGTTGCCATACAACTGGGCGAGTCTGGTCTGGTGGCTGGAGGTACAAGAAAGTTGGGCAGCCAAAATTATTCAGTGCAAATTAAGTAAAGACACGCACCATTATAAACTCTCTCGCTCTTTCATCCGCAGGACGTGTTGGGACTCCCCACTTCATGGCTCCAGAGGTGGTGAAGCGAGAGCCATACGGAAAGCCTGTGGACGTGTGGGGTTGTGGGGTCATCCTCTTCATCCTGTTGAGTGGCTGTTTGCCTTTTTACGGCACAAAGGAGCGCTTGTTTGAAGCCATTGTTAAAGGCAAATACAAGGTGCGACTTTATTTAGACAGTGAGCTGGAGTCTTCTTATTCCTGTCTGATAAGTCCGATCACTAAACAAACACTCAGTAGTTTTTCACATCAGGCCTCATGTAGTCTTCATACATCTTCACCTCTTCCTTATCAGTCTCTCTCTCTCTTTCTTTCTATTCCTCTTTCCCTAAATTTCTGCCTCTCGTTTCTCCTCTTCTTCATAATTCTCATTTTCTCACTCACATACTAATTGTTCTCTAATTCACTTATTTTTTGCTCTCTCACCTTTATCTCAATCTCTGGCTTTTAACTCCTCGCGCACTTGCTTTCCCTCTCTTGTCTTAGTTTCTCTATTTTATTCTCACTGACATTATCTTAATTTCCATCACTCCTTGATATTTTATCTCAGATGAACCCTCGGCAGTGGACTCAGGTGTCTGAAAGTGCTAAAGATCTGGTGCGGCGGATGCTGATGCTGGATCCAGCAGAGAGAATCACAGTCTATGAAGCTCTTAATCACCCCTGGCTCAAGGTCACTAACTCGTCCGCGCACAGAAACCTGTTTAATGGGGCATTTCCTCTGCTCAGTCTGCTGTGTGATTGCTCTCATTCCCATGTCGGTAACGTGTTGTTTGTGACGCCCTTCAGGAGCGAGACCGCTACTCCTACAAGGTCCACCTGCCTGAGACAGTGGAGCAACTTCGCAAATTCAATGCTCGGAGGAAACTGAAGGTACAAACACACTCATACACAGGTTGTAGTCATGGTGTTCAGATTATTTATTTGGCTTCAAGTGTGTGTAAAGATGAAACAAGCTTCTATAGATTTTCCGTGCCTGAAATATGTGTGTGAAAGAAGTGTGTGTGTGTTTGCAGGGAGCTGTCCTCGCTGCTGTCTCCAGTCACAAGTTTAACTCTTTTTATGGCGACCCCCCTGAAGATTTGCATGATTTCTCAGAGGACCCCACTTCATCAGGTATCTCATCACTGTCTCAAGTCCTGTTGTTTAGGTGTAAGGGAAATAGTTGGGAGCCTTGGGGGCTTCACCTGTGTTAGTTAGGGGTCAGAGACACTTCCTGTCTTTATCTGGATCAGAGACTTCAGAGGATTTTTGGGATTATTTTTAGGACGCACACTGTGTCTTTTGAGTGTGTGTGTGAGTTTGTGTTTGTGTGTGTGTATGTGTTTGTGTGCCGACAATAGAAGCATCAGCGGCTGAAATTACTGGAGGATTTATCTAGTCCCTAATCTTACAGACAAAGATAGATGTACTTTTTGGTTTTTGAAAAGACTAATACTTTAAACAGCCACGTAATGTGCAGCTCTCTTCCTTCTGCTTTCAGTTCTGAATAAAAATCTATGGTAAAGTGAAACGACAAATACTTCCCTGCTGCTATTTTGGTTCCTCTCTGTCCAGTCCGCTTTCTCAGACCGACTGATTTTCTGCTTGAACTTTCATCGAATGTACATCGAGTTGAACTGTTCATGAATTATAAGAGGATAAATCTCTCTCCCCCTTACATCCAGGCTCTGCAGTCTTCAGTGATGTTGTAGTGTGTGCATCAGATGTGCTGTGTGTTGTTTCTGACTGTGTGTTGTTGTCTTTGACGCTTCAGGACTCCTCGCTGCTGAAAGTAGGTATCCAATAATGCAACTGCACGCGCCTCTCATCCGTAAACCTCTCCAGGTCATTCAACGTGCATTGCATCTCCCGTTCTTGTTCTGTCCAAAACATCTGTTCTTCGGCATTCGTTCCCTAACTTTTTCTTCCCATCTAAATCATTTCCTGGAACATCTCTCACTTTTTTGCTCAGTCTGTTCTCTCATCATCTTTCCTCACATGCTTGTCGGGTTCAGTCGCTTTCCTGGAAAGTTTTGAATCATTGGGAGTGTGAGAAGTGCAGTGGAGTTTATTTGCTGAAGTTCAGTATCAGTGTCATCATCTGTTTTATTGTAGATTTCTCACACAGATACACTCGCGCGGCTTTACTGTAACCCATAAGATTGTGATCAGGGGAAAAATGAGTGTGTGACATTGCTGTTTTGTGTGTGTGTTGTGCAGGGGCTGTGTCTCAGGTGCTGGACAGTCTAGAGGAGATTCATGCACTGACCGACTGCAGCGAAAAAGATCTGGACTTCCTGCACAGTGTCTTCCAGGACCAACATCTGCACACCCTTCTGGATGTAAGGGAACACACACACACACACACACACACACACACACACACACACACACACACTCTAATGTGACGTGTTGAGTTTGCAATCAAATATAAAATAATGAAAATAATGTTCTAATGCTGATGGCTGTTTGTAGATTTCAAGGCTATAAATAAGCTAATACAATACGAAGAAAAATATAATTGTCAGCTTATTGTTGGTCGTTTTATTGGCAAACTGGGGATACACCATAAACTCATGAAGCTAGACGCTATTAAGTTGTGAAGGTTTAAATGACTGGAAAAAAACATAACATAACCAAAAAACTGAGTTTTAAGTAAGACACTTATAGATATGATGTTGTATTACTCAGTGTGGTTGTTCAAGATAAAGCAACATATTTTCCTGATAAGGGAATGCAGTGCTAGATTTGTTAACAGAATATATTAATGTACACATACTGTATACTATTATCGTACCTGTAGTTTTATCTTGCAGTATCTCGCAGGCCAAAATATTGTGAGCACCCTTATTCTAATATATAACTAATCTATATTTGATAAAAGTGTCTTCTAAAAGCATTAGTGCAGTGTGTGTAGAGGTGAACTCTGCAACTCATCACAGTGTTGCTGGAAAAACCTCAAGAGGGTGACTCAAAATATGTTTGTGACTGTTAAACCTCAATAATGGTTCCGTTCTGTGCTGTTTTCTTGTCTGTAGTTATGAGTTATGTTTCTATGCTTGACATCATCTGATTTTACTTAGTCTCTAAACCTGTATGTGTTTTTTTTTTTTTTTTTTTTTTCAGCTGTATGATAAGATCAACACCAGGTCGTCCCCTCAGATCCGAAACCCTCCAAGTGATGCTGTGAAGAGGGCAAAAGAGGTAAATGCAGACACACACACACACACACACACACACACACACTGGCTAATTATATCAAACTACATTTAAAGTGCCTATATGCTGTGATGGTTTGACTTTTGAGTTTGACCTTTCACCCTCTGCAGGTGCTTGAGACAATTTCCTGTTACCCGGAAAACATGGAGGCTAAAGAGCTGAGACGAATTTTGACGCAGCCACATTTTATGGTATGTGTGCAAACCGACATCTCTGTCTCTCTTTATCTCTCGCTGTCTACATGTATAAATGCGCGTATTGGAAGTTCTGATGTTAATGACCACAAGTTTTTTAAATTGAGTCACACATGCAACAGACACACGTGTCTGATTTGCTCAAATGTCTAGTTCCTTTTTAAGAGCAATCTCACACACTCACACACAGAAAAGCAGCTTTTACTTAATATAGTAACTGCAACTGTTTTGTTATGTCAGAAGGTATTACAGTAAGGAGAGCAAGGGCCAAAATGACGATGAGTGTCATGGTTTTCATTATCAGCACAAGTGTTGTGGGTTATTATGACACAAACACAAAATTCTAAAAAGGCAACCCATATTCCAACAGCAATTAAACTCTTTATCTGACAATGAAGTGTGATGGAGTTTGGTTTATGAAAGTAGTCTGTCCATTATTACACGACTCATCAGTTTGAAGCTGCAATGGTCATTCACGGTTTCTTGAAGTATTCTGAGTGCGTCCACAATTGTTGTGTTTTCTGTCTCAGGCTTTGCTCCAGACACAAGACGTTGTAGCTCATGAGGTTTACAGTGACGACGCCCTGCGCGTGACTCCGCCTCCCACCTCGCCATACTTGAATGGAGACTCTCCTGAGAGCCTGAACGGAGAACTGGAGCTGGAGAACGTCACACGGGTTCGACTAGTGCAGTTCCAGAAAAACACAGACGAGCCAATGGTGATGAACCTCTCTCCACTTCCTTCCTTCCCGCTCACTCACGCGTCATACATGGATCTGTTTGTGTTTCAGGGAATCACACTAAAGATGAATGAGCTGAATCACTGCATTGTGGCGAGGATCATGCACGGGGGAATGATCCACAGACAGGGTGTGTGTGTGTGTGTGTGCGCGCGCCGTGCGATCTGGACTTCTGAGGCTGCACATAACGCTCACAGTCACCTCTCCGTTTGTTTCAGGGACACTACATGTAGGGGACGAGATCCGGGAAATCAATGGCATCAGTGTGGCCAATCAGACAGTGGAGCAGCTGCAAAAGATGCTGGTGTGTGTGTATTTTGTCACCTCATCATCAGATGTCTCCTTTCTTATATGAACCACATATGCACATTAGACATGACCTTCATGATGGCCGGCTTTTTATATTTGGTATAAATATTTAATTCTCACTCCCAGAGATGGATTACACACCCTGTATTGGTGACCAACCAATAAGGGAGCGGGGCAATCAGACACACACTCGTACTCACACAAACATTTCCGGACTCTCATTCTCCTGTACACAGTTTTAGAACTGTGAGAGGAGACAGGAGGCCCAGAGAAAACACACGCAAACACAGGGAGAACATGCACATTCCTCATAGAAAGACAGGGCTCAATAGTTAGTTTAGAATGGGTACTTGCTGTGCGACAACTGCGCTACCCACTGCGCCGTAATAAAAATATTAATACTATACTAAACAATTTTAGTGTAGTATTGTTATTTGAATTTAAAAAATGAAAAATGTAATTACATTTTCTCTCTCATCACCCCGGAGGTCTCTGCAGCATCTGTGGTTAAACTACAGTCATTTTATACATTTCGTCGCTTGCAACTGCACACAAACCACATTCATTTGATCAAAAGTCCAGACGTGCAATATTATCAAAATAAAATAAAAGACTTGTAAAACATTATAGGTTTTTTTTCATAAAATAAATCTGTAAACAAGCTAAAAAAAAGATTATTCAGTATAATTATTTGGTAAATATACTGATATTACTATATTACCACTCGTTGAACATCAAAATCTGTACATATGTAAAATAATCTATTGTAGATAGATAGACATATGGAGATTATAGAGCTAATGTAGTCCAGCTGTAGGGACCCAGACGTTGCAGGCTTGAATCCCGTTCTGGGGCGTTTCACAACTGCGTGTCCTTGAGCAAGACACTGATCTCCACATGTTTCCTGGATACCGTGACTTTAGACTGTCCCACTGCTCAGAGTTTGTATGTGTTTATCTCACGACTTTGTGTTTTCCAATTTGCAGCGGGAAATGCGTGGCAGCATCACTTTCAAGATAGTGCCGAGTTACCGCAGCCAGTCTCTGTCCTGTGATGTGAGTTTCTTTCTCTCTTGCTCTCGCTTTTTCTGTCTCTTTTTCTTTTTTGTTCTGTCGCTTTTCTTTATTGCTCTCTTCTTTTGTCCTTTGTCTCTTTTTTCTGTCCATTATTATTTGTCTACTTCTCTCATCTCTTTTCTGTCTCTAATGCCTTTTCTTTCTCTAGTTCTTTCTCTCTTCCCATTTATTTATTTATTTATTTTATTTTCTTCTCTCGTCTACTCTCCTTTTTTCTTTCTTTTTTTACTTCACTTTTTCTGTCTGTCTTGCTCATATTGTATGTCTCTTTCTCTCTCAGACGATCTCCATCTTTTCTTTGTATCTTTGTAGCTCCTATCTTCCCCCTCTCTTTGTTCTGGTATTTTTTATTTTTCTTTCACTCTCTGTTTTTCTATTGTTCTCTTGTTCAGTCACTTTTGCTCTTACTTTTCTGTCTCTCTCATGCTCTTTTGTTCTGCTATTTTGCTTTGTCTCTTTCTACGGTATTATTTTGTTCGCTCTTTCCCTCCGTTTCTGTTTCTCTCTCTCCCATGCATGCTCTCAATCTTGCTCTGTCTCCACAAATCATGTCTCCTTTCTCTGATTGTTTGCTGATGTTATGTTCTCTGGTTACAGAAAGAGTCTCCAGACATAGGTCAACAGTCTCCTGCCAATGGTCACTCCAGTGTCACAAGCTCCATCATAGTAAGGCTCGAAAACAGACACTGATGCCTCACACACACACACACACACACACACACACACACACACACACACACACGCTGTGATGGTACTCCCACAGCTGTGCTCACAACACTCTCTCTTTTCTTCCTCTGTCTCTGTGACTGATACAAAGGTCTTTTCTCTTCAGGATTTACCCTCCACAATCCAGCCAAAAGGAAGACAGGTGTGTGTGTGTGTGTGTGTGTGTGTGTTCTGTGCGTGCTCGCGTGTGTGATCAGTCTGTTAGTGACCTGTTGTGGTTCTTTGTGTTGTGTCAGATATATGTCCGTGCACAGTTCGAGTATGACCCATCTAAAGATGAGCTGATTCCCTGTAAAGAGGCTGGGATTCGATTCCGGGTCGGTGACGTCATTCAGATTATCAGCAAAGACGATCACAACTGGTGGCAGGGAAAACTGGAGAACACTAAAAACGGCACAGCAGGACTTATCCCATCCCCTGAGCTGCAGGAGTGGTGAGATACTAACACACATCAAATCACATAGACACACACACACATATATACACACTCATTAACATTTGTGTGTGTAGGCGCGTAGCATGTATGGCCATGGAGAAAACTAAGCAGGAACAGCAGGCGAGTTGTACGTGGTTCGGCAAGAAGAAAAAACAGTATAAAGACAAATACCTGGCGAAACACAACGCAGGTAATACACACACACACTATTGCACAAACACACACTTTTTTTCCACACACTCTTTTTTTCTTGATCGGTAAGTAAACATGAGGAGTGACGTTGTGTGTGTTTGTGTGTTGACGTCTGTTTAACTGATCCATATTCGTTTTACACGCTGTCTCCCTCTAACGGCCCCCCGCATGTAAGTACTTGTTAACCCATCCTCTCTCTCTCTCTCTCTCTCACATGGTTATAGAACACTGATGTTTGATTGTGGTGTGTTGGTTTGATGTGGTTAATAGATGGAAAAAAACAAACAGAGACACATAAAACAATCTTATAGAACCTAAAATAAATGTGTTTCTGTGTATAATATTTATAAAGTATGCGTGTGTCTGTGTCTAATGTGTATAGAATAAAAATATAGATTAGAGATTAGAGATTATTCTATAAAATTCATCAAGTTGTTTATTTAGACTAATTTCTTCTCTTTTTTTTTGCATTTTTTTTACATTTAAAAAATAAAGGTTATTTCATTAATGTATTTTTTTATCAGTTTAAATGTGTTTCTGGTTTTTTTTAAACGTGAGAAATTATACTTCTACATAATTACTTCTAAATAATTATAAAACTATAAAACATTAATGATCACTGAATGGGACTTGCTTTGCTTCGTATGATTGACAACTCTATTCCCAGCAGTGTTTTTTACATCCTGGACTCTTTTCTTTAGTCTTTGACCAACTAGATCTGGTGACATATGAGGAGGTGGTGAAGCTTCCTGCGTTCAAGAGGAAGACCTTGGTTCTGCTCGGTATGATCTCTAAACTTTTCGTTTGTTCTTTTGCCTCATAGTCATGACACTCACAGATCCATTTTCTCCTTCAGGAGCTCATGGCGTCGGCAGGCGACACATCAAAAACACTCTCATTGCCAAACACCCCAACCGCTTTGCTTACCCTATTCCACGTAAGGAAGGGGAGAGAGTGTGTGTGTGTGTGTGTGTGTGTGTGTGTGTGTGTGTGTGTGTGTGTGTGTGTCTGTGTATCACTCCTATCACCGTTGGGAACAAAATACTAGGTTTTTATACTCTTTGAGTATCAAGGTGGGATTTTAGAACTATTATAGTGGAGTTTTTGTTTTTGTAAACTGTAATTTATGGTTAGGGCTAGTAAAGAGAGTAAAGTTTACTAATAAGTAGAGCATGTATTACGTCAGTGGGAGACATGTTTATCTGAGTGAGTGTAAGAGGTTACAATGAATGTAGTGTGTGAATTGTTTTGATTTGTGTCTCCTCTCCTGCTTTATTCTTCTGTCAGACACTACACGGCCAGCCAAGAAGGATGAGGAGAATGGAAAGAACTACTATTTTGTGTCACATGAGCAGATGATGCAGGACATCTCTAATAATGATTACCTTGAGTACGGAAGTCATGAGGATGCCATGTATGGTACCCGTCTGGAGACCATCCGCAAAATCCACGAGCAGGGCATGGTGGCCATCCTGGACGTGGAGCCACAGGTAGGCAACAGCCGGGATCTTGCAGTTTCTTAAGCCATGAGTGGTTGTGTGACTGTGTCGTGTTTGTCAAGGCGCTGAAGGTTCTGCGAACAGCTGAATTTGCACCGTACGTAATCTTCATCGCCGCCCCAACAATCACACCAGCCATGACCGAGGTGAGCATGTTTGTGTTTAAATCAAAGACTGTGTGTGTGTGTGTGTGTGTATCTTGTGAACAGCGTGAAACATTGTTGTCATAAAGTAGACATTATAAAGTGTTCTGATTGTCATCTGTGCCTCTGTCTCTGTTCAGGACGAGTCTTTGCAGCGGCTGCAGAAAGAGTCGGAGAGTCTACAGCGCTCTTACGCTCATTACTTTGACCAGACAGTGATTAATAATGAGATTGAGGAGACAATCCGGCTGCTGGAGGAGGCGGTGGATCTGGTGTCTTGCAGTGCGCAGTGGGTCCCAGTATCCTGGGTCTACTAGCCTTGCCCATCCCTGTATATAACTATACATATATAAATATCTATAAATACAGATGTATAAGTGGTAGATGCTCCTGGACGTACAGCGACAGTTTGTGGGTTTTTTTTTATACTCTTGTTTTTAACATAAGAGATGGCGTCTCAGAGCAATGATGAGCACCGGGGGGTCCCAAACACCCCCCACCAGTTTGGACCTGCCGCTGGGGGGCGGGGCTAGAGTGACATGCCCCCACCAATCCATAAGCACAGCTGCCTGTCTTAAACCCCTCCCCCTGTGTGGATGAAGGAAAGCACCGTGTCTGACCACATCGCTCACACACCCATTACAGGTGAAGGTTTGCACAAGCCTTGTGGCTCTTTCTCTGCTCTATCTGAAATCCCACCACAGCTGTCTGGTGTGTATATGTGTGTGTGTGCTTACGCAGACACACACGGAGGTGTGGGAATCTGAGTGGACAGAAAGCACACACACACGTACGCAAAATGGCATGTGAACAGATACACACACCCTACTCCCTCATGCTTGTGCAGTGACGTGTATGTAAATTGTCCTGGGTTTGTGTATCAGGGAGAAGGATTGTCATTGGCTGCTTTCAGGAGTTGTGTGTCCTAAGAGTGTTATTGTTTCACCCCAAAGGATTTTATTGTGCGTAAATGTTTCAGTGGTACGTTCGTGTCGGACTGAAATGAAGTAGTGTGTGTATAAACAAAAGACTGTGTGAACTCTTCATTTCTAATTGCCCTGTGAAAAGAACAACCTGCTCTTCAGTGTTTTTTTTTATATTCCCTCTAACGTGTTTAACAAGTAAATTGATTTTTGAATCACTTGTGTTTGTGTTTTGCATTAACATGCAGGTTTTATTCTATCCTGGGCACAATACTCCTAAGCGTCTGAACCCTGAGATGCCCAACTTACCAAACCTAATATGCTTCCACAAGTTTAAAATAAAAATAGAGCAATTTCTTAAAATTGCTGTATTTAAGAGCAAATACGGTAAGTTAAAATGCAAATGGAAACTTTTTTATGAGTACAACTTGGTGTGGTAATAGATGCAAGATGACCCTCTTGTTTTTTTATTTTGCTTGACTTTATTCGGGGTCCAAAGATGGTGTAGCGATTCAAGCCGAATTGGTTAAAATGAACGAAGAAATTAACTAAAGTGCAAATAACCTTATTTCACAGACATGTTTTCCGGAAAATGCCCGGAATACAGTATAACAATATCACAACTTCTCGTTTCAAAGTTGTCGGGAGAGGGCGCAGCGAAACGACCCCTAGCGCGTTTTTGACCCCACTCGTGCATCCGAATATTGCCGTTCATGAATCTAGACAAGTATTAAATGGTATAACCGCCATTAGATATTGGGTTAACTTTACAAGGACACACCACCATGACGGACAAAGATCACTGAAGCAAATTCTGAAAGTGGTGGTGGTGGTGCTTCCGGGTTACGCGCTCGGCTGACGTCCCCTCGCAACTGTCGCACAACACAATCCCTGATCGCTCTTTAAACTGACAGATGCGGAGACCCTGGTAAGGACGGCGGGGCTCTGTGTTACAAACACTGCTTTCTGAAGCGATCACGCGTTCAGGTGTCACCTTATGCACGAGTATGAGTCCCCGCTGGTTGAAGGAGTTGGTTAGTGTCGCTTGAGTTCCATGAAGGACCGAGACAGTGAAATCCCCCCTGACAGACCTCCGCAGAGCCCGCGATCGAGTAAACAAACAGCCGTTAAAGCGCATCTGAGCGACGGGCTGTCGTTAAGGGCTGTTGTCTCCCAACCGCGCGGAGCTCCGCACGGCTACAAGCTAACAGGACGGAGAAGAGGTGAGAAGAGGCCAGTGACAGTCGGAAGCTTCCGGCACGGTTGATACTTTTTAAAAAGCCGGCTTCTGTGATTTTGCGAAGTAAAATGGCTGCTGTCAGTCAGACTTCATTACGTTTCAGCGGCGCCCAGTTAGACGATTGAGTTTGCAGTGGATAAGTCGCGTCCAGCTACTGCGAGGGATTTTGGAGTTTGCGTTAGCTGGCTGCCGTGATTCACAGGCCGGGACGTGTGTCAGGAAGCGGCCAGTGAGTTTGAGCGCCGCGCCATTACTAAGGTGAGGCAGCGGTTAGCACCGAAGCTAACAGGCCTCGGCAGCACGGGCACGCGATTGTGTTTAATCTCTGATCTGCTAGTGTGGAACACTCACGCATAACATCTTTGTGTGTGGAATCGACAGGTGTTGGCGTGATGTGTGCACGCAGAAATGTGATTGAACGCGTGTTTGGCGTCCGTGTAGTTGCTAATGATGTAAACACCAGCAGCGATGGCCGGACCGGGTTGGGAACTTTTTTTTATGCACTTCACACGGAGATCACACGTCAAACTTGAAGACTGGAGTGTGACTTTTGCAGTGTGTCGTTTTATCAGCGATAGAGCGTGCAGTTTGTGAGGGTCTTCTGGAGCTTTTGTGTCGGCTTGTGAGGATCAGGTGAATTGTTCAGTTTAGTCGATTGAAGCTAAACGCAAAAAGTACCAAACATGTCATTTAAAGGGAGTAGACGATCATCTATAACTCATCTATAATCTCTCTTTGTGGTGAAAGTCAATCAACCAGTTCATTATTTATATGATTGTTGTCTTTTTCGTGCCGAGAGTATTGAAGCTTGTCATCACTTCATTACCAACACTATACTGTATTTAGATTTAAGACTCCTATGTTTTATTTTAGCATTTTGTTGGACTCCCTATACACTACATATTTGTATCACATGATTGTTGCTTATGTAATATCTGTGCTCTAAAACCGATGACAGAACAACTAGACACCTGTCTTTCAGGATGTTGTGTTTCCTTTTCCACATATTATTTGTTTAAACCTGAAATAATTTCAGCTCTATAATGAAGCATTCCTGCTTTGTCTGGCCATTTCTGGGCCGTCAGGATCAAATGGGTTGTGACAGTTCTAAATGCATCCACGGGTTTTAAATAGCTCCCAGCAGTTCCAAAGCCGCATATCAGCAGAACTTTCATCCTAATTTCATTCCAAACATAACTGTTGCTGTCTCAGCTGGAAGGTCCAGAGCAGTTCTCCAGTCTCTCTCCGCTGATCCACTTCTGTTTTGAATCCTGCAGGTAGCGCAATGGTCTCTGTGACTCCCCTGGAGTTCCAGGTGCTTTGATCTCCCCCTTTCCGCTGCTGGAAACACCCGCCTCAGCTGTCGAACCCTTCTCTGTGGTGAGCGGAGCAGATCTGTCTTGCATCCATGACGGCTACCACCCGCGGACCCCCGGTGGGGGGCAATGAGTGTCAGAGTCAAGCCCCTGACGGACAGAATCAAGCGCTGCTAACACAGAGTCAGGTGTGTGTGTGTGGGTGTGCAGTGTCTACACCACCATTCCCTCATCTAAGCTCACATAGTAATTTTGTGTTACTAAAGTCTTTATCCAGACAAAAGTTTATGTTCTTTTTTTTTTCCTTCATTCTTGTCATTTTTACTGAATCAGAATATAAACACTATATCAACTCTTTTCATCTTGACTGACATCATTTGTTCAGAATTTGGATTAATCGACTTTTAGTTTGCAAAGTCTTTACAATAATGTTCAGCTTATGCATGTGGTTGTTTAGACTCCTCCAAATACTTCCATCGAGGTGTCCCCCAACAGCCCACCAGAGGAAGCATCTCAGAGTGCTGCCCCTCCCAGACAGGAAGAAGCGGAGCTTACATTTCCTCACGCAGACCTGGCCAAGCTGGACGACATGATAAATCGGTCAGCAGTCAAACCACTACAACAGCTGATACGTAGTCTTGTGTAGTTCTATCTTAACCTGTGCCCATCTCTCAGACCACGTTGGGTGGTTCCAGTCTTGCCGAAGGGGGAGCTCGAGGTGTTGCTGGAGGCTGCTGTAGATCTAAGCAAAAAAGGTCAGAAGTTGTCCACTCTTTTTAGTTTTTGTGACTTTCTGGCTGAGTTTTGCCATTTGATAATGTGAATATTGTGGAAAAGGGCTTGATGTGAAGTGCGAGGCTTGCCAGAGGTTTTTTCATGATGGTCTGACCACCTCCTTCACCAAAATCCTGACGGATGAAGCTGTGAGCGGTTGGAAGTTTGAAATTCATGTAAGTTTTTTTTCGTCTTCTTGTGTTTTGATGACTGGGCAGAAGTTTCAAAAACCTCCGTTTCATGATGCTGTTATTTCAGCGGTGCATTATCAATAATGCTCACCGACTGATTGAGCTCTGCGTGATCAAACTATCTCAAGATTGGTTTCCTCTTCTTGAACTTCTTGCAATGGCAATAAACCCACACTGCAAATTCCACATCTACAATGGCACCCGACCGTCTGAAAGTGTTCCCGCCTCCACGCAGCTTGCTGATGATGAGCTGTTCGCCCGTCCTCCTGACCCCAGGTCTCCCAAGGTGAACCTCATATTTACCTTCTGCACACAACACCGTCTTGAATTGACCAATCGGAAAACATGTTATTTTAACCTGTTCTCTCTGGGGTTTTCAGGGTTGGTTGGTAGACCTAATCAATAAATTTGGAGTTCTGAACGGCTTCCAGATTCTGTTGGATCGTTTTCTTGGTGGACAGGCTCTTAATGTGCAGCTCATCGCAGCTCTGATCAAGTATGTTTTTCACACTGTTTGATTAGAGCGGTTTTACCACTGATGCTTTTTTTCACATTCCCTTCTCTTAATGTTGTGTTTCAGGCCCTTCGGCCAGTGCTACGAGTTTCTGACTTTGCACACAGTGACTAATTTCTTCCTGCCCATAATTGAGATGGTTCCACATTTCTTGGAGAACCTTACAGACGAGGAGTTGAAGAAGGAGGCGAAAAATGAGGCCAAGAATGATGCTCTTTCTATGATCATTAAATCCCTAAAGAACCTTGCTTCTAGAGTCCCAGGTCAAGAGGAGACGGTGAAGAATTTGGAAATCTTCAGGCTAAAAATGATCCTGCGGTAAGTGTAGTGTGCCTAAAATTTGTAGTGACGGATGCTTTGAAATGTCTTTCTCCTTACAGGTTACTGCAGATTTCATCTTTCAACGGAAAAATGAATGCACTGAATGAAGTCAACAAAGTGATTTCCAGTGTGTCTTACTACACCCATCGCCAGGGTAATCCAGAGGAAGAGGAGTGGCTAACGGCGGACCGCATGGCTGTAAGAACATTTAATGACTAGTACAACATCAGCGTCTAACAGACAGAACAGATACATTTACTTGTCAATGCACAGTGCTTCCTGTGCAGGGTTGTTTAATTCACAGAAAATGTCTATGCATTTCTTGCAGGAATGGATTCAGCAAAATCACATTTTGTCCATAGTTTTGAGGGACAGTCTGCATCAGCCGCAGTATGTGGAAAAGCTGGAGAAAATTCTGCGTTTTGTTATCAAGGAGAAAGCGCTGACACTACAGGACCTAGACAACATCTGGGCAGCGCAGGTAGAGTTCCTGTAGCACTTTGGGTTTTATTTTTATAGATGTGATTTTTCATGTAGAACATAAGATTATCTTAGGTGGCTTACATTTTACATTATGATTAACGTCCAGCTGTTTATCCATACTTCTCTCCATTCCAGGCGGGTAAACACGAAGCCATTGTCAAAAACGTTCACGACCTTTTGGCAAAGTTGGCGTGGGATTTTTCCCCCGAGCAGCTTGACCACCTTTTTGATTGCTTCAAGGTGCCTAGTTCTTCCTCCTCTATGTCAGCACATGCCAGGGATTCAGATTTTTTTTGGTGTTATGCTTTAATGATATGTTTGGTTATTTGTGGGTTTGTTAGGCTAGTTGGACAAACGCAAGTAAAAAACAACGGGAAAAGCTGTTGGAGCTCATCCGGAGGCTGGCTGAGGATGATAAGGATGGAGTAATGGCTCACAAAGTGCTAAATCTGCTGTGGAACCTAGCACACAGCGATGATGTGCCTGTGGACATCATGGATCAAGCTCTGAGTGCCCACATCAAGATCCTGGACTACAGCTGCTCACAGGTTGGTCCTAATGCTTTGGGCTTGCAGTAGCCTTGGCTAAGCCCAAACTCTGTAATCTACCGTCCTACAGGATCGTGACGCACAGAAGATGCAGTGGATCGACCGCTTCATTGAAGAACTTCGCACCAATGAGAAGTGGGTGATTCCAGCCTTGAAACAGATAAGGGAGATCTGCAGCCTGTTTGGGGAAGCTCCTCAGAACCTCAGGTGAGTTGGTCACCATGGTGGCATCTGTCTGATCAGAGTTTCACCGTCTTCATGTGCTGTTTCTTGTGAGGTCAATATATTTAAACTTCTTCAGACTTTCCTTCATTCTTTCATCTGCTGCTGTTGTTTCTGTGTTCAGTCAGACGCAGAGGAGTACACAGGTCTTCTACCGCCATGACCTCATCAACCAGCTCCAGCATAACCACGCACTTGTGACACTGGTGGCTGAGAATCTGTCTACATACATGGAGACCATGAGGCAGTTTTCGAGAGGTATGAGGCATCCCACATGAGGTGTGTGTGTGTGTTGTGTGTTTCGTACTGACCTGTAATACTGCCTCATGGTCACAGAGCATTCAGTTGATCCTCAGATGGTTCAGATGTGCAGCCGCTACAGCCATGTACAGGAAGTTCAGGAGAGACTCAATTTCCTCAGGTAAGTGGAAGTCATACACATACACACACACACACACACACACACACACACACACACGCACACACACACACACACACACACACACACAACACACACGTAAATTCTCTAATTGAGTTTGAAATTATGAACATCAATTACTTTATTGCCATCAATATAGCCATTGGGTCCAAGATGATGTAAAAAAATGATGAAATAGAATTGAGATGGTGTTGTTTCTGCTTAGGTTTCTGTTGAAGGATGGGCAGCTGTGGCTTTGTGCTCCTCAGGCCAAACAGATCTGGAAGTGTTTGGCAGAGAACGCAGTCTTTCTATGCGATCGTGAGGCCTGCTTCAAGTGGTACTCCAAACTAATGGGCGACGAGCCGGACCTGGACCCGGATATAAACAAAGACTTCTTTGAGAACAATGTTCTTCAACTGGACCCCACCCTGCTTACAGAGAACGGCATGAAGTGTTTTGAGCGTTTCTTTAAAGCTGTCAACTGCAGAGAGGGCAAGCTAGTGGCCAAGCGGAGAGCGTATATGATGGATGACCTGGAGCTGATCGGCCTGGACTATCTCTGGAGGGTACATTTTTGTTAATGGACTTGGGGGGGGGGGTCTTAAGACTTGTATTTCACTTAAGATCTTGTGTTTCCTCACAGGTTGTGATTCAGGGGAGTGATGACATTGCAGCACGCGCCATAGATCTGCTGAAGGAGATCTACACCAACCTCGGGCCTAAACTGCAAGTCAATCAGGTCCTGCTCCACGTCGTTTCACTCTTCCCTGTTTTGTTTTCTTGCTTGCTACCCCTTTTCAGATAATTGTTTTTCACAAACCTATTTTTTTCTGTCTCACATGTCAACTTTTTATCTACACCTCTTCCGTTCTATCTCAGGCTTGATAGTGTGATTGCTGAGAAACGGCAGATGCTGACAGACCTTTGACTGTTTGTTCATAGGTTGAGATCCATGAGGATTTCATCCAGTCATGTTTTGACCGTCTCAAGGCCTCTTATGACACGCTGTGTGTGCTTGATGGCGACAAGGACAGTATCAACTGTGCTCGACAAGAAGCCATTCGGATGGTGCGGGTGCTGACGGTTCTGAGGGAGTACATCACCGAGTGTGACAGTGACTACCACGAGGAGAGGAGCATTCTGCCCATGTCTAGGTAACTCGTGCTTTCCATTGAGTCTCCCCATGTAGGATAACATTAATGGCTTTTGTCTGTGTTCCAGGGCGTTTCGTGGGAAGCACATTACGCTTGTGGTGAGGTTTCCAAACCAGGGACGTCAGGTGGATGATCTTGACATCTGGTCCCACACCAACGACACCATCAGCTCAGTCCGCCGCTGCATTCTCTCACGCATCAAAGCCAGCAGCACGCATACTAAAGTGGAGCTGTTCATTGGAGGAGAGGTCATTGATCCCGCTGATGATCGCCGTTTGATTGGGCAGCTCAATCTTAAAGACAAAACGGTGAGCGGCTTTTCTCACAATAAAAACCAACCGTCTCTGAGACTTGTTTCTTTTCTCAGCTCATCACAGCAAAGCTCACGCAGAACAGTGCCAACATGCCATCTAGTCCCGACAGCTCATCCGAATCATCCACGGGCTCACCTGGAAACCACGCCAACCATTACAGTGACGGGCCCGATCCGGAGTTAGAGGGCTTCCTGCCTGGAGTGGTATGCCCAGTGCCCACACACTCGGGCTTCTCTTCTTGTTTTGTGCACTGTAATAATTCTTGACAAGCCAAACAAATCTTGAAATTAGACATCTTGTTTTTTGTTCTTATAAAATAAATGAGCTTGCATAGAATTAAGAGTGAAAGGTTGTTATTTTAAAGAAAATAGACTTTATTTTCTTGCTTGGAAAAAATGCTAATTTTGACGATATTTTACACTGAATTGAGACATTTTTCAAAGTTGACATCGAACATAACACAGAACTTCCTGAAGCAAGAAATGTCAAGTCAAATCTTCTTCTTCTAAGAACACAATCTTTTTTAAATTTAAGAAACAACTTATTTTTGTATATTAAAGCTAATGAGAACATGAAGTGATATGCAGAAACAAATCTTCCATGTAAAGTTTTTTTTTTGTCTTGTTTCAAGCTGGCTTGTAAACCCATTGGCAGATAATTTTACTTGACTTGGTTTTTTCTTTTCTTATTTTTCCATGTGGATTATTTGCAGTGTGTTCTGTCTCACCTCTTTCTAAATGTATTTTCTGCCCGCAGATTATGTCTCTGCATCTGCGCTACGTCTCCTTCCTGTGGCAGATCGCTGATCTGGGCTGCACCTTGAACATGCCTCTTCTGCGGGACGGTGCACGGGTGCTGATGAAGCTCATGCCTGCAGGTTGCATCAACTTGTTTGATGTCACATGCTTCTGCTGAAATGTAACTTGCGTCTGTCTCTTCAGATAACACCACAGTGGCAAACCTGCGGGCCACATGTCTGGATCATGCCAAGTTGGGAGAGAACAGCCTCAGCCCGACTCTCGACTCGCGCTTCTTTGGTCCTTCACCCTCACAAGTGCTCTACCTCACCGAGGTGCCACATCCCTCTGCGGCTAGAGATCTTCAGGTTCTGCTGTGCTTGACCCACTGTCTCCCACGCCCATAGGTGGTTTATGCCTTGCTCATGCCTGCCAGTGGAACTCTTGGAGATGATGCCTGCGAATTCCAGTACAACTTTCTGAAGAGTGGCGGTCTGCCGCTGGTGCTGGGTATACTCACCAGGAACAACTTCCTCCCCAGCGCCGACATGGAGACCAGACGTGGTTCTTACCTCAACTCTTTTAAAATTGCCAAGCTCCTGCTGACAGCGGTGGGGTTTGGGCATGTTAAAGTGGTGGCGGAAGCGTGCCAGCCAGTGGTGGAGGGCACGAGCCCTGCTTCACCAGTGAGCATCACTTAAACCAACTGCAGCTTTTTCCCTGCTCTGTATTATTTTATCGCTCTGTATTATTTTATCACTCTTTTTGTTTCGTCTTCCAGATCAATCAGGCCACGCATGACCAGGCTCTCGTCCTACAAAACGCATTACAAAGCATTCCCAATCCTGCAGCAGAGTGCATGCTGCGGAATGTGGCCATCCGTCTTGCCCAGCAGATCTCCGATAAGGTGAGAACACAGTGCACGACTGTGATTTAGTGTCCTGAGTGTGATACACTAATTAGGTTTTTATTAACATCACATTAGTGTTTTAATAAAGCCATTCTTGCTTTCATAATCACACAGAACGTCTTTCAAGCATCTAAGTACATCCCTGATTTGAGTGTGATCCGGGCCATGCAGAAGATGGTTTGGGCTTCAGGTTGTGGGATGGTACATCTGGTCTTCAGCTCAAGTGAAGATATTAGTGAGATCTATGAGAAGGTTAGGCCAAGTAACATCTCTATCCAGTGCTTGTAGCAGAGGCTCTAACAGCAAATGCTTTTCAGACTAATGCAGGAAATGAGCCAGATGCAGAAGACGAGCAACTGTGCTGTGAGGCTCTGGAGGTCATGACCTTATGTTTTGCCCTGCTGCCCACGGCCCTAGACACGCTAGGAAAAGAGAAGGCCTGGCAGACGTTCATCATTGACTTGCTGCTCCATTGCCAGAGCAAGTATGTGTCTGTAGGAAGCCTCACGGAATCTGAAAGTCATGCATGGGTTTATTTTGGGAGTTTTTTTTGTTTTCTGTGAAGTTCCGTAAATGTGAGCATTTGTATAGTTGTTCTGCTTATAAAATGGTGTTTATGAAGTGTTGGAAAGTATCTCTAAATGTGTGTTTTCCTGCAGGGCTGTTCGTCAGATGGCACAAGAGCAGTTCTTCCTCATGGCCACCAGGTGTTGCATGGGACACCGTCCTCTTCTCTTCTTCATCACACTCCTCTTCACTGTCCTGGGGGTGAGAGATCATGCTCACAACATTTTGCTCGTAAGCTTGATGAGTGTGTTCTGCTAGTGTAATTCTCATTTTGATGTGTTGTAGAGCACAGCGAAGGAACGGGCCAAGCATGCCGGTGAATACTTCACCCTGTTGCGCCACCTGCTGAACTACGCCTACAACAGCAACACAAACCTACCCAACGCTGAAGCACTGCTCAACAATGAGATTGACTGGCTGAAAAAAATCCGGGTGAGATCAAAACACTGATGTCATTCTGCCTCATCTTCTCATTGTTTTTCACTAACAATCAGGATGAAGTAAAAAGAAACGGCGAGACAGGAGTGGAAGACACTATTCTTGAGGGTCATCTGGGAATCACCAAAGAGCTGCTCGCCTTCCAGACCCCTGAGAAGAAATTCCACATTGGCTGTGAGAAGAGTGGTACAGGTCTCATCAAGGTCAAACTTACCACCGAGATTCCACTCTTTCTTTGTGATTTTTATTGTTTCCATCCTCAATTACTTTTGTCTGATTTTCAGGAGCTGATTGATGACTTTATATTCCCGGCATCAAATGTTTACCTGCAGTATGTTAAGAGTGGCGAGTTTCCGGTGGAGCAGGCCATCCCTGTGTGCAATAGCGCTGCTTCTGTTACTGCTGGGTTTGAGCTGCTGGTGGCGCTGAATGTTGGCTGTGTGCGCAACCTCAAAATGACCATTGATACACTAACTGACATGTACTATCAAGGCAAGTGTTTTTGACCCCCCCCCAGTTTTAGACACTCAATAACGAATATGTTGGTGCTTATATTCGCATTTTTCAAATATGCATGTAAATAAATACAAATAAGCATCCCTATTTTCCCTAGTTAACTGTTTTATGTGACCTGCCACTTCTTTTATTCACACACACAGATTACTAATGGTAGATTTTCCTTTACAATCAAAACATTTTAGATGCACAAAAGCACCTCTTAAAGCGCAAAATGATACTGAAAAGTCATGAAACAAAACACAACCATGGGTAACAGAACCACGTAAATACTCAAAACCGTATCATTTATTATATTTACTGTTGATTATCTATAATTTAAGTAAAAGGACATCGAAATGAAATATATGAATTGTAGATGTCACGCATGTTGCAGGTTTCGGGCACAAGAATTATAGAGCCTCCCGCTGGCATATGGTGAACTTGTGGAATTCTTCTGCAGTTTTGGCATGGACTTGTTCTCTTGCGGATTGTTAAAAATTTCCACTGAGGATTGAGCCTCAAGTTATCTTTAAATTTTGAGCCAGTAATGTTAATTTTTCAGAAAGTCAGAACATCAAGGAAGTAAGGGGATTCCTATGTTCACCCATTAGTTTTTTTGCATGAATAATTGGGGCTTAAATTCTTGTAAATATAAAAGGGGGTTCTTATATTCTTGTAAATGTGGTATTTGTTATTCACAGAAAGCTGCAAAAGTATCTTTGCTCTCGGTGTAACATGATGGTTCCCAGATCTTCAGACGTCCTGAGCGCTGAATGTGTTTTTTAGGCTGTGAGGTGCTGTCAGAGTGGGAGTATCTTCCTCCAGTGGGCCCACGACCAAACAAAGGCTTCGTGGGTCTGAAGAATGCAGGAGCAACGTGCTACATGAACTCTGTGATCCAGCAGCTCTACATGATTCCACCCATTCGAAACGGACTCCTAGCCATCGAGGGCACAGGCAGCGAGATTGGTGATGACACCGCCGCTGACGAGAAGCAGGAAAATGAGGTAAGAGCTCAGGCGGAAAGGTCTGGACTACAGTGCGTTAACATTCGTACATGTGTGGTGTTGCTCCGCAGGGTCAAGGAGACCAAAGGGAGGAAGTGTTTTGTTATCATCAACAGTTTGACGACAAACTATCACTCGGCAAGACTGAAGACCGCAAGGACTACAACATTGGTGTCCTGCGGCATCTGCAGGTCATCTTTGCTCACCTCACGGCATCACGCCTGCAGTACTATGTGCCCAGAGGTTTCTGGAAACAGTTCAGGTGTGATGCAGAGATTTACACTACACACAGTGACATACACAAAAGCACAAGTCCATTAATCCAACATGTGCCCTGCAGGTTATGGGGGGAGCCGGTAAACCTGAGGGAGCAGCACGATGCCCTGGAGTTTTTTAACTCTCTGGTGGACAGTTTAGACGAGGCTCTAAAGGCCCTTGGACACCCCACAATGCTCAGCCGGATTTTAGGCGGATCATTTGCTGATCAGAAGATTTGTCAGGGTTGTCCTCACAGGTTTGTGTAGACTCAAATCTCCACGTCTACATCCGGACAAATGCCAAACGCTCTGTTTGCCCACAATTGTGTTAGGTACGAGTGTGAGGAGTCCTTCACCACCCTAAACGTGGACATTAGGAACCACCAGAATCTTCTCGACTCTCTGGAGCAGTATGTCAAAGGTGACCTGTTGGAAGGAGCTAATGCCTACCACTGTGAAAAGTGCAATAAAAAGGTTTGTTCTCTTCCCTCATTCAACCTGACCATTGTCGGGAGTGTGTCGGTGATCATCCTCCTCCTCGTTTGTCACAGGTAAACACTGTGAAGCGTCTCCTCATCAGAAAGCTGCCACCAGTGCTGGCCATCCAGCTGAAGCGCTTTGATTATGACTGGGAGCGGGAGTGCGCCATCAAATTCAACGACTACTTTGAGTTTCCGCGTGAGCTAGACATGGAGCCATACACAGTGGCCGGTGTGGAGAAGTTGGAGGGGGGTGAGGTCCCACTGGAGAGCCAGGTTATCCAGGAAAATTCGCCCTCAGAAAGAGAGTCTGATGCTAGCTCCCGCTACCGGCTTGTTGGTGTTCTGGTGCATTCCGGTCAGGCCAGCGGAGGACATTATTACTCCTACATTGCTCAACGGCATGCGGATGGTGGTGATGGGCACAAGGACCGCTGGTATAAGTTTGATGACGGTGACGTGACAGAGTGCAAGATGGATGATGATGAGGAGATGAAGAACCAGTGCTTTGGTGGCGAGTACATGGGTGAGGTGTTTGATCAAATGAAGCGCATGTCGTATCAGCGGCAGAAGCGCTGGTGGAACGCCTATATTCTGTTCTACGAGCGCATGGATACGCTGGGGGCCGACAGCGAGCTACTGAACTACATTACCCAGCTGACCCTGACCGAGCGCTCCTGTCAGCTGAAAATGCCATTAGCCATCGAGGCCAGCGTCCTTAAGCAGAATGTGCAGTTCCTGCACAGCCGCATGCAGTACAGCCCCGAGTACTTCCTATTTATGAAGAAGCTGCTGACCTGCAACAGTGTCTACCTGAGTCCTCCTCCAGGTCTCGCTCTGCTTGTTCTGCACGTGGGTCAGTGGCTCACTGTCTGACTGACCTCTGATTGTTATTCTGCAGGTCAGGATCATCTACTACCCGAGGCTGAAGAAATCGCCATGATCAGTGTCCATCTGGCAACACGCTTTCTTTTCAGCATGGGCTTTCACACTAAGAAAGTGGTCAGGGGTCCGGCTAGTGACTGGTGAGGGTTTTTTTTTCCCCCTGTGGTCATCGATGTGATTATGTGAGCAGGGGTCTCACCGCTCTTTCTCCTCTCTAACACTCAGGTACGACACCCTGTGCATTCTGTTGCGCCACAGCAAGAACGTCCGCAACTGGTTTGCTCACAACGTGCTGTTTGCATTTCCCACACGTTTTTGCGAGTACCTTTTGGAGTGCCCCAGTGCGGAGGTCCGGGGGGCTTTTGCCAAGCTCATAGTTTTTATCGCGCACTTCTCCCTGCAGGATGGGCCCTGTCCCAGCCCTCTCACCTCACCTGGCACACCCGCACAGGTACCAGATGGGTAGCTTGAAAACACAAGAGTGTAATACGTAGGGATGTCCTAGTCATTTTTATTTATTTTTTTTTTCTAACTGAGATTGGTTTAACCCCTGGTTTCCCTGACCTAGAGTGGATGGCCGATAGATAAAGATATTTAGATGGTATTTATCCCACAAGATGTTTTTTTATTTTATCCCATACCTGCAATTTCAGCTTTATTTCTATCGGTTTTGATTGTGTACTTCTCTTTCTCTCTCTCTCTCTCTCAGTAGTACTGCATCACAGTTGACATGAAGATCAGAACTAATTGGCCTTTATGACACCACTATTCCAATAAAAAAAAAACTAGTCTGTGAAGGGCACATAGGAAGAAAATTGACATGATGTGACCTTTCAGCAGGTTTGCGAAGGCGTGACCTTGAGTGATCATCTGCTGCGGGCAGTGCTGAACCTACTAAGAAAAGAAGTGTCTGATCATGGACGTCACCTTCAGCAGTACTTTAATCTATTTGTCATGTATGCTAATCTGGGTATGTCTCTCGCTCTTTTCTCTCTCTCTTACACTATTTGTGCAGGACTTTCCTCCTCATTCTGTATTACTTTCTCCTTCTGGCTATTGTAGGCGTGTCAGAAAAAACCCAACTGTTAAAGCTAAGTGTTCCTGCCACCTTAATGCTGGTGGCGCTGGATGAAGGACCCGGTCCACCCATTAAGTACCAGTATGCCGAGCTGGGAAAACTATATGCCGTGGTGTCACAGCTGGTGCGCTGTTGCGATGTCTCCCCCCGCATGCAGTCTTCCATCAATGGTGAATTTTTAATTTTTCTTCACTTCTCTGTAACACTACAGCTTATCTTATTACTGTCAACAGGAAACCAACCGTTGCCAAATCCATATGGTGATGCCAGCATTCCCTCTCCCATCATGCCCCTGCAGCAACTTGTGGCTGACATCCTGTTAGTTCGCACCAGCTATGTTAAAAAGATCATAGAGGACTGCAGCAACTCTGAGGAGACTGTCAAGCTGCTTCGCTTTTGCTGCTGGGAGAACCCACAGTTCTCCTCCACTGTCCTCAGCGAGCTGCTTTGGCAGGTGAGACAGAGCTGGTAGCTTTTTTCACTGCAAATACATTCTCTCTCTCTCTCTCTCTCTCTCTCTCTCTCTCTCTCTCTCTCTCTCTCTCTCTCTCACACACACACTGCCCTGTTGTTCATCTCAGGTGGCATATTCCTACACATATGAGCTGAGGCCTTACCTGGACCTGCTGCTACAGATCCTGCTGATGGAGGACTCGTGGCAGACACACAGGTAGATCTCAGACGCCACATGGTGTTTCTGTTGAGCTTCTGCCCTCATTGTGCTTTTGTCTCCCAGGATTCACAATGTTTTGAAGGGGATTCCTGATGATAGAGACGGCCTTTTTGACACCATCCAACGTGCTAAGAATCACTATCAGAAACGTGCCTATCAGTGCATCAAGTGCATGGTGGCGTTGTTCGGCAACTGTTCGGTAGCGCATCAGATCCTGCAGGTGAGAGGAATGCGAGATGGACACGAGTGTTGTTTGCTGTGGAGCGTCTTGTGACTGCCCTGTGTTTGCAGAGTAACGGCGACCTGAAGAGGAAGTGGACATGGGCGGTGGAATGGCTTGGTGAGGAGCTGGAGAGGAGGCCATACACTGGAAACCCTCAATACAGCTACAGCAACTGGTCTCCACCGGTCCAGAGCAACGAGACCTCCAATGGATACTTCCTCGAGCGCTCCCACAGTGCCCGCATGACTCTTGCCAAAGCTTGTGAGCTCTGCCCTGAGGAGGTGAGCACATCTGTTATTGTTTGGATCATTTATATCCTTTGATTTCACTTAGTGCCATTAAGTAGCATTAATAAAATGTCAATCAATTTAGTTTATTTTGCTGACTGTGCCCAAGTTCAATACATTAAGTACATTTTGGATCGTAACTTTAATTTAAGTTCACAGGTCTACATCCTATATGGCTTAAAAAGAAAAAAGTAGAGTATAACTTCAGTACAGTTTACAACTTTAACCAATTTTTTGGAGCAAAACACATTACAAAAATGTACGTATGAACTTATTTAAAGGAACAATAAGATAGAAAATACAAATGCTTAGCTGTGTAAAATTAAGACTCAATGCTGATCCAAGAACTGTTAAACTACTTCATTTTGCGGCCCTGATACAGATACTGACTTGTGAAATGACTTTGACACTGATCTGGGAAATGTTGATGGGTTGAGCTAATCCTATGGGCAACTACCAATATTGAGACACATGCTCGGGAAAATAACTAAATATGAGTCTGAATCCTCTTTTGAAAAAAGTATTGAACAAATCAAATCCGAATCTGGCTTTTGTGTCCTCGAAACTGTGCTGATCCATTGAAAATGTTTTCTGGCTCCTAAAATCTGGATTGAGGATTGAGCCTGTGGATCATCACAGTTTCCAGCTCTCGTAGGAACTGAGCAGAGCGATCTGGAATCAATGGAACTTGACACATGGGGAGTCAACACAAAAAAAATTAATCATACCCTGAGATGTTTAGGTATGATTTGTGATTCAGATTTGTTCAAAATAAATGACACGACGACTCACACTAATATCTCAGGCTGACCAGATTTTCTCGTTTCTTATGGCTCCCAGTTTGACCTGTGTGTGTTTTCACACAGGAGCCAGACGAGCAGGAACCAGCCGATGAGCATGACTCGTCTCCGCCTGAAGACACTACACTCTATCCTCATCCTCCAACAGCACCTTATCAGCAGGTCCAGACACATCTATACACATCGTGTGCGTATCAGTGGCGTGTATTCTCATCTGTGCTCTGTCTGCAGCCGAACAATCACCCTCATGGACAGCCCTACACGGGTCCTGCGGCCCAGCACATGAACCCACCCCAGCGGCCCCCGCACAGAGCTCAGGACAGCTGGGATGGGAGTGAGGAGTTTCCAGCCCAGACGAAAGAGTAATAGCTGCTTGCATTGGACCCACCAACTATAGACCCCTTCCTATCTGAGATTGTTTTTCTTGCTCTCTCTTTACAGCTCTCTGTGAGGACTGATGTATATATTGTGCATATGTCATCCAGTCGATTCTCATTTTTCTTAGACCTTGTGTGCTGAGATGATGCTTGATTGTTTGACTGTTTTTGTGGCTCTTGCATCACTGGCACAGAAATGTCATCTTCCCTTTCAGTCGAAGGAAACTATTTTTTTTTTTTTTTTGCCTTTGCTAAGAAATCTTTCTGAGTTGGGACTCCATGATGTTCCTGTCCAATCATTAAGCAGCTTATCACATTTGAAGATGTTTGCAGTCTGACTAACAGCCAACAAAAAGTTCAGCTTTGATAGAAATAACCAGTTCAACATCTTGCTGATGATTACATATGAAGGGATTTTACATGTACAGATTTGACTGCAGAAATGTTTAAATAATACTCTTGTGTAAATATTTAAATAAGAGACTGGTTCAGAAAGACATGCAGCAAACCTGTTTAGCACAGCAAACGAATGGTTTTGACTGTTGCACATAATGGCAGATTGAATATGAAACATTAATATGGTGGAAACACGTGCTCTCCACTCACTTCAGCTTTGTTTTTTCTTTGGATTTGTGTTTGTTTGATTTTGAAGGATTTTTTTTGGCTCTGTTTTTCACGCTTGGATCACCATTTGTCACACAAGATGTACAATTTATTTTGCCTAAAAACACTCTGAACCATTATGATAATATAATATCGGGAAATTAGAAAAACTTCAGATATGGAATAATGTTGGCGGGTACTGATTGCTGCTTTAAATCTTTTATACAAACCGGAAGCATTTTTCCTTTACACTGACAGTTGTTAAATTATTGTCGAGTATGTGGTGTTGCGAGGTTTGGTTTGGTTTGGTTTTGTTGTTGTATGAGACCCAGAAGCTCTTCTAAGCAGATATGGAGCCTTTGTAATCTGAACTTCTGCTGGGTTTCAGGCTGACGTGCGTTGCACGAGCCATTGACTTTTTTTATTTTAATAAAATGTTTATTAAACGAAAACTTCTCTTTTGGACAAGAATGTGTTTCGCAAAATTAAAACATATATTGTTTCTGAGGATACGTACTGTATAAGCAACAAGCAACGATTTGTTTTGGGACGTTATGTAGATGGCGTCCTGTCCAAGTCTCGCGAGTTTACGTGACTCGCGCGAGCTCTTCGGAAGGTTCACTCTGTCCAATAAAATGACGCGTTTTCCGCTGCGCTTTTATTTCACCATCGGGGTGAACGACACGCGCCGCTGGAGTTCCGTTTATTGTCGACAGATACGCAGTCGTTTTCAGCGACACACAAGCTCGTTAAAAGCTTAACGTTACGTTTAAAAGTGCCGATTGCAGGTGTTAGTTTTATTTCGGTCTTTTTTTGGACTTGTTTCTGCGGTTTCACTGACCAGCTTCGACGGCAATCTCAGCACGAGCGACGTACCGGCAAACAAAGAAATCGTTTTATTTTCCCGAGCTTAACCTTCGCCGCCTGTTCGTTATGAGTCATGTGGCCGTGGAAAGTGCGCGCGGTCTGCAGCAGCAGGTGAGCCGGGCCCGAGCGCTGTTTCGGGGATCTGTTTTTCGTCCGGCGTGTGTTGAAGTTGTGGAGCGTCAGTGCGTGTTAAAGATGGAGGTGCTACAGTAGAACAGCAGGATGACGGCGATGATGATGATGATGAAGAAGATGCCGCTGACCGATGCATCGATATTCACGTGTTTTTCGGAGTTTTGTTAGTTTATAATGTTAAACGGCCTGTACCATAACAACAAAACGTACAACAAAAATTATTACACCAAGCCGGATTAAAGTGTTTTTTTTAGCATCCGAGGCTAGTTTTAAATTCTAGTCGCGGATTTGATTTCCAAAGCTTTGGTTTTTAGGATCTAAAAATAGCTTTAGTTAATCGAAAGCTTTGATGTTTTAAATTTGAAGCGAAACGTCTGTCAGTGTCGAATTTTCACCGACTACGGTTTATCGAAAACGTCTGAACCGATTAGCACATTCTGTCTGTTTTAGACTAGTGGCAGCAGTAGATCTCATCTAGATCTATTCTGTGGTCGGTCAAAAATAAAGTTGAAGTGCTTTTCACAAAATTTGAAGACTTTCTGCCATGTGTTTCAGCTCGCTGCACTAGACTTGACTTCAGACCTTCAAGGAGTCCCAGGAAGTGAGTGTTTGGTTCTGTTCTCCTTCCCTGAGGAATGATCTCATAATCCTAATGCTTGTGTATTTGCTTTAACTTTAAGGACGCTACATTCCCCCTCACTTGAGAAACAAAGATCCTTCTAAAAACGGTAAAGATTTGATATTCTCCAAGACTTCTATGCTGACTTTCGGCCTTGAGTGCTAATGGACCCAGATCCCAAACAGGACCATGACGCTGTGTGCTGGAGTGTTGAGTTGTGGTGTTTGTGTCTTGTCTGGCAGGAGCTTTTTCCTCCACTGCACAGAGCAGTTACTCCACTCCAGCTCACAGCTGTAAGTGTCTTTTCGGTCTAGGAGCTCCATGGCCTGCACTGACTTCACTGTTTCTCAACAACTCTTTACAGATGTTCAGCTCAAGTTGTCTCTCATTTTTTTCTCCCTATAACAGATGCTCCAGGATGCTTCGTGAATGGCTTCCACGATAACCGTATGAATGGCAGTGGCGGCTATGGCGGTCGGGGATCAATGCGTAATGATCGAGGACGTGGAGGAGGATACCGGGGTAAAAGCTCCTACAACCCCATTCACACTCTGCAGAGCTCAGGCAGGTGTCAGCGGAGACACTTTCCACCTGAACTTGTTTATATTAGCACATTTTAGCAGTTGTTTTTTTTTTTTTTATCAAAAATCCAGAATTGCATTTACAATAGAGGACAAAAGTTCTCAAGACTCCCAAATAATTTAACAGAGGTTAGCTGTGTTAATAATTTTAAAGTTAATAATTATGCAGTTTAATAGCGCTTTTGAAATACTTTAGAAACGGTGACCATTTTTATGGGTACTAATAATTTTGGACTCAACTAGGCATGTCCTGATCCGATATTGATATCGGAAGTTGGTCCGATATCAGCCAAAAAAAACCCGAATCGGATTGCGTTAAAAATCTCAGACGTAAGCTCTGATAAAATATGAGCGCTCAACTCCGTTACGGCTCTTCTATTCAGCAGCGCTCGGAGCCGGTGCGCAAAGCCCACGTGATCACAACACTGCTGCTTGCAAGAAAAAAGAAAAAGAGCAATGTCGGCCGTGTGGCAGTATTTTTCATTAAAGTGCGATTTAAAAACAGCGTGGCTCTGTGCAAAAATCTCTGCCAAATGACTGTAAAGACACACTTGTCGAGCACAAATGTCCCGCGGTGGAACAGAACCGGGAAAGTCTAATACATCCAACCTCATTGCGCATTTGAAACGGCATCACAAAACTCTGCACGAGCACTTTCGCAAGACTACAGAGTTAAATACGGTGAGCAAGCGTCATTTTTCGCGGGGACATGTTCTCTTTTTACGTCCTGTTCGCGGCGTCCGATAAATTCACAGGGTTTATACATCCAATGTATAAATGTAAAAATGTTTGAGTTCCACCCGTGTTTATTACCATTACGAGTGCAGGTGAATCGACTGGTGATATACAGCACAGTGTTTAAATGAAATGACGAGATGCATTTATAGCGCAGATCACGAGCTCCCCGCCACATTCACGGGGAGTGAACAGAGAGGGAGAACTGCTCTCACTCACAGCTGCACTCCCTGCGTCTCTGCATCAAATGAGAGCTTTGCACCCTCATTTTCTGATATGTTCAATGAAATCCTGCAAGAAAGTACCTCAAATAATACTAATACGTAGGCTATTATGTTTTTAGGCTACTTTATGTGACATATTGTAGTCATATTTCTGCAAGATAGATCTCCATTTGATCTAGCCTTTCATACATACCACACAACAAAATAGGTCAAAGTATTCATGTTTTATGCTGATTATTGTATCGGATTTGTATCTGTATCGGTTGCTGCAATATCGGTATTATATTGGAAATAAAAATGTTGTATCGGGACACCCCTAGACTCAACTGTACATGTGCTGTGTACAGAATCATATGCAAGCAAAAAACGCATAACGTGCAGGTACATTACAAATTGTTTAAATGCACACACTAATGCACAAGCAATGTTTGCCTTCTGCGGTTCTCAGGAATGGGCTATGATGGCTCTGATGGAGGAGGATGGGGTGGACAGGGTGGACAAAAGGACGCCGCCTACAGTAGCTTCGGCCGTTCCGACTGGGGCAAGACCTCGTTCTTCAACGACCGGAGCTCATCATCCAGGGGCCGGTATGTGTCTGACAAGCAAAAACACGACTGCATTATTCAAATGTAGACATTCTGTTTTTTCGAAATTTGCTCTTAATATGAATGCCATCACTTTAGGTTTAATTTGAGTTTGTTGTATTTTATCCCAAACGTATATCATGCCGGTCAATCATTTCAAACTACTACTTGTGTAGATTTAAAGTTGTGGTGGATTTTGTAACAAACTTTTAAGCTCTTAAACAACCCTGGTTGAACAAAGTGCTGTACAGGAATATCAACTAAAAACAGATGATACAATCAATAAAAACAGCAGGTAGTAGAAGAAAAATCAGATGGCAAAAAAGCATGTGACTGGAACCAGACCACAATTCACCCAGCATCTGGTCTGATCTTCTGCTGACATGGACAACGGTGTAGGTTTTTTTTTTTTCTTCTTCCCCTCTGAAGACTTTTCAAAGAATGATGTAGCCTTCAGTTGCAGTGACATCTAAAACATCCCATAGTTTCTGGAGAACGGGAAGCTGACCAGTTAGAAAATAGTTTTCCAAGACTTTGTTATTAAGATTAATTTCAATTCACTTGGAAAATTATCCAACGCAGCGTGACTTTGCTAAGACTTGGCAAACTCTATGTTAAATGTTCATGTCTTAAACTGAGGGATTTCTTAATGTTGGACCCCCTCCATCATCTTGAGTCAGGTTGCGAGTCATTTAATGGTTGTTGACTGCTGGATCTACTGTGATTAGTACCTAACACACTTGGTGATTGGTAGGTTTGAACGTGGAGGTTATGGTGGAGGTGGGAACAGCCGATGGGTGGAAGACGCCAGAGATGACGCAGACTGGTCCAAACCTCTCCCGCCCAACGAGCGTCTGGAGCAGTGAGTTCTGGGATCGGTGTTGTGTAAAGGTGTCTCTCTGACGCTCTGCTCTTCCGCCAGTGAGCTCTTCTCAGGGAGTAACACGGGGATAAACTTTGAGAAATACGATGACATTCCCGTGGAAGCTACCGGTCACAATTGTCCGATGCACATCGAGAGTGTAAGTCACCTGGTGTTTTTTTTTTTTTTTCCTGAGCACAGCTAGTCTAACTGAGTTTGTATGCACAGTTTCAAGATGTGGACATGGGTGAAATCATCATGGGAAACATCACCCTTAGCCGCTACTCGCGTCCCACTCCTGTCCAGAAGCATGCCATTCCAATCATCAAGTCCAAGAGGGACCTGATGGCCTGTGCACAGACTGGTCAGATCTTACACAAACGCATCACATGCCGGTCTCAAACACGTGTCGTTCATTGGTGTGTGTTGTGATTTTTGCAGGTTCTGGTAAGACTGCAGCTTTCCTGTTGCCAGTGCTGAGTCAGATCTACAGTGACGGTCCGGGAGATGCTCTGCAGGCAATGAAGAACAGCGCACAGGTACGTGCATGTGTGACTGCATCTTTATGTGTGTTACTTGAGCTCGAAACATTTTTTTTTTCCCAGGAAACTGGGAAGTATGGCCGGCGTAAGCAGTTTCCCCTCTCCTTGGTTCTGGCGCCCACCAGAGAGCTGGCTCTACAGATTTATGACGAGGCCAGGAAGGTACACACTTCCTGAGTTCTTAACGAATGGCTAGTGAATGTTTTGAGGTTGTCTCACATGTCATCGTCTGTTGTAGTTTGCGTATCGCTCGCATGTGCGCCCTTGTGTGGTCTACGGTGGAGCCGACATTGGCCAGCAGATCCGGGACCTGGAGAGAGGCTGCCATCTTCTGGTGGCTACACCGGGACGTCTGGTGGACATGATGGAAAGGGGAAAAATTGGCCTGGACCACTGCAGGTATGTGTGAGGGGAAAATCTTTTATCTGGAACATTCCACCTAAGGGATTTGTGACTTTTTTTTTTTTTTTTTTTTGCATCAAGTTGTTTTTATTGTCATTCAAGAATCCTTGGGTTGAATCGAGGTTTGCTCATTTCTGCTAGATGAAATGAAGACATGTCAGTTGTGAGCCTTGTGTCTGTCTCCAGTTATCTGGTGCTGGATGAAGCCGACCGAATGCTGGACATGGGCTTTGAGCCACAGATTCGCCGTATTGTGGAACAAGACTCCATGCCTCCTAAAGGTCTGCGGCAGACCATGATGTTCAGTGCCACTTTCCCTAAAGAGATCCAGGTGAAGCAGAGAACAACTGACGACTGTTTATGCTGGTTTGTGTCAAATTTTTTATTTATTTATTTTAATTGTAGATCCTTGCTCGGGATTTTCTGGATGACTACATCTTCTTGGCTGTGGGGCGAGTGGGATCTACGTCTGAGAACATTACACAGAAGGTCGTGTGGGTGGAGGAGAATGACAAGCGCTCCTTCCTGCTAGACCTCCTTAACGCTACCGGTAAAATCCCATTGCTGTGTGAGACTTGTGAGGTTTGTGATTGTGGTGGTGGGTGAGGGACTGGTTGTGTTGAAGAGAGAAGTGTGTGTGGAGGATTCCTGCTCATTTGGAGCTTTGGTCTTGTTCAGTGTTTTCCGGTGAGGCTCAGAACGGTGTGTTCGAGAACGCGGAGAGATCTGGTGAGTCCAGACGCCATCAGTCACTCTTGTCTCACCATGCAGACCGTCCTTGTTTTGCCCTTTTGTTCATCCCTCTTGTTCTCATTTGGTGCATGACGTTTCTGATTGTCAGAATGATGTGTACAGTAGTTTCCATTAGTTTGAACACTGGACGCCTAACAGTGACTGAAATGGTAACAGTCTCCTCTCCATTCGCAGGCAAAGACTCTCTCACACTAGTGTTCGTTGAGACAAAGAAGGGAGCAGATGCTCTTGAGGACTTCCTGTATCGTGAGGGCTATGCTTGCACCAGTATTCATGGCGACCGCTCCCAGCGAGACCGAGAGGAAGCTCTGCATCAGTTTCGCTCTGGGAGATGCTCTATTCTTGTGGCCACAGCTGTAAGACTTGCTACTTCATCTTTAGTTTAACCTTCCTGATCTTCTGAGTGACCTTTTCTGCCTTGCAGGTAGCTGCTCGCGGCCTTGATATTTCTAACGTCAAGCACGTCATCAACTTTGACCTGCCTAGCGACATCGAGGAGTATGTGCACCGAATTGGTCGTACCGGCCGCGTGGGCAACCTGGGTAATGATGAGATGGTGCTGCCGCCACATCTGTTGGACCGAGCTGAACTGCCTTTGCTTATCTTGCCATCACAGGTCTCGCTACGTCCTTCTTCAATGAAAAGAACAGCAACATCACCAAAGACTTGCTTGACATTTTGGTGGAGGCTAAACAGGAAGTCCCCTCCTGGCTGGAGAGTCTGGCTTACGAGCACCAGCACAAGAGCAGCAGCCGTGGGCGCTCCAAGAGGTCTTTTCCTTTCTGTGCTAATGTCACTGCTTTTAAACTGCTCCTGGTGTGTTGACTTGTGGGTTTGTTTTAGGTTCTCTGGCGGTTTTGGTGCCAGAGACTATCGTCAGACTGGCAATGCAGGCTTCGGGAATCGCTCTGCTCGCAGTGGCGGGGGTCATGGAGGAAACCGTGGATTTGGTGGTGGTGGTGGTGAGAAGCTGCAGTGACGCCTGTGATGCTCATGTTCTCGTCTAACTGCTTCTCTCTGTCTCCAGGTGGATTTGGGAACTTTTACAGTGCAGATGGTTATGGAGGAAACTACTCTCAGGTGGACTGGTGGGGAAACTAAGAACCTGATCACCCGTGCCGGATCTTCACCCGTTTCTCTTCAGAACTACATTCACTTGAGTCACGATCTTGACTTGTTCCCCTCTTGCTTTATTTTTTCCTTTTCTCCTTTCTGTTTCATTCTACCTCGGAAATTTTCTTTTCAAAGGCATACTATTTGGATGTAATCAAACCTTGGCAAACTCTAGGATGATCCGTCACAACCTCAGCTTGTTCTGAAATTTCTGAGATCTCCAGTGTTGACGTCACAGACCCCCTCACCTTCATTACAGGAACTGTCCTCTTTTCTTTAGCAGCATTGTAATCCAAGCCCCCTTTACGCACATCTACATGTTCTGAAGGGGCGGGTGTTGATTTGGTTTGGTTTAGTGAAGATTGGCGGATTTCCCTGCTTCGGTGTTTCCTTGGACGCCGTTTTGCTGGAGGGTTTAATCTGAAATGCGCCGCAATTTGAATGATGCAGCCGGTTTCTGGTGTGCATTTGGATCTGAGTTTTGGTACGGAGCAGAATAGCAGTGCGGAATTTCTCTATTTGCACAGATTACTAGAATTGGCTTTTGCTGCTGTTTGTGTAGTTGAAGCATTTTCAGAAATATTTATTTTTATAAGCTGAACTAAAGGTGTGCAGGAAGTGGATCAGGAGACCGCAGATAAATGGAGAGCGGTCTCGCTGTTCTTCGCTGAACCCTGATTGGTCTGAGAACCCCGCTAGTTTCTGTGAATGGTCTGTGAAGAGTCGCGCTGGTCTCTGTGATGAGTCGTTTTAGTCCCATCAATCAAACGATCAATTGGAACCAAAATTTAATTAAAGAATAAAAATGCTTGCCAGGGTTTGGGAAAAAAAAACGTAAATATTTGTACAGAAAATGTAAATGTTTATCACTGCAAAACTGTTCTGATTCTTAAATGTTTTTTTTTTTCTTTTTTGTATTTGTTTTAGTGGTTTTATTTTTTGTAACTTCACCCTCGATCAAAATTTGGGACACAACTGTCTGTAATAACACAAAGCTTTGTTTCTCTTTTTGTCTGACTTGTCTTTCTCTGTATTTTCACCCAATCTGTAGAGCTGAAACATTAGTTTAAAGATTTTCTCCTGCACGAAAAGTTAAATGTTATTATCTGATTTTACTAAATTAAACTTGAAATGTCAGATGCAAACCTTGCTGGGCTGTTTGTATTATTGCAATAGTGTCTCTCAGTCACCTAAATGTAAGCAGCTCTTTGAAGATGATTTGATAATCTACAAAAGAACATAACTTGAGTCTGGAAAATTATGCTCTGCCTTTAACTCATTTAGAGACATGTACATTTGAAGGTGTCAACTGACCCAAAACAAAATGGCATAACATTATCATAACTCATCTAATTATGTATTTGTACCAATAAGTGTAATGTGTGAAATAGTTTTGTGCAAGTAAAAATACACGTTTCAATTGTGAAATGTTCACAGAACATGAATGTAGAAACGGGTATTCTTAATTTAATCATGAGATCAGTCTTTTAATTTACTGGTACAAGGTATTCTATGAAAAGAAAATTCGTTATAGAAATGATCGTGTGGTATTATAGTAGTTTCTACGCCACTTTTTAAACTTAACGGGGTTATATCTGCGATCTCTAAATTCGCAATACAATTAAACACAATGAACGAGTCTTTTATTTTGTAATTCTGCCCATGTGTGCCGTTGAAGATGAAGATAAATATTCCAACGTCACTCGGTGATGCAGTCCCCCTTCGGCAGACTTGAGCGCCAAATGTAGATATACGAAGTTAAAAGCATTATATATTATATTCAAACGTGAAATTGTCCCAACAGTCTCGAGGTTTGTCGAAATAAGATTAAATAAAACGTGACTGTTTTTACACTGTTTAACACTTTTAAATAACACAAAAACGTGATAAAAGTGCTTGCTGAAATTATCATATACAGTTCAGAATACGCACAATCTGGACCACAACATTAAAAACGAGACGAATGACGTCACCGCTCCGTTGCAACGATTGGCTTGTGCACCCCGAGAGGGCGTGTCGATGGCGACGGCGTGGGATCGCCCGTGTGACACAATTACAACAACTTTAATCTGCTGATGTGCTCAACTTTTAGAGTGTTTTTAAACAGATGGGTTGTTTTTTATTCTGCACAGAGAGCAAAACACGGACTCACAAATCTTGCATTTCACTTGTTAAAATGTGATTCGCGAGCAACCGGAGGGCCGACTCACTCCTTACGGTGCTTCAACAGCTTTAACGGGGGAACTTTCCATCTACGGTGGCTTTCAGGCGCGCGAATCGGGCGCCTTTTCTCCCTTTTGCATTGCGAGTCCATGACATCGTGCCGAGTGTCGCTCGCGGACGCTGCTGCTCGACGCCTTAGCGCTGCTGGTGATGAGGAGAAGAAAATGGCGGCGGGAAAAGCGAATGAAGCCGAAGAGGATTCGCCGCGACTGAGCGCGGAGGAGAGCGACACTCTGGCACGCGTGGACAGGTTAATATTGTCGTTCAACCGGACATCGGCCCGTTTTGCGATGTTTCTGAGACGTGTGTTTGCTGGGCGGCGAGTTGATGGCGGGTGTGTGTCGTTCGCAGCTCCCTGTTTGGCTTTCGGCGGCTTCATGAAGATGGCGCTAGCATGAAGGGCCTGCTCGTGAAGGTAGGACGCACTTTTTTTAAAATCCACGAATCACATCGAAGACGCGCAATGAAGTCTACTGGTCGACCACTGTCTCTGTTGAGAGAGACGTGCTTGCTGCGCGAATGGTGCTGCTCAACAAACCGCTGATCTGGCGTAACGTATCGCGCACTTCACAACTTGCAACACATCAAACGGACCCGACTCGCGTCTCGCGCGTCACCCTTGAACTTATTAGCGCGCGCGGTGTTGACGGTGTCATCGTCACCGTTTTGGGGCGCGTGTCACTGAATCTGCTGTGGTTGTTTACACGAGTTTACAGACAAACTTCGAGGTTGATGCGCAGAGGTTGATCTGACTTGGGCAGCACTACACCACTCCCTCCGTGTGTGTGTGTGTGTGTGTGTGTGTGTGTGTGTGAGAGAGAGAGAGAGAGAGAGAGATCACAGCTTTGAGTGGAAATTTTGAACGTTTTTCACTTTGTGTGGGTCAGTCCAGAATTGCGGTGACTGAGAAAGAGCGATCAACTTTTTTGACCACAGCCACACATGCTGCAGCCTGAAGTGCTACACACACTCCGTTCTGATGGTTTGAAGAGGATATTCACTGATGCAGTGCAGGACTGGGCTGTTGCTTCTGCTGGTGTCAGTCCAGTCCTCTCTGTCTGTTGTATTATTCAACTGATCACACACAAACATGTAGCATTCGGTCTCTTGACTACATTGCCTGAACCGCTTTTCCATTTTATGGGTCGTCTGGAGATACAGCCTAGATCCGTCCATTATTTGTGTTGACGTTTCTGTGGTTCTGACATCACTTTCGTTGCACTACAGGCAGTTCGCTACTACGAGTCCCTCGTCCTGAGAGCAGATGGAAAAGTGGACCCGGAGGTTCTTAGTCAGCTGGGTCACTTCAACCTACTTTTGGAGGATTTTCCCAAAGGTGTGTTGTGCGGCGGACAACTTGCTGATTTTATCTCGAGTTTATTTTAAATTTTTTTTGTCTTTTTGATTTGGCGTCTGAATATGTTGGCAAAAATTCACTCACTGAAGAACTGAAAAGTGTGTGTTTGTGTTGTAGCTCTCTCGGCGTATCAGCGGTACTACAGTTTACAACCAGACTACTGGAAGGTGTGTATGTGTGTGCTTGATCGTGTGAGTGTAGAGTGCTGATCTTCTGACCTGGTGTTTCTTGCCTCAGAATCCTGGGTTTCTCTACGGTCTTGGGATGGTTTATTTCCATTATAACGCCTTTCACTGGTAAGAGTTTTGCATTTTGTTTTGTTTGCTGTATTGAAATTGGTGGTTGGATGTTGTGGTGAAGGTGCACGTGTGTCACAGGGCTATCAAGTCTTTTCAGGAGGTGTTGTACATCGAACCTGGTTTCACTAGAGCAAAAGAGATTCACCTACGTCTTGGCCTGATGTTCAAACTCAACACTGACTACGAGTCCAGCTTAAAGGTTTGAGATGAGCACTGTTTTTAAAGTCTCCTTGAACTGATTATGTCAGAATGACCTCCTTCCCTCCACAGCACTTCCAGTTAGCGCTGATCGACTCCAGTCACTGCACTTTGTCCAGGCCCGAAAGTAAGTCCTCTGCCTCCTGTTTAGTTATCGGCCACACAAAACACTGGAGACGTTATAAATCCTCAAGTCTTTTAATTGTGAGATTAGCATGTTTCTGATATTTAAGTATACGTTAATATAAGTTACATAATTCTAAGCCTAACGGTTTATAGATTGTATAGGTCTAACTATTCATCACGTGACATGATTATAACTCTTAATAATTAATTGTTTTTTGACACAAATTAGAACAATTATGTAATGAGATTATGGGAAAAACACTCATCAAATGCACTGCATTATTCTAAATATCAATGCGAATAAATCAGAATGGATGGTTTAGAATGTTCCCCAGAAGGGAACAGTTCTCTCCACGTGTCCAAAAAAAACACAACAAACCCCCAGTAAAGGTGAAAGTTCATGACACTATCACAAGGAAGTTCACCAAAGCTTGGGAAAATCTTTCTGTGGACACTGCTTTTCAGAAAAAGATCATGCATGTAGTAAAAGTTTGTAGTGTGATGATGTGGGGCGGATTTGCTGATTCAGGACCTGGAAATCTACCTTAATGTTTAGAATCTCAGCATAAATAATTAAATTCAGAAGTAGAATCTCTGGCATTCTGTTTGTCACTCGAGTTCAATTCCCTGCCAACTGCTGCCCTTGATCTCAGCAGAAAGACTTTGGAGTGGGCTGGTCAGAGTCTTGACCGGGTTCCTGTTCAGGCGACCAAGTGATAAAATGGCAAAAAATAGTGTATGTTAAACAATGGTAAACGTTGTGTGGCGTACTTAATAATCAAAACTTTCCCCAATACATGATCAAAACATATTAAAACTTACATTGTCGACCGAGTTTTGGCCTAATTGCAACTTGTTTTATTGCAGCATGTGTGATGTCAGCATGAGGTGCTCTGTTAAATCTGAATGACTTGTTACCTATGTGATTCGAAATGTTCTGCCCGGAAAAAGTTGCAGAAGATAAATACACAAAACGTTGTGTCTTTTTTTCATTATGTAAATTTTTGGACTTGCCATTTGTCACTGAAAACCAGCCCTACTGTGCTTCTGATTGGCCAGAATATAGAGTGAGAAATTGAGCTTGATCATAGTTACCCAGCATTTTACGTAATTAATTAATATACTGTAACTGTTCTTTTTATGGGGATCAGATGGAATATTATTTATAAGCATTGAAGCTTTGACTGATTTTACTTGCATTACACTTTGCTTTTTTATTCTCTTTATACTTTGTCCAGTTGATTTGATGAATAACAATTGAAATTTACAAGTTGGCTGAGGCTGGCTCTGTTACTTTTTGTTCTGGAAACATGACGAAGTGTCACGACTAATTGTTTTCTCTCTCTCTCTAGTTCAGTTTCACATTGCACATCTGTACGAAATTCAGGTGAGTGTGTATGTGTCCATAACAGAAATGCCATTCTTGAGCACCAGAACACTCTTGTGTTTTACATATGACATTAAATGTGTGAACTGCTTGTTTCATGCCACACATGACAATTATTTATTGGTTGTCAGGTTTTTTTTCTTTTTGGCGAGTGGGGTGATTTGATATTATCGAGATATGAAGTTGTTTCTGCTGGCTAACTGAAGTTTTGTGTGTGTTGTTTCTGACAGAAGAAACACCGAGCTGCCAGTGAGGCGTATGAGAGTCTGCTGCAGACAGAGAACTTGCCTTTGCCAGTGAAGGCGGCGACTCTTCAGCAGCTGGGTAATAACACGAGGCAGTGTCTCAGAATTCCCTTTCAATCCCTCCAGAACAAGCACATTCGTCCATGTTTTCATTTAGTTGATGTAACATGAGACTAGCTACAGATGCAAATCTGAATTTCTGTGCAAATTCTATGTGTTTAAGGCTGGATGCATCACACAGTGGAGAAGCTGGGGGACAGACCTAATAAGGAGAGTTACGCAATCCAGTGTCTCCAGAAGTCTCTGGAAGCGGATCCCAACTCCAGCCAGTCCTGGTATTTCCTTGGCAGGTGAGCGGTCAGGGTTAATGGGTTAAGTGCTGGTGTTAGTCAGAATGCGTCTGCTCTCTGCAGGTGTTACTCCAGCATCGGGAAGGTTCAGGACGCCTTCATCTCGTACAGACAGTCCATTGACAAATCTGAAGCCAGTGCTGACACCTGGTGCTCCATTGGGTACAACCGACACACACATACTGACTACGCTACATAGGCCTGGGCAATTAATCTAAAACTAATCAAATTTGACATTTAGAACTTAAATCAAAATTTTCCAGGTCAAATATTTCAATTGTTTATCCTTTGGGGGGAAAAACAAACACCTTTTTCACCGCTTGTGGAATGTTATGTTATTCCGCAGACATGTCAAGCATGGACATCTTAGACTGAGAAATAAGAGCAGCTTATACATAAAAACAATGCAGTCTCCGTCATTGGGACACATTTTGGCTTCAGGAAGGATGAACACCCAAAAATAACAAATTTGTACCCCCTCATCAGAGCGAAAACTGCTTATTTTATAGTTTTACTAAGAAGTAATTGAAAATTAAATTGAGTTAATAAAATAACTGTTCATTAATCGTAATCTTGTTAAAATTACCACGAGTTAAATTAATAAAAATTTAGATTTTTGGCCAAATTGCCAAATTAATCCTGCCTTTCTTCCACAGCGTGTTGTATCAGCAGCAGAACCAGCCAATGGATGCGTTGCAGGCTTATATCTGTGCAGTTCAGCTGGACCATAGTCACGCCGCCGCGTGGATGGATCTGGGAACGCTATATGAGTCTTGCAACCAGCCCCATGATGCAGTCAAGTGCTACGTCAATGCCACCCGCAGTAGATTCTGCAACAACACCGCCACACTGGTGGCTCGCATCACATACCTGCAGGTGAGACTGTGTGTGTGTCACTTCATTTGACATTTGTTCATAGTAAGTGATTTGTGACCTGTCTTGAGTTTTCTCTGCTTCACTGATGTGACTGAGTGTGTCCACCGGTTCTGATCTCGGCACGGCTCTGTTTGACTGTGTCGCCGCAGCTGTTTAAATGTGTTTCTTACGCGTTCTCATCCTAGGCTCAGTTGTGTAACCTCCGTCACAATAGTCCACTGAGTAAAAGTAAAATGCTTCCTAGTGTTGAGGAAGCCTGGAGCCTTCCAATCCCAGCAGAGCTCACGTCCAGGCAGGGTGTCCAGAGCAGCGGCGTGCAGGTGAGACCAGATGCCCCCACATGTCAGTCCCTGCCCCCCCACACAAACACACACACACACACAGATGTGTCCACCGCTCCAGCATCTCCGCTGCTCCAATCACATCCTGTCAAAAAATTAGCTTGTCGGTTTTGCCCAATTTTTGACCTACGAATATTAGTTGTTGCTTATCTCATTGATGCTCTGTAGATGTTTGTGCTTCAATGTGTGACAACTCATGCATGTGATCTTGTTTGTTGTTTGTTGATGTGTAATGTTGAATCTGATAAAAACACTGGATTATTGATGATAGCTGTGTGTCGTTACTTTACATTTATATGATGGTGTAATTCAGAATGACTTATGGAATAAGCAATTCAGATTCAGTGTTTTTCTCCGAAACACTGGGACTCAAACCTGCCACCTTACAGTCTCAAGTCAAACTTTACCACTATCAGAGATTTTCATTTTATCATCTCGAGAGTTACACAATATATCCAGATGAAGTTGCTTCTTTTGAAATGCTTTTCCAGAACTTCAAAAGCAGACGATCTGAACCGTTATGCAGCAGCTTCTGATGAGTAGAGATTCACATCGGTCTGATTTCACCGCAGCATCCTCTTTATTTTCAGATGGACCTTCCTGTAGCGGACCCTGTAGCTGGTCATTTATTTGAGTGGTCTCTTTCTCACACTCCGCTTCTCTTTTTTTCAGGCATGTAAGCCATTAGGCTCATCGGCTGGTTCGGGCCTGTCACTTCCTCCTCAAGTGAGTCAGCTGGACCAGGCTGTGGGTCAGTCCAGTGAGCTGAAAAGGAAGCGGTCTGGCAGCCCTGTTGAGGTCAGTTGGTGCAAGCGTCGTTCTCCTCTGTGTCTATGACGACACTGTAAACAAAGCATGACGGGAACATCTTGGTTGTATATGTAAAAAACAACATGTTGAGAAGACTGATCAGTCGAATAGTTCTGGGAAAAGCACTCTATAATGTTTGGGTTTGAAATGATGCAGGAAGACGGGGTTTGACTAAGCATCTGTTTCCCCTCCGCAGTTGCAGATGAACTGCGCTACACAGAACACGCCACTGCAGCAGGTCTGTCTTCATCTCAAGCTCGGATTCGGAAAGTGACTTTCAACGCCTCTCATTATTTTTCTTTCTGCAGATAAGACTAAACTCTTGTGGACAGATACGACCTAGCTTTTTAAACGGACCCTTAGGTGATCCAAAAACCCAGTCGCTGACCAACGGGATTCCAACTCCCAGTGCTGAAGGCCCCAGTGGCCCACGACCCCAGATCTGCAATAATCACACGACAGGAAGCAGAGCTAACGGAAATGTGCCTTACAAGTTCCCCAGCACACTACCTCACACTTGCAGGAGCCGCCATCTCTCTGCTCAGGTCTCTACCTCTCTGCACGTTCTGTTTCACCCCGGAGAGCTGAAAATAATCGGGGTTCTTTCTTTGTCGTGTTGGGTTTAGGGGCTTCAGAAAAGTCCAGGTTCTAATTGTGGGGGTCCTAATGGAGACGGGTCTGTCTCTTCCAACGGCTCCGCTGACTCTGGCTCTCAGGTAAGATGCTCTGCCGCAGCAACCGCTGAACGTGGAGCCAGCAACCACATTTCCTGTGGTTTCCTTTCTCCACATCTTCTCTTACCTCCTGTTCTTCGCAGTTGGCTACCTCAGGTGCGCTTAACGCCTCTCCCCAGACCAAAAAGCATTCTAACATGGAGACCAACGGGCCCACTGCCACCGGTCAGCACAGTCCTGCTCGCACGCCCACATCTGCCTGCCTCTCTCCAGATGATCCACAGCTCTCCAGTCTTAACCACAGCTCCAAGTCCAACCACATTCATCCAAGCAGCTCCAGTACTTCCTCTCCTGCGTCTGCACTGTCCACCACCTCTTTTTCACCTCGTTCTGCTGTAGAGCTACTTGGACAACCACCTACCGTTAACGGGACCGGAGACAAAGCTTGTTCTGAAGACTCTCGTAGTCCACTAAAGCTAGAGCCGACAAAAGTTTCAATCAGAACAGCTCAGCCGTCCGCCACCGTTTCCATCTACCCCATGTCTGCAGACGTCTTGAAGGCCTGCTGGTGAGGTTTCCTTTCTGTGTTGGGGCTAAAGAAGCCAGCCTTGATGATTCTGGCAACTGTGATGCTTTTCATGTCAGGTGTTGTAAGATAGCTTGTTTTGTGTTTGTAGGAATCTTGGGAAAAATGGTGTGTCGGGCAATAGGGTTGTGTTGAACAAATGCCCACCACCGCGGCTTCCTGGACCCCCGTCACCCGCTCTACCGAAAGACCAGCTCAACCCCCCCACGCCCAGCATCTATGTGAGTCACATCATCCTCGTCATGACATCATCAGTGGAAGAAATGAGCATTTAACATAATTTTTCTGTTCAACAATTGTTAATAAAATCAGTTGTTGGTGTTACATAACTCAGAACTGATCTTAAGGAAATTATAAAATTACAATCCGGAAACGTGATTAAAGTAAAATAGACCTAAGCAAAAGTGTTCATCTAAATTAATTCTAAAGTAAAAAGGCCATAAAGTGAAAGTGCACCTATTTCCGATATGGCTCGTTTTAGGTATATCAGGACTCGTCTTTAAGCTTTGACGAGCAAAAGAACCCGGGTGAAATTGAGTCTGTTACAACCTGTCGAATAAAATTAGTTATTTAGCTCCAACAATCCTGCCCCTGATCACCTACTTTGAAACCAATATACTTATAATAATCAATATACTATAATCAAAATATTGAGTGTATGGTGCTTGAAATTATAATAATATTAGGGGAGATTTGTGAGTGTACTTTGTATATGGTATTAAACTGCATCATACTGTACATAAACTGTGATTACGACAAACCTAATATAAATTTTATAGTAATTTTTAAATATTTCAGCGCAAATTTACAAACTCTATAAAATGTTATGACTAAACATTATTACACGCATACAAAAAAAACCCGCAGAATAGGCACAACGGGCCTAGCTAATTAAATTGCCACATACTGCAGGTTAATCCGTTAAAAAAATTTGCATCCTCCTTGATCACAAGTTTGATGGATGGGACGAGGTCATGGTTTTGATGCTTAAAAAACGTCACAGTTACAGACGCATCTCACAACCCATCCATGTTTCTGCTTCATCCTGTGTGTGACTTTGTGTTTCAGCTGGAGAACAAGCGAGACGCCTTCTTTCCACCGCTTCACCAGTTTTGCACCAACCCGTCCAACCCAGTCACTGTCATCCGAGGTCTGGCTGGAGCTCTCAAACTAGGTTAGATTGAAATTTTGATGTCTACGTATTATTTCAATTATTACTCCTGATCCGGAAGATCAGTATCAGTCCACAAAATCTAATTCAAGAATTTCACCTCAACCTTTGTTGTAATACAAGCATCTGATCACATAGAAAATGTCTGCAGTATGGAAATATTACGAAATAGGCATAGACTGCTACATCGACTGGCCGAGATTTGTCATTTTTTAATATAACTGCATTTGCCAATTTGGAACACCAAATAAAGCAGAAAGCCCCAGCAGCCCCAGTCACTACAGACCTGGAAAAACCAGACAAGTTGTACAAACGCTCGAATGAGTCGTCCACTTCTATGTGCTTTAAACATGATCTGTAAACTGCGCAAGGACGCTTCTGAATATGGACGCAGAGAGAGAATCATTGATTAACATTGTTTGCATCTGTATTTGTCTGTTTCATAAACTCTACAAGGCGAGGTCTCTTCTTTCAGACGTCTGTGAGGATGATTATACGTTGTTGACCATTCGTTAGTTTTACTTGGTTTATTCAGTGAAATTGGACATTCATGCCTCATGGGAGAACATGTGGAACAGTTGTGTTTTTTGCATGACAACCTGCCACTTTGAAACTGGGGTACTGTGAAATTATAGAAATTTAAGTTATTTACTTGAGGACTATGTTATTATGTATATATATATTGACTTGTTAATTGCTTAAATATATCTTTGTGTTTACCTTTTATGTTTCTACAAAAGTCATTGTTTAATAAATAATGTTAAGTTTGGAAATGTTGTGTACCCTCTTATCCTGGCCAACCCGTGGCTCTTTAACTAGTTTCCTGCGGCTCTTCAGGAGCTTCCACGTGACATGAGTCATGGATAAGGAATGGCAGAAGTCTCATTAAGCAGCATAGTATAATTTTCAATAACATTGTTCTCTTACTATTTTTGTTTGTGGACTTGCTTGAACTTGAGAGTCTGTCTGTGAGACAGTGCACACAATGGTAACTGTTGAAAAATGACTAATATTATCATGTTGGTGTGGTTATTTTCATTAAGTCTGGTTGAGCAGAGGTCTGTGTGTGTGTGTGTGTGTGTGTGTGCGTGCGTGCGTGCGTGCGTGCGTGTGCATCCATACATGATTAAGGAATGGGATGATGTTTGTGTGCCCGTGTGCATGATGTGGCTCTTTGTAGTAACACAGAAAAAAAGTGGCTCTTAGTCTCTAGATCTAGTTGGCCAGCCCTGCTCTTATCATTACAGTGACATTTTAGCATGCAAATGAAGGGCAAAACTTCAAGATATCGACCTCAAAAATCTGTAGCACACATCGGCCAGCGGCTGACCCTGACTCCGCATCGGGTATAGAAAAACCCATCTTGGTCAATCCCTAGTAGGAAATAACCTTTCACACTCTTTTTTTCCCCCTGTTCTCTTGCTCAATAGATTTAGGTTTGTTCTCCACAAAGACACTGGTGGAGTTGAACCCGGAGCAGCTGGTGGAGGTGTGGACGCAGCAGTGTCAGCCGGCCGATGAGAACTGGGACTCGGGCGGTGTGAACAAACAGTGGCGCTGTGAGAGCAGCCGCTCCTACACCACCATCGCCCGCTACGCCCAGTACCAGGCCGCGTCATTCCAGGAGTCCCTGCGGGTAGGACGGCACGCACAGCGTTATTAGTGACCGGGCCTGGTGTTGTGATAACGGTGTGTGTGTGTGTGTGTGAGTGCAGGAGGAGAGCGAGAAGAAGGGTCAGAAGGATGTTGGCGCTGCGGAGGCGACATCAAACAGGTCAGTGTCTGCTGCCTAGTTCTGCATGCGTTTCCCTACCATCCTGGTCTCACTCTGGTCCTTGTCCTCAGCCATTCATGCAGAAAAGCCCCCTTCAAACTGATCAAGTTCGGCACCAACATTGATGTTTCAGATGAAAAGAAGTAAGTCGGGGTGTATGTGCGCGTGCGTGTGTGCGTGTGTGTGTGTGTGTGTGCGTGTGTGTATGTCGCAGGCTCACAACTTTAATGGTCTGTTTGAGGGTCAGGATGGGATTTTAGGGCTGAGGTTATGGTTGAGTTTTGGTTAAGGTTCAAGTAAAAGGGTGTGGGGAACAGACGTGTAAAGAGAACCTGAAAGCCATACTTGAGTAAAAGTATGGATACCTCACTGTAAAAATATCTGATTTTAAAAGAACCTAAGTAATTTACTAATACTGAATTTAGGCTCAAAAACAAGAAAAAAGAAACTTTATTTTGAGGTTTTATTTCCTAATATAGAAATGTAACATCTCAATATTTCAAAATGGCAGAACTAAATAAACATCAAGAACAAAAATTCAGACTCGGTCAAACTGAAATGTGCAAAAAAAGTGCAATCGCTAATTCAGGTTCACGTGATTTTTCATAAATAGCTTACAGTACCTTCAGCAACCTGCGGATGGCGATATCGCCTCATCCGCCCAAGAAATTAACCACGGTATAAAAAGATGTTTACTTGTTGACCACAATCACAATGTAGCGAGTAACAGTAAGTGTCCATTCAAATGTAGTGGAGTAAAGGGTAAAGTAGTACAGATACTCAATCACAAATGTAGTCTAAAAAAAATGAGCAACTTTTACTTTTACTAGACTCGGTACAAGTACAAAGTAGTTCATGAGTAAATGGAATTTATTTTATGAGTAAAACGTATTAACTTTTTTTTTTATTTACTTTAACGTATTTTTGGACGTTACTTACTTACTTACATACACCACTGGTGGCGAATACTTTGATGGTTGAGGGAGGGAACATTGTTTTGTGTGTGTGTGTGTCAATGGTGGGTCCTCAAGTGTGAGTGTGTTTCTTTCACAGTTCACACTCTCACAGTCCCATTCACCTCATTCTGTCTGCACGTGTTTTCTGCCCCCTGCAGGTGGAAGCTGCAGTTACAGGAACTGAGTAAGCTACCTGCTTTTGCGCGAGTGGTCTCTGCTGGAAACCTGTTGAGTCACATGGGCCACAACATTCAAGGCATGAATACCGTGCAGCTTTTCATGAAGGTCCCAGGCAGCAGAACTCCTGGTGAGATCCATGGCAGAAAGATCATTCTGATCATTCCCTCCATCTAAACCGGTCATTTATGTCTGCGCTTAGGACACCAGGAACACAATAACTTCTGTGCGGTGAACATGAACATAGGGCCGGGTGACTGCGAGTGGTTTGCGGTTCCGGAATCATACTGGGGTGTGATGAATCAATTCTGTGAGAAGTGAGTGTCTGTCTGTCTGCTCCATCTGCTTACGTGTTTATATTCGGAGGAATCCATTTTTCTCTCGTCACCTTTTTCGAAGGAACAACATCAACTTTTTAAAGGGCTCGTGGTGGCCTAATCTGGAGGATCTGTATGAGTCCAGCGTTCCAGTGTACCGCTTCATCCAGCGGCCGGGAGACCTGGTGTGGCTGAACACGGGCACAGTGCACTGGGTCCAGGCCATCGGCTGGTGCAACAACATCTCCTGGAACGTGGGACCTCTGACTGGTGAGATGTGCTTCCTTATCCCGTCACCATCAATCTGGCTCGCCCTTCATCCTGTTCTTCATTGTCCCGCAGCGCATCAATACAAGTTGGCAGTGGAGCGTTATGAGTGGAACAAACTTCACAGTGTGAAGTCTCTCGTTCCAATGGTGCATCTGTCCTGGAACATGGCTAGGAACATCAAGGTGTCTGACCAGAAGCTGTTTGAGCTGATCAAGTGAGTGTAGTAGCAATTGACTAAACTTGAAATTAAATCCTACAACATTTGTAAAAATGGACTGTGGACCTTATACCATTATACCTTTTTAATGCATATAGAAATACTCAACCTCAACTAAACGATTCTTTAACTCATTAGGAATAAAATGCCCTGACTGTAAATCGATTCTTAAAGTTTATAGTAACTGTTTAGATGTCTACGTAACTGTGTATTTTTGATGCCATGGTGTGATGGATGCAGGAGTGATGCTTTCTGCTCACCCAGAAATATTCAATCAACTTCAATCAACAATAAACTGCATCTGCTCAAGTCCAGATGCAGATTGAGATTAGGAGCTACTTGAAAAGATCAAATTTAACAGATATTAAAGAAAAATAAAAAAATTTGCCATTTATGTGGACACCACAAAAAGTGCAACTTGTATGTTGAATTCTGACTTGTTATCTTAAAAAGAGTTTTTTTTATAGAAACCACTAGGGGTGGGACGAGACCGTTTTCCCACGAGACGAGACAAGACACTAGGTTCACAAGACGAGACGAGATTTAGATTTTTTTTTTTGAATAAAAAAAAGCTTTGATAAAATACAAGGATAGCAATATTTTATCTGTATTTTATTTAACAGAAAGAGTGAAATGCATCAACAGTTTGGATAAGTTTTTAACGTTTCAAATTTCATCAATTGCATGCAGTGACAACCAGATAACCAACATAATATTGATCATACAAAATATGATGCCATAAATTGCCAGGCAAGTAATTTCACAAAAAAATGTGTCTATAAATAGGATGTTTAATGTCTGCGCTTAATTGATTTTTTTTTTTATACTAAGACAAATCTTCCAATAACTTCCAATCATTTTGTTTCATCAAATTTTGTTCTTCATGAAGCATCAAGTTCAACTCAACATCAATGTACTTCATTATGATTATATTCACTGTGTTCATTTTAGCTCTAAAAACATATTTATTGAAGGTGTCCAGTCAATTATTGTCTAGAACAAGTGAAGGACGTGAGGTTCTTTCCCTTCATGTCGCTGGTGAGACTCACATCATCACAATCAGCTTGTTTCCTCTCATATTTCTGTTCTACTGCAGCGAGAGTGGATCGTTTCAGTAATGATGTAATACACGTGTATTACACACATTAGATTAAACTCACGTGTTTGAAATAATCGGTTTTATTTTACAAACCCATTTTATTAAAGTTTAACTCGTTCGCTAAATCATCACAAACGATCTTGTAGTGTGAGTGACCTATCGCGGTGGGCGGAGCAATGCCAGAGATCCGCTCACTCAGAGGGAGGAGTCCGCGGTTGTTAGAGCCACCGTCATTTGAAACGCGAGCGAAAGGATCCGTGCGTTCAACTCCAGCTGCTCATGCCGGCACGAAAAACGGGACGCTCGTGCACGAAAACTTTAAAAAAAACTTTGATTCCACACACTGTAGCAAAGATGGCGCCAAATTCTCGCGATATCACGAGATGCAATCGCATCTCGCGAGAAGCATCCCATCTCGTGAGATCTCGTCCCACCCCTAGAAACCACACAATAATGAATTCTATTAATCCGAACAATTGATTAACAGAATTGATTAACTGGATTCAGCAAAAATGTTGGATGCCTGGCATTATCACAAAGAGAAAGTGGCCGTCAGCTTTGACATGATGATGAGGAGAAAGACAGAATTCCAACCTGTGAAAGTCTTAAGTTTGAATTTGGAGATATGAAGTTGGAAATCTATTCCCCAAATGTGGCTTTTATACATTCTGATCTGTGTTACTGTGCTGTTCCCACACAAAATCCAGTAGATGCTCTTAACGCACAGCAGCATCATGTCAGATCACTGGACCAGGCGAGACTGGAGTGGTGTTCCTGATCTCTGTTGGTCCACAGGTTCTGTTTGCTGCGGACTCTCCGGCAGTGTCGGGCTGTGAAGGAGACGCTGGTGGCTGCTGGGAAGGAGACCGTTTGGCACAGACGAGGCCGAGATGAACCGGCCCATTATTGCTTCATCTGTGAGGTCAGTCTGAGCTGGTGTGTGGAATCTTCCAGAAGCTGTGAGAAGACCTATTAACACCTGCTGCGTTGCCATTTAGGTGGAACTCTTCAACTTCCTGTTTGTTACCAGCGACAGTTTCTCCAAGAAGTCTTACCAGATTCACTGTCAGGATTGCGCCCGGAAGGGAAGCAGTACCTTGGAGGGTTTTGTGGTGCTGGAGCAGTTTAAGATGGAGGATCTAATCCAGGTTTATGAACACTTCACCATAGTATGTGGCGCTTTCTATCTCTCTCACACTCCGTCTATTTCTCACTGAGCCCAAGGTGTCTAATTTACTCGTCTTTTTTTCTTTCGTTACAGGCTCCTTCATTTCATTCATCTTGACATGAAGCTGCTGTTCTTGCGCTAAACAGTGTGTCTATGCATCCTGTTTCCCACCTGCAGTGGCAGGCGGTGGTCTGCAGAGGGCAGTAGAGCGTGCATCCTCCACTTTGCTGGTCAAATGAAGAATGAGATCAGGAGGAAGTGCTGAACAGGTGTAACCCGGCGGGTGCTGTGGTTTCTGGATCTGGCAGATGAGAGTGCTGGCACAGTTTTATATGCTAGATCACTATTATTTTACCACCACTTTGGGTGGTGAGATCTAAATCTTTGTAATGTGAAGAATTAGTTGCTATAATTTTTTTACTCTGTTGATCTGTTTTGTTATTTTGAGACCAACGTTTGATATGTGTCTTTTAGTGAGGAAAGGAGAGGAAAACCAGCCAAGATACAGAAAAATGGGTTGCACATAAAGAAAATGTTCTTTGTTCTTTATTTGTAATTCTAATGTACATTTACACTATTTATAAACATATTTATTGCTCGAAGATATTTGTGGACCTGATGTGGTTATTTTTCGTAGAGTTCCTGCCAGTAAATTTTGAAGGAGCTTTAAATTTCTCCTGCGTTTTCTACGTGATTACAACTGCTCGATAAAGACTTGTACAGAATGACAGATTGTCCTATGGTTGCGAAATTTGTTTTGTGTAATAAACAAATGATTGAATTTGTACTGCTTTTGTTGACTGAATTGTGTGAGGAATGTGAAATTTAAATGTGACTTCATGGAGAATCTACCTTTCTGCCGCACTGCTGAACTGATGTGAAGTGTGTTGGATGAACTAAAACCGTCAAGTAGACACACTTCTCATGGTCTATAATGTGCGATGGTCAGCAGCCCCCTAGTTGTCCTTAGACCTGGGTTCCGATCGGAATCCAAGCAGGAGTCAGTTCTCCGGCACTGAAGTGGCTCTGAAACCCAGCAGACAATGTAGCTGTAACGGGACCAACAGAATTCTGCACTGTGTGCCGGGTCCAGAACCATTTCAGACTGACGTGTGAGCGTCCTGACGCCGTCCAGCGCCTCTCATCAGAGACCCAGTAGCCAGATGTAGCTGTTAATGGCTCACAGGACATACACTGACCACTGAGCGTGAGATGGAGACCTGCATCGGTGAGCGGCTCTGATTCTGTTTGGAAGGCTGAAGCTAAAATGCGGGGGTCATTTAAATTATACATTTGTTAATCACAGACATGACTTCTCGACCTCTGACGGTTCAGATGATAAAAAGTGTTTTTGTTTTAGACAAACTTACTCTGCTTTGCTTGTGATGCTCATCTTCAGAGTTTGAGTGCATTACACAAACATTTCGCTTATTTGTTTAACATGGTGAGCTAATTGCGAACGAGATGGATGAGTCAGTAGCACATTTTGAGGTTTCTCCATTAGAGCAGCAGACGTCTTTCTTTCACTCTCTTCGTTTGCGCAGGGAAACGTCGCTGGAGTTTTAACCTTTATCTGCGAAAACATGAATAAGCCGGTTCAGGTTGGTTATTGTCGGTGTCTCTCTTCAGCTTAATCAATAATTTATTTTTCAAAGGGTTGATGGTGACACATGGCGCCAGAATGGACCGACATCAGTCACGCACGCGCTCGCTCTTAGCCTCTCTCTCTCTCTCTTACTGAGGTTTGAATCAGAATTCCTAATGAGAAAAGCTGGCTAAATTACACCAAAGCTGTGATTGTGAAGAAGTGTACAGCGGAACCTCTGACCTGTTTTATCTTTCCTTCATTTTCTCCCCTTTTCCTGCTGTCTGTGTGTGATCCAGTCACGTGACACCTATCTGTCCCCTTTTAAAAGACAGGAACAATTTGACCAATCATGCAGGGCGGTGTTACTTTGTAATAAATCTTCAGATTGACCATTTTTGGAACTTTGCAGTGCTTCTGCATTTTCATGACAGCTTCCACACTCGATGCAATTTTTATTCTGACTTAAAGTCATTAAACATGTTCACGCTCCCGTTGCGACCTCATCGATCCGCTTAACCCCACCCACCCACTCACCTCACACACATACGCGCGCGCGAATGCAAATAATTATATAGTTAATCGTGGAAAAACGTATGGAAATCTTTTTCCATTTATATATTTACACTTTTGACTTCATTCAAACGAACGCCCGCGTGTTTTTTTGCTGCGAATAAATAAAATATGACCGCAGTTTCGCGATGTTTTTTAATTCAGTCTGATAAACTATTCTGATTTATACAATTACTGAAAGAATGGAAACGAAATATATTAGTTTACTAATATCCGAGTCAAAATGTAGCAGATTAAATACTATGAATAATTTCCAGTTTTGTTCTTTTGAGTAATAAGATCTACATCTCTTACCTTCAGTCCGCTCCAAACGCCGATCCGGGTTCTGAATTAACACTGCGATACATTTAACAGCACGTTCGGTGATGAATGAAGAATGATCGAACGACTTCATATCTGAATGATGTCAGGACTGGATTAGCGTCCTTCGCTCTCTCTCTCTCTCTCTCTCTCTCTCTCTCTCTCTCTCTCTCTCTCTCTCTCTCTCTCTCTCTCTCTCTCTCTCTTCTCTCTCTCTCTCTCTCTCTCTCTCTCTCTCTCTCTCTCTCTCTCTCTCTCTCTCTCTCTCTCTCTCTCTCTCTCTCTCTCTCTCTCTCTCTCTCTCTCTCTCTCTCTCTCTCTCGTCTCTCTCTCTCTCTCGCGCGCGCGCTCTCACTCTCTCTCTCTCTTTCTATCACAGTCACCCCCCCCCCCATTCTCTCTATCTTTCTATCACATTCACTCTTTCTCCCGCCCCCTCTCTTTCTATCACAGTCACTCTTTCTCCCCCTCTCTCTTTCTATCACAGTAACTCTCTCTCAACTTCTTCCTTCTATCTTTCTCCCCCCCCCCCTCTCTTTCTATCACATTCACTCTCTCTCACCTTCTTTCTTTCTACCTTTCTTTCCCTCTCTGCATCTCTCTTTTTTTTACTCTCTCTCTTTTTTTTCTTGACCCCCCCCTCACCTCTCTATAACTCTTTTTCTTTTACTCTCTCGCTCTCCCTCACTCTCTCTCTCTCCCTTTCTTTTACTATCTCGCCCCCACCTCTCTCTCTCCCTCACTGTGCATATCTATCAATCGGCACGCGGTGAAGGGGCTTAACTTCATTTACTTCTCCACCCCCGCTCGCTGGCGCGCGAGAGAAACACGCTGCCCACACACTCTTTCAAGGGCTCTCATCCTTCAGAACTCTCACAAATACCCTGCTCCACATCCTCGTGCTCCTCACAGATACACAGCACCACAATTGTACTGACAGCGCTCCACGCCGACGCATCTGTGACACTGCCCGACTAATGTGGCCATTGGCCGGAATAATTAGGTTTCACCTTCCATTAATTAGCAGAAACGTAATCCTCTGCCTTTAAATAAAAAACATACAGTATAAGCCACTGATTCATGTTGTGCAAGGCCATGTATAGTACGTATATAAACCATCACCAACCATCTACAATCCAGAAAGGAGCTGCTTTGTGTGAGAGTCTCGTGTCCAGTGTTGAGATCTAACTCTGAAACACTTGAGAGAAGCTGTCCGGGCGTGCGGGCGTGGGTGGCTGCAGGGGCGTCTCTGTGGGCGAAGCGTGAACCTGACTCACTGCTCACAAAACAACTACACAACACACGTTCTTCTCAGCCACCAGCTCTTTCTACAGCAGAGATCAGAGAACGTTAAACTATTGCAGCTAATCGGGGAACAAAAGAACCTATCTTGTTTTTACTACAAAGGTCACAACTGGAACTTTGGCCTATCAATCATTCACTTTAAACACAGTGCTGAGCGCGTCTCTTCTGCGGGAGAGTGCATTGTGATGTATGCCTGACGAAAACAAGCATCAGAATCGTTGTTGTTGCCGAGTCGAGTCGTTGCTCCATGACCTTGGCTAGAAACTGCGAGAAACCATGGCAACTGCAGCTGTATGGATGTGAAGGACGCCGAAGACAACAGAGACAAAATTGTTACAAAAAGCGTCTGTCAGAGAAATGTGTGAAATCAAGTCTTCTTCTAATATATCTGAACAACCGAAAAGTTCTCGCTCACTCTCACATCCATGTGTTCTAGCAAGTTTAGCAGAGGTTGTTGATTTACTTCATTTGTTACTTGGTCCTTAATATAGTATTTTAATACAAATGTAATTGCTGTTGGTTCTTTTATTCAACATGCCTTAACAGAATCACATAAAGACAGTGAGAAGGGGGGATGGAGCTGGAGAGAGACGGCATAAAGAGGGTGGAGAGAAAGAGAGAAAGAAAGGGAAAGGTCGATGCAAGGGAGAGAGAGAAAAAGATGGAGAGGGAAGGAGAGAAATAGGGAGAGAGGCTGAGACAAAAATAGAGTGATAGAGAAACAGAGAGAGAGACTAAGACAAAGATAAAAAGTGACAGAGAGAGAGAAAGATACTAGCTTCAACTCTTCTGAGAAGGCTGTCCTCAAGATTTAGGAGTGTGTTTATGGGAATGCTTGACCATTCCTCCAGACGAGCATATGTGAGGTCACACACTGATATAAATCCAAACGGTGAAGGTCAGTGCTGACCATCTACTCCAAACCCTATCAGGGTGACTTTGTGGATCGGGCTGGTGCAGTGACGTTGGAAGAGAAAAGTTGTAGATCTAAGTTGTTCCCACACAGTCGCGACACTGGAATTGTCCAAAACGACTTACTATGGTGAATCATTTAACGTTTACATTACTGGAACAAAGGCACCAACTTCACACTTAACACACATGACCGCTAACTCTTACTCCATCAGATTCAAAGAAGGAGAAGAGTCACTCTGAAGAATTAGTCACTCTGAGGAATGTGTCTCCACTGCTCTTGAGTTTAGCGGCTGTGTGCTTTGCACAAGGCTTTGCATCACACGTGGTGATGTTTGGCTTGGAAACAGCTACTGACTGGGCAGTAAATTTGGAATCTCTTCACATTATGAGCCTCAGAAAGTGAGTGAGTTTGTCAATCTGGACACTAGGTGGGCGTATAGAAACTGTGCTCTGCTTTTAGCCATCAAGTGACGTCACACACACACACACACACACACACACACACACACACACACACACACACACACAGAGTGAAACCCGGAGCAGTGGGCAGCCTTACCATACAGCTGACAGTCGAATGGTGGCGTGGTTGAATTTTGAAGCATTTCTCAACAGTCACGTATTCCGGGTTGGCACTAAGCAACAGATGATCCGTGGGATTATTGAAAGACCCTAAGCGTTCCTCAGGACAAGCATTGATATCGTTGCGTTTTTTTTTTGGGTTTTGTCACCATGTTTCAGAGTTCACGTACTGTCTAGTATCTCTGCTTGACATTGGGCAGATCCCGAGAACGAGAAAAACCACATTAACATTTTTGTGGAAAGAGAGTCATGAATACAATCATGAATACAATGAATACAATACAAGTTATGAAATAACTTACGAAATAGAAAGAGTTCATGTTAAAGTGTCAATATGGCCACTAGGGGGTGTATCCAAATAGTGCTCTGCATTTAACCATCCAGTGAAGTTGCTCACACACACGCACGCACGCACACACACAGAGTGAAATGATATACACAACATTGTCTTGACAGTGACAGGTGTCAGTGTCAGCCGGAATGGGATTCAAACCTGCAACTCTCTGTGTGGCAGATGCAGCTCCCTACCGCTGGACCACAACTGCCACAAACAACGCTGACTATTTCCAGTCAGAGAGGCCGGAACTCGAAGGAAGTTTGATTTCCATGAAAAAAATTTTTTGTGCAAATAAAAGGCACAATTTGCAGATAAAACCATCAATGTTTTTAACATAGCGACCAAAAACCAGCGCTGAAGAGGATGGAGGATAAACAGTAAGAGTAAGAAAATAAAGACGAGGCGTCTGAGATGTTCAGAGGTGAAAGTTTATTTGACAGTGACGTTCCCACATGCATTTAATTACGGCTCTGGTAGTTACTGGTCCCGCTTCATGCTAAAGGGTCCCAACATGATCAAGACTTTCTCTTTGTCACGTGCGGAACAAGATCACAAGCACTGAACACAAACTGACGTCCTGCAAGTAGAGACTGAGGTCAGGATAAGGTGCAGTACAAGATGCTCACACATGCTTTGGTTCAGACCTGCTCTTGCTTTAGCTTGTCAGCTTTTGGTGGACACCACGCCTTGAGTGAAGCTTCCGGAAGTCCTCTGTTTCTGTGGCGACGATGCCACTGATTGCCATCTTTTGAAGCATTTGTACAGCGAAAAGTTCCGTAGTTTTTTGGAAAGTCTCAGTAAACATGCCGAGAAGCTTTTTTTGGAGCTCACTCGTGTCCCAGCACTTCTGTGTCCTTCAGCTTCTGAGAACAGTCCGACGAAGAGCTTGGCTCAGAAACGTCAGTGATGTGTTGTGAAGAGTCCCAGCACGGCCTGGAGGGAGACGCTGCCGCTCTTCTCTCAGGATCTTGAGTCTGTTGAACCTTCTCCAGATGTTCCAGTTCCTCATCTGTCTGCCAGAATGATCTTCCTGGTCAGAACTCTACATCCACAACAAGGTGTTTTTGCACCATTAGGAAAGAAATCTCCTTCAAGTGTCTTCAAGCGCTGCTCTGGGGCTGCTCGGCTAACGTTAGGAGTTAGCATTCCAGCCCGGACGTCTCTCCGCTCTTCTGCCGCTCAACACCGTCCTCAGCAAGGGTCTCAGAGAGCCAAGCTGAGACAAAGTCACGTAGGAGAGACCTTGAGAAGTTCCGATTCAACTCACTCCCACTACATTGGCGGCTCTTCCTCCATAGGTTCCTCTTCCGATCTGAATGGAAGTGAGGTTGGATTATTGGCGGGACAAAACAGGATGAAAAAGGGGAGAAAAACAGTGGTACCGTTTTTCCATAGCGGTGACTGTTAGAGAAGCCATGGCCGTGACCGTCTCGTTCTCCTCCGAATCGCTTCTCTGAGCTTCCGTCAGAGAAAACTTCACGCTGGACATGTGATGAACAAGGGAAGCCCAGTATTTGCCTAGAGAAGAAGAGGTTAGTCGGAACATTCCTTGTTTTCATGGTAATGTAGTAAGACTCACTGTGGATCTCCAGGACTTTTTGGATGGAGTTCACAGCGTTGAGGTTGGGTCTCTGCTTCAGGACCTCAGAAGGAAGTGGCTCGAGCTATGGAACACAAATATTCCCAGAATGTGCTCGCCTGTTTTCGGTGCGGTGTGTATGAATGGTTGGAGTGTGAGTGGAGTCACCTCAATTCCCAGCAGGGCCGAAACACACGCCTCGGATGCATCACAAATGGCTCGGAGCTCATGACCTCCCTCCAGGGCCAGAACCACACGTCCTTCTGCCAATCCCATCAGTTGCTTGGTCAGGTGACCCAGACCTATCGCATTTAGAACCATGTGGTAAAAAAAAGAATTTTTTTAAACATATTGAAGTTATTGTTTTAAATATAAGAAAGTAATTTTTACTTAAAAATGTTTACCACATCCATTAAACAAATATTTTTATTCCCTGTTTTTACAAGAAACAAGCCTGTGTCAATTGAATCACATGCGAAAAGAAGCCAATCAGAAACAGAACTGGGTATGTTAAAGAATATAACATAAAATATGGACAAAAAGAATTGTTGAAAAATGTGAACAGTTATAAACCTCTTGTAGCTCTTGTAGCTATAAACCACCTTGAGAAATGCAAATATCCTTAGTCCCTCGCTCTCACTCACTCTTGTTTGTCCAGATTCACCAAAAGTGCATGTGACTTACATCTTGAGGTAAGTTGATATCCACCAAGCGGAGGAGGATGTCCCTCCACAGCGTCAAATCCTGCAGACACCAGCACAAGATCCGGAGAAAACTCCAGCGCAATTGGCATCACCACCGTCCTGAAAAATCAAACATTTACACAGGTTAATACGCTTGTTTTATCCAGCAGCACGACTGATCATCAGGTGTTGGACAGTCATGTGAGGGTTTGCAGTTCCACAGTAACCGATTAAACAAACAAAAGCAAGCACAGAGTTCACGTAACTTCTCGCTTCTTTCAGTAGGGGGCGACACATCAGCTTGTGCAACACTTTTACCTGAAGGCCGCGAGATACTCTGGGTCTCCCATTGGTGGATCCAGACCACCAGTAAACGCCATGTTCACATTAAAGCCCACTCCGGGTCCACTGCCCACCTGTACAATCGACACACACAAATCTGTAAAAACACACACACACACAAACAAACACCGTAATGAGCCGCCATTGCCTCTTCGGGAGCACCACTGCCCGGGAAGAAATTCCCATCGTCATAGCGATGAAGTGAAATGTAGAGAACGTCAGGATCGTGGTAGAACGCCTGCTGGGTTCCGTTACCGTGATGAACGTCCTGTAAATTACGCAAGATCAGACAGACTCAACATCTCCAGCAGAAAACGCACACTTTTTTTTCAAAATCAACTCACCCAATCAACAATGAGAATTTTGCCGACATTGAGTCTTTGTTGCAGGAGTTTGGCTGCTATGGCAACAGAGTTGAAGTAACAGAATCCCCTGTGATTGGACAAGCGAGGTGAGGTTAATGACACATGAGGAGACAGGATGCAGAGAGACGGCTCACATTGGTGTGCTCTCCTCAGCATGATGGCCTGGAGGACGCACCACGGCAAATCCGTTCTGCAGACATGACGGGAACACGGTTTCATTAATATTTTAATTATAATATTGACATGGTTACTGAAAAGCTGGAGAACCTTTAGCTCTCCTGAGGCCACTTTAAAGACCAGCTCCAGCACAGAACCCACAGCCAGTCGAGCGGCGCCGGATGAGTGGACCTCGTTCCAGACCGTGTCACTGTCCACCTGCACGGACAGGACACAAAGCTAGAGTGCCGAGCCTGATGGGAGACTGATGACATCTCCATGAGACTCACCCCAATCCCTCCGCAAGGCAGCCGCACAAACATGGAGATGACAGAAGCTGATGGGAAAGAAATATCGTGTAAGAGAGCCACAAACGGAACAGTTTGAAGGACAGACAAATAAAAAGCCTGACAAGCAGGAAGTGTCTTACCGTCCAGCTTGTGTCTCAGAGGATTGGTGGCGTACAGCGTGACGTGAGCTTCAGAATGAACCGTCTGCAGCTCCTCTAAAGTAGCTTTTCTCCCACGGACACTCTGAAATCACAAAAGCGCCCCCTGCTGAAATATTCAGAGAAGCACAGGCTTTCTAATTCTAGGAATTACCTAGAGCTGCTGTGATCTTTTGCAGTTACTTTTCCAAATGTTCCTAAATATTGCCACCTTCCTAAATCTCTTAGATGGCAAGTTGAAAATATCTAAATTACAAAAACGTTCATAAAAGAGAATTTTACATGATTTGGCTTAAGCATGTCTCGTTATTTTATTAAATTGCATTGTTTTCAAATACAGTGAATAAAATTGAAAAAAAGAATTAAAAAGAAATTGAACTTGTTACGGTCTATGCCAGGGGTGGCCAACCAGTCAGAAACTAAGAGCCACTTTTTTCTGTCTTAGAGCCACAAAGAGCTGCAAAGAGCCACATCATACACATGGGCACACATAAACATCATCCAACTCCTTAATCTTGTATGCACACACAGACCTCTGCTCAGCCAGGTTTAATGAAAATAACCACACCAACATGGTAATATTAGTTATTTTTCTACAGTTAACATTGTGTGCATGTGACTCATGTCATGTGAAAGCTCCTGAAGAGCCGCATGAAACTAGTTAAAGAGCCGCATGAGGCTCAAGAGCTCCAGGTTGGCCACCCCTGGTCTATGCGATGAATTGAGAACCCAAAGAATACTGAAAATTCAATATATTGCTGTATGTGTTTTTACCTTTTACCAGAAAGTTTGACTCTTTAAATATTGCAAATTTAACTCAAATATTTCAAATGCCATTCCCAAATGAATAACATTTCTGGCCCAAAAATGGGGTGTGGGGAGGTCGCATTTTCTGGCTGTTTTCTGAAAATTTATTTTGAAAAACGAGCTCCGAAACTTTCTATTACATACAGACAAAAATTAGATTAGAAAAAAAAAAAAAAGCTTGTGAAACCCGTTTCTAACAGCCATTTAGCCAATTTTCCAACAGGAAACACCGCTTGGAAAAAAAGTCATAAAAATCCTAAAAGGAGAAAGTGGTGCGGCATGGATTTCACTCCACCTCACAGCGGCTGCGCAGACCCGTTTCCTGCAGTCGGGACCAGATGCTCTGGATGCGTCCGGCGTGTTCGGGATGTGTGTTAGTGTTTCCACACATGCACTGATGCTTCAGCATGAGAGAGTCGTACACCAGCCCTGAAGGAACAAGCCCACCTTTACAGTGTGTTCACAGATGCAGACGGGCAGAAGAAGCGAGCACCTGTAGTGAAGTGCGTTCTGGCGATTTGCTCCTGCAGGCTGTTGAAGGAAGAGGCCGCGGGAGAGGACTGGGCCCTGGAGAGGCTCCGATGGCCTGGGAAACTGACCGACACACCGGCTGCCTCCATGGACGCCTGGTAGTTCATCAGCTGATGAATCCTCTGCTGCTCCAGCAGAAGCGCCTGCTGCTCACAACACACACACACACACACCACAGTCAGAACCACTCGACACAGAAACGCCCTTGACCTCGAGGTCAAACCTGTTTGAAAAGCAGTTTTTGCTCTTCCTGTCGCTGCTCATCCGTGAGATCGGGTGGTTCCTGTTTAATGCTCACGCAGAGGGGGAGCGTCTCCTGCTGCTCCCGGAGCTCCTCCTCCGTCTCCTCGGGGTGACTCTGGTGCTGTCGGTCGTTTGCTTTGCTCAGCATCTGCACAGAGGTCAGATTACTCTCTTCCTCGGTCTGGAGCGGGTGTGTAAAGCAGCACCTTTGTGATGTGGAGCTGCTGGAAGTGCTGCTTGTGTTTCTCCAGGAACTGCTGGTGCTGCTGCTGAACCACCAGCTGCTGGAGCGCCTGGCTGCTCTGAGGCAGAGGAGCCGACTGCGTGCGTCCCAGCGGCCGGTGCTGCCGCAGCTTCTGCAGTGCGCCCATTCCCGCGCCTGCAAGCGGAGACGATGACAACTCACACGTACACAAACAACCGCCGGCGAAATGTCTTTATTAATTACGCTGCTCTTCACACACGTCACAACGCTCAACGCATGGCTGAACTGGAACCCCAATCGGCTCTGGGACATTTGGGGCCCCGCAGCCCTCAGCGGCCGCAAGAGTCTCTCATTCATGGTTTAATTTCCTGCGTTCATTCAGGGAGCGAGAGCTGTATTCTTCTAGAACAGGCAGGAGGGGACTGGGACAAACTGGGACACGGACAATGCCGCAGGGCCCCGCCGCTCCGCCAGGCACACCGTGTTCCGTCGCTCCGACCTCCTGCCGGGAGCGACTCGGAACACTGATCTAATTAATGGAGGGAGCGCTGACTCCAGTCGTGCCAAAAGCACAAAGTGAGGAAGACTAGTCCGTTCACACATCTGAATCCTTATGTAATGCCATCACAGCAGCCCTGGGAAACTTTCAGCTTCACCACATGAGACGTCTGCTAATGTTTTAATATCTATATAGATATATATATATTAAATGTATATTATATATACATATATACACACACACACACACACACACACACACACAAGTATTTATAAAGGGTAAAGTGAGTGACTGTCAATATACTATATACATATGTATATATACTACATATTCTGTATATATATATAATAGGGCTGTCAAAGTTAACTAGTTAACGCACGGGATTAATTTAAAGTGCTTAATCGAGTTAATTTTTTTACTCCATTAATCACAGTTGCAGTTTTTTTCAGTTTGGTGAAATGAATAGACTGATAACTTTGTGCCTAAATAGCAGCAGGTTTAATGACAGACACTTATGTTCTTGAATGGACTTGTTAAAACTGAGACTCGGCCTTATTTAGACGTTTCAACTGCAAATATGTAACTTGTTCGTCAAATCTCTGTTCAACAAGCCGCCACTGTAGATTCATAGGGATAAGATAAAGACAATACTGTATTTACTTACACTTATATTTAAAAACAGACATTCTGAGCTTTATGTAATTTCTTTATGTACATTCCAAGACATATTTTTCATGTTAGAGTGATTTATTTATTAAGTTATTTTGTTTTCAGTTGACAAAAGAAGGCAAAACGTGCTTAAGGTTTTTGTTTTATTATTATCATTTATTTATTTTTACAAAAAGCACAATGTCCTGTTTTTATTAAGAGTGTAACCTAAAAAATGGGCACTTCAAACTTCCAATTGATGTATAACACTTATGTATGTCCAAAATTGACTTTTTTTGTGTGTTTTATTTTGAATAAAGAGTGACTCGACCTCGGAGGGTAAAAAAACAAAGAAAATATATTGCAAATTGAACAAAAATTATACTAAATTATATTGCAGTATTTAAACTAGTGTATATTTAGTGTTGAGTTTACATTAATTTACATATTACACCTTATTATCCATTATATCAAGCTTTAGTCATTTAATCGCCAGTAATGGCAATTAATTTGGTCAGGGAAGTGCGATTAACTATTTAAAGGTTTTTAATCGTTTGACAGCACTAATATATATAAATTAGTGCTGTCAAAGTTAACGCACGTGATTATTTTAAGTGCTTAATTGCGTAAATGTCTTTAAACGGCATTAATTACACTTGCATCTTTTTTACTTTCGGTTTGGTGCTTTCTTTTTTACTTTTTTACTTTCTATTCAACGTGCAATGAATAGAACCAAGAGAGTCAGGCTGTCTCCTGATGTGCTCATTAAGAGCTGCTCACAGTCATTGAGAACAGGTGATGTCACTGGTGATGGCTAATCTCTCGCTCACCTGCTGCTAAAGGACTCGGTGAGAGCGTCTGCTCGAGAAGGACCATGTGCTGCAGCAGTGCGTTGTGGGAGTTTGCCGTGTCAGAGTCATTGCACAGGAAAGGCGGCAGGTGAGGTGAGGCCAACAGTGGAGGATTTATGGGTAAACTGGACACGGCCGCAACATCCACGTCTTGTTCAGCCAAAGTCTGTGTGAAGGAGAAGCAATATCATTGGATGATGACCTCATCAAGAGCCGACACTAGACTGTGTGATGGAAACTCACGCTGTTGGCAGCAGCTGGCAGTCCAAGGGTGATGTTGGGTAAAGAGGGAGAGGTGTAGAGAGACAGCTCGCTGACTGTTGCCTCTCCAGCAGGCGGCCTATGAGCCAGAGACGCCTGCAACAACAGCAGCATCATGCGTGTCAGTGAACTGGGCTTCAGTCTCGGAGGAAACGCGCTCTCACCTCGGCGGCGGAAAGGCCATTTTCACATAAATTCCCCTGTGAGCTGTTGTGTGGGGAACTGGCTCCGGATCCAGGGGCACTGCTGCATGCTGAATCTGCAAAAAAAGTGCATCCGCCTGCATGGGAAATCTGCATCAGTTTGCATGGGAAAATGTCATATTGCGATTATTGGAGTAAAATAGAATATTATTAAGAGTAAACTGTGTTTAATTAAAGAAAATACATAATACTTTACATAAACACACTACTAAATACACATAACCATTTAGAACAATGCTAATTACAGCATACAAAATGCCAATAATCGTAATATGTTATTAAAAAAACGTAATGTTATTAAATAAAATAAATAACAATGCAATGTGTTCATGAAAGATGTTTAAAAAGATAATTACAAATAAAAGAGTTAATGAGAAACAAATTGAAAATATTTCAATGGAAGTTTGGAAACGAATGAATTTGGACATATAATACTTTATTCTTGATTAAGAAGTATGTACATTTTAATTTAATTACATTTATTAACACTAAATACTAAGATGTCTTACTAAAATAAATAGCATAGTACACTATTCTCATCTGAAAATCTACAAACAAAACTGTGTACACTATGACTTTGTGAACAATATGAAATCATATTTTAAAATATGATTTTCATGAAAATTTAACAACAGCATGTTTTACTAAAACAAATAAAATGCAATGTGTTCTCAGTTAATTACGATGTTAAAAAGATAGCTACAAATAAAATAGTTATTTTATGGTTATTAAAATGTGATTTTCATCAGATAACATGTTTAGGACTTATAAAAGTCTAAAAAAAACGCCAAGAAATTAACTTTTTTGTCATGTGAAATGTATTCTTTGTAGTATTAACTGTAAAGTTTAAGCCTGTGCCATACAGCATCCGTATAGTAGACCGCTGATTTCACAAAAACACTTATTCATCAACATATTCCTCATCCTATAATCATACACGAGAAATTTAAATTGTGTAGGCCAAATTTTGTGGTTTTCCTGGACGCGTCTATTTCACCCAGTGCTTTTCTGACGCACCTGCCAGATCCAGCGAGCGCTTCTTGGCTGCAGCGATATGACCATCACGTCGGCGCATCAGTGGACTGCTCCGGCGCTCGGACACCTTCTGCTTCAGACGGGACCGCAGCTTCAGGTTCGGTTCAGACGCTAAAAAATGATTAGAAGGGGAAAACGATTGTGCTATATAATTAGTTATCTCATCATTTCTATTGAATGGATGAGAACGTAAGACGTAGAACTTTATCAACAAATACAACAATCACAAACATTAAATGGCTTATTAAAAAAAAATAAAAAAAACAACATGTCAAATTGACTTCATTTCATCCTTCAGTCCTTGATTCATCTTCTCATTGTCTCATTTTATCCACTTGTTGAAAAAGCATTTTCAACTATTTATTCCAATTCAGGTTTTCCACAGCTCATCGTCTCCTCATCGTAAAAACATTGTTTCAACTTTGATTGGGTCTTTCATATTTTACCTTAAAATCAGTTCTTCATATCTGCTCTACTTTTCGGGTTAACTCAGTTTGAACTTCATTTTACACCAATTACAATAGAGCCCAGAGTATCAGCTTTATCCGTTTCTTTGTTTCCACTTGTGTCAACTTTTATCTTTCAAATTACATATAACAAAAAGAAACTTATGACTAGGGGTGGGTGATATGAGTGAAAATTCACAATATTTGCTAGTGTCCAGATGATATCAATATTGTATGATTGTATGAAACCATACACATGATATGAGTATGGTTTGGAGTAAAAATTTGTCTTTTTACAGGGTGTAACGATTAATTCTGTAAGCTCCTTACTAAATTTAAATCACTTTAAATTGTTGTTTTGATCAGCAGGGCTTGAGCAGGGTTGCACACTCATTTTGCGCTTACGCAGGTCAATGATGTCACAGAATATCCACTACTCACTGTTTATAGAAATCAAAGTCAGGGACATGCCATTAAACTGGAATGACAGCAAAATTAAAGCGCTTGTAAAAATTCAGGTGGATGAGGACATGTCACCACATCAAACAGCCATAATCCATATTTACAAAGACGCAACTGTTTAAAGTTGATGATGTCACTTAAAATACCGGTATTTTGAAAACGCTGTGTGAATAGTTCTTTACCGCTAAAATGTCGGAATGGCAGCACTTGTGTGAACAGTATTTACCGGTAAAGTCAGCTCAGTAATTTTCCTGCATTTTACCGCCATTGCTGTGTGAAAGGGGCTATTGTATCCTTTTTCAGCACACTAGCGTGAACAGCTCTCCCACATGATTACTTCAGAAACTGATCTAGTTATCTGTGATGTGGAGTTTGAAACATGTGTCCGATTATTATAAATCTGTGATGGTGAAAAATCGGTTTGATTTGAGAACTTTAGAAAAATGCATCACCTGTTTTGCGAAGTGGAAAGTCATCTTTGGAGTCATAGATGCCCATGGCATTATGGTGATAGTGTGTGACGGAGGCTGGAGGTGGCGAGCTCTGGTCTAAAGAGCTGTGCTGAGTTTTCCTGCGCAGAGAGAAACACCAGAGTCCAGAACTCTCCCTGAACAGAAGAACAAATGGGGTCTGCTACCTGTAGCAGTAGCGCGAGTTGCTAGAGATGCCATGGTTGAGACTGCGCTGAGCCAGAGCTTTCTTCTTATTCAGGACGAACTCCTGCAGTCGCATCTTCACCTCCGTGCTAGCCACCGCACCTGCTCACAAACATGAGCTCAGGTTTCACACACACTCCTCACACGAGGACGTAGAGGTTAAACTCACTCTCCTGTCCTCGCTCTTTGTTCTTCAAGAGCTGGAGCTTCTGTTCTCGCTGCTGCTTCTCCTGCTCCTGCTCCAGACGGTGCTGCTCCATCTTTCTCTGGTGCTCCAGGAGCTCTTGCTGGTGCTTGAGTGCAAGAAGCTCCTGCTGGTGCTGATGAGAGAGAGCACCTATTCACTGCTGTAATTGAAGCTCAACGGGGATTCATCAACTTTAGAACTTGAACGTAAAGCCCCAACATACTCCTCGTAGCTTCTCTGGATTGACCCCGGCTGAACAAGCAATGGTAGGTGAGCCTGGTACCTTCATGTGCTCCTGGAGCTGAGCCTCGTGCTTCCGTGAAAGCTGCTCGTGCTGCCTCTGGAACTCTGCGATGAGGAGCTGCCTCTGAACTTGCTGCTTGTGCTTGAGCGCTAAAAGCTCCTGCTGCAGCTGCTGCTCACGTCGCGTTGAGTCCAGAGCCGGTTCCATACGCAGGTCCATGGGGATGGCGGCGGGAGGAACTCTGACAGGCAGAGCAGAGCTCAGCTCAACTGAAGATAGACATGAAAAGAGAGAGACAGAGAGGGGGAGAGTGAGGGAGTGAGAAAGGGGTGGGGTGATAAAGAAAGAGAACGAGGGAGGGAATGGAGAGAAAAAAACAGAGTTGCACTTTTCTTTTTTAAATGGCAACAATGACTTTGAATAAACTCAGATTCCTCCCTAACAAACCAATTTATAGGTTCTCAAAGGATCTACGGGTTTGCTCTCAATGGTTTTTCAGTGCTAAACTGCAGGGAAAATCTCTGGCTCACATCCTTTTACAAAATGTTTTTGGGTTTATGAAAATTCTAAAAATAAAAATAAACACACAAGTTTTATGGAAATAAAATTACAATAAAATGCTTCTTAAAAATCCAGCAACTGAATTCAATTAAAAGAAAGAACACTTTTTACTAATACAAATACCAGAAAGTTCTACAAATAAACTAAATTATCTAGTATACTGTATTTCAGACTATAGAGTGCCCTTAACTGTGTGGCTTATGGTTGTGCTTTGGTTGTGCTCACTGCGACTAAACTCAGGCACTAGCTAAAGAATTTAATAGATGAATACATACATTATTTAAAATGATCCATGTGTGGCTTAGTTTTATTTTGCGTTTGTGTAAAGTTAGTTTTCAAAAGTTTTGCTTGGCTTAATGTGCATTATAGTCGAGCGCCTTACTGTATGTGTGGGAAAAATAAACAAATAAGACGTTTATTGGGGGTGAGTCTTAAAATGTGAAGCGTCTTGTGTAATAATAAGCAACAAATTATGTAATAAATATGGTTGTTGTGCTTCCTTTAAATATGGTTTTCTTTGTGCTTTAAAATGTTTTTTATCTCAATCACTGGTTGTATAGAAGCAATGTGACTTTTTAGAAAGAAAAATGAAAAATTCAGTCAAACCAGCTTGTAAAGTCGACCACAAAATAGGAAAGTAGCTGACAAAGTGCAAAGCGCTATTATTCTTAGATTATATCAAACTCAAACATTTGTCATCACACTCACGTGTTAGGTCGGATTTTGAGGCTCCATTACTCTAATAATACAGAATACACAGAATGACGACAGTAACAATCTTTTTTTGCAAGACCAAAAAAATAAAGCTAGAAATATGTAATTTCCGACTAATAAAAACTCTGATGGAAGGATTTTCTAGTCGGACACTTTTTGACCTGAAAAATAACACCAACCCACAATTGCAGTTTAGGACCAGACAAATAGGAACCTTTACTAACATGTCTCATTCACAAACTGCAGAATACCCCATGACGTCTGTTACCTGCGGGAATGTGTTCAAACGCCAGTGGCTTTAAAACCTCCAGACTTTGATCCATTTGAGAGTCTGAGAGGGAAAAAAAACATGATTTAGATATGCACAGAATACACTGGTATAAAAACATAAAAAATAGGGGTTCTGGCGCAACAGTAGATTCTATAAATAATTAAAACCAAAACAATCTACAACGAGAATATACACTGAAAAACGGAACAGAGATAATAAATAGAAATGAAAAGTGAACGTGGAGAACAGGAGCAAAACACGAAAAAAGAAAGGATACTGTAGTACGATGAGCAGAGGAAATGAGTGAGAGATGTAAACAAGAGAGAAAATAGAAGGAGTGAGTGAGAGAAAAGGAGAGACAGAGAGAGAAAAAGAGAGAGAGACAGACAGAGAGAGAAAAGTGAAAAGAGAGAGTGGGGGGGTCGAGACAAAAAGTGGGAGAAAGAAGAAGAAGGGATAGAGTAAGCGAGAAAAAGAAAAAAGGGAAAAAGGTGTAAAGAAAGAAATAGGATGAGAGAAAAAAAAATAAAGAGAGAAAGAAAGTAGAATGGGGGCAGGGGCTGCTGGGGAAAAGGAACAGTTGAACATCATTAGTGCAAAAACAAGCAGAGAAAGTTAGTGAGACACTGATTCCGGCAGAAGCGGAGTGAGTGTGAGCGGGCTGCCGGTGGACTAGTTAGTTGTTTAGCAGCGCTGGTGTTTTCCAGCTGAGAGAGACAGAGAGCATCTCGGGGGAAGCTGCTGTGATGTGGGTGTAATTGGGCCAGTCGCAGCATCAAGCCCTTCAGCGCTATTTTTAGAAGAACTCATCTCAGATCCTCGGCCTTCTGCTGCAGAACATTCAGCACAAATGTGAAGCGACTGCTGCACCACAACACTTGGTTAGGAGCCGAGCAGGAAGTTCAAAGGTGTCGTGCTACAGCCATAATCTACCAAAAGAAGATAGATTTTCACAACTAAACTTTTGGAGTTTTTTTTGGCCTTATTGGGGTGGAGCAGTAGGTTGCGCCATGCAGTTTGCGTGTCCACTCCGTGCTTGCGTGGGTTTCCTTCGGGTCTCCCGTTTCCTCCCAGAGAGGAACTCAGGGGAAGCTGGGTTTATTTATTCCATCATATTGAGAGGAAAAGCATCAGTTCCTCTGACTGCTCACACACTCGGGATTCATTCATTCATTCATTCATCCGCAGCTGCACAGGCTGGATTTGAATAGGGGACGCGGCTGATAAGTGTGTGAGCAGGAAAGCCAAACACTGCGGTGTGAGGGGAAGATCTGTTTACTACAGCCCACTGCTTCAGACCAGAGGAGAAACCTGAGCGCAAAACCACAGGCAAATAACCTACTCGACGAATCGCAGCGACATGCAAAGCAACCGGTCCACACACACACACACACACACACACACACACACACACACACACGCGTGCGCACACGACAGCCACATACAAAACAGCCCCCCCTTCCTTCCCTCTCTCCCTCGTGCTCACCCCCCCCAACCCTGGCTCTCTCTCGTATTCATTCATTTTGTCTTTCTTTCTCTCTCTCTCATGTTCACTCATTCTGTCTTTCTTTCTTTCTTTCTTTCTTTCTTTTTGACTCGTGTTTGACTCATGTTCACTTGTTCTGTCTTTCTGTCTTTTTACCTCTCTCTCTCTCTCTCTCTCTCTCTCGCTCTCTCTCGTTCACTCTTTGTCCCTCTCTTTCTCTTCAGCCCCTCCCTTTCCCATATTCACTCGTTCTTTCTTTATCTATATCCTTCTGCCTCCTCAACTCAACCTCTTCCAGCCAACCCTCTCTCCATCTCTCTCGTCATCTCCTTCCTCTCCCTCTTCACATCTAGCGTTCTTCATAATTCTTCAGGTGCTTCACAACAAATACAAAAAAATGATAGATTTTACAATTATTTAACTGAAATGAAAAGCACCTAAATTACGCAGATAAAATCAACGAGTACAAAACTTGCTTCTTCAGACCGATTGGCTACAACAATCCTGTCGGACGACTGACCAAACCCCCAGTGAATGAGGCGTTAATGTGGGCAAGCGTGACTGAGGCGCGATTTATTTGATATATGTTATACATAGACATGTATAGTTCTGTGTTCTTTCATTACCCAACATTAATTAGTTGGACTCAAACACAACATTTGAGATCTAACATTCGGGTCACAATAGGAACGCTTCAGCAACTTAGAGCCAATGAGGGAAATGAAAAGAGTCTAAAGACTTTTTTAATGTGCTAAATGATAATTTCATTAGCAGCGTTACATCAGAAGGTCTGAATTGCTGGGATGGCAGACATTTCCTGTGTAGACTGGGATTGAACCTGTCAGGTGTTGGCAGAACATCCAGTATCTCTCTCTCTCCTGCTCTTCTAGGTCTTCTGTTTGTCTGGCAATTCACTGCAATTAAAATGAGCACGCTTCCGTGAGCCTTCTGAAAACCGTGCTCAGACGCTGGGAAGGTTTTATTTACTTATTTGCTTCACAGGAAGAGAAACCCGTCGAGTCGACGTGCTGCCGTCTGGAGAGGCTCATTTTTTTTGGCCTGCTGCACGTGCAGATCTATAAATAGCTTTGTCGAGTTATACCTCCGCAGCGCTGATGCAGAACAGACTCATAATAAGCAAATTTGAAACGTCATAGAGATCCAGACAAACACTCAGATAGAATCTCGTAAATGCTCTTTCCTCCTGGACCATTAAACCGTGCACCAGAAGGGAAAAAGCACAATAATACTGACACCTAGTTCAACAAAACTGTCAGAACATCAGGAGACCACCTGAGACTTGTACCTGAAAAACTGTGGGAAGTCATGGTGTCCAAGAGTGGTTGATCTGTGGAGAGCTTCAGACGCGGTTCCTCTTTCTGACAAGCCCACAACCTGCCAAAACACACAGCAGCTAATTGACCAATCAAATCAGTCAATTGACAGACTACAAAACACAAGCACTGAAATTAAACATGCTTGCCCAGAAACACTTGACCATTGGCTAACGGGGTTAGAGTGTAGAACCAACCGAGTTAAATAGTGAAAATTTGCTATAATATCTACTCCTTTTCTAGATAAATGATAATGTACTTTTTTGAACATATATGTCACATTACCTTAGGCACACAGAGAAAGTAAACTACTAAATAACTAGTGTAACTGTATGTAACACAACTAATAAAGTCAACGCAGACATTTGCATTTAATGTAACTAAACCCCTGAATCCAACTATATTAGATAAATTAGGAAACTAGTTAAATTAAAAACTAAATTTGTTATTAATCCTGTTGGTTTTGGTTTGGCTTAAATTTGTACTATTTTTATATGGTTATATATGATTGAATGTTTAATGAAAAATCATAACTGAGAAGGCCCTCATGGCCTTAAAAAGTGTCTGGTCCGGTTGAGCGGACATTCTCTGTGTTCATCGTGATGAGATTTACTGCAATTAACATGAACATGTTTTATAACACACGTCCAGCAACCATGCAACCAAAAATAACTGTTGCTTAAAAACTTTGCTTGACTGAAAAATAAATGACAAAAATGTAATGTTTGAAGAACCTGACCCATGTGACTCGATGCATTCTACTCACATAATGCACAACAAAATCTCTACAAACATCAAAGGAAGTGATGCCATGACCTTCCAAAGGTATGTGTATGACTTTACATCCACTGCACGACTTATCACTTCTCCCTTTTGCTCTCATGTTCTTTGGTGCAAATAAAAGGAACTTTGGTCCAAACAAGCCAGTAATGTTTAGCTTTGTAATAGGATTATTTTGGTTCTTTAAGATTCAGAATAAAACACTGGTCTAATTAGGTGGTCCTCCGGGCAACCAGAATCGACTGTCTAAAGTAACAAGTGGATATAAACGATAATCTTTTCCACATTATCACTGATATTTTTATGATATATATATATCAGTATATATAAATGTCTTTCTGTTTTTCTTTTTCGTCATTTCACAAAGTTTAAAACACATTATATAATCAACATTTAAAAGCAGATTTTGGTCGATCACAAGTCAAAATATTTTCTAAATGTAACCCTGCATATGCGTGTGTGAGTGCAATCATCACACAATACCTGCAGCTTATCAGTTCCTAAAACCAAGTATGATATGTCAGCACTCGTCTGTTCCTCCGTATCCAGGAGTCTAATGAAGAGGAGCTTCAACACCAAGATCGATCCTGATTTTTGTTTCGTAAACCCTCGGGTGTCTTCCTGACAGACCCCAGTTCAGTTACGGGAGAGAGGGGAGACACGTCGAGGATGGGGTGTTGGAGCAGAACCCAGGTGAAAGTCGGTCATGAGGCATTTTATCTTTACTAATCTCAAATGACAGAAGGGGTCACTAATTCCCCAAATGGCTTCTGTTCTATCCCCCTAAACAACAAAACCACCAATCAGCCCCCCACCGCATCAGCTCAATGATCACATGACATACTATGGATATATACAACAAAATATTTAATCTTACAAAAAATAATTGTTTTTCTCATCGAGTATTGACAATTTACACAGTAAAAGCTAGTTATTCCCCACTGAGCTCCATGATATATACACGCGTATGCAGTATATATGTATGAAAGTAACAAAGACAGATAGATAGAGAGATAGAGAGATAGAGAGAGAGAGAGAGAGAGAGAGAGAGAGAGAGAGAGAGAGAGAGAGAGAGAGATAGAGAGATAGAGAGAGAGGCAATCCTTTCTCAAGCTCATTCACAAAAACGGCCGTCCCATGTCTCACCCGCCCATCTCCAGCCTCATCACTGGTCATCAATCATTAACCCACAACAACCACACAATACAAGTCAATTCTAAGCAATTATAATCCGTTTAAACACGCGGAACAAGGTGGAGATGGCAACGCGGTTTCTTGTTTATGAACGAAAGCTTCTGTGAAAACATCGTCATGTTTGGAGAAGAATAACAAAAATCTGCAGAGCACGAGACGCGGATTACTCGATCATTCACTCACCTGATGTCGAGGAGCTTGCGGGATCAGCGGCATACGTTTGATTGGCGCATTAAACCACAATAACGGCAAGAACGCAATTTGACAGACTCCGCCATACTGGATTTTTGATTTGGGAATCACGTGTGGCGGGACTATACCAGAGGTCTCCGAGGGGCGGGGCCAAAGACGCTCAAACCCTCGCGCGTAATGACATCACGACCAGCACCGTGTCGTACAACAGCTTACGGTTGAAACGAATAATAAGATGATATAACTAGGAATCCGTTTTAGAAAATTATTTCCGAAGCTACCGCCATCCCTAGATGACAATCACGTGACTGGAGAACCAAGCGACCGCCGCCTGTTCTCGGTCCAGTGACAAATAAATTCACGGGTAGTTGAGCGCAGTCGGACTAATCAGAGGCATCTGTCCCACTGCAGTGGACCGAGGGGTTCTGAAGACAGACGGAGCTCATAAGATCCGGAGTGCTGAAGGATGCCGTCCTGCCGTTTCCAATGAAGCAAAAATAGTGAAACTTGTAGAATGCTTGCCTGTTGGATCTTCTAACTAATATTTCATAGAAATGTCCACGTATGATTCCGGGTGCACGGAGGAATCAGTTTTTGACAGTGGTTGCTATAGTAACAGGTTCCCGCTTTTCTCTTCAAAGCGAGCTAAACCTTCAGCTTTGGCGTCATGCAGCGCTTCTTCAGGAAAATCAAGCACACGCACGCTTGTTTGAAAACCTAAAATATTTGAATGATTACTAAATATGGAGGGAATGTCACAGACTTCATTCCTATTCATATTCACATTCCTATATCATTACTATTTATTCCTATTGAAATAAATTGTCACATTTCTTTGAGAACTGGAACTCAAATAATGTATTAATTTAATAATAATTTATTAGTAAAGCTCAATCAAAATAATAATCTAGTCTACTCTCTTTATTGTACACGATCAAATTCTTCCTTTTTGACGACGGTGTAAGGTAGGAGAAACACCTTAGAAATTGTAAACAAGATGTTGTTGTTGTTGTTGTTGTTGTTGTTATTATTATTATTATTATTATCATCATCATCATCATGATTCGTTTGTTTTGTATTAAGTTAAGTTAAGTTAAGTTAAGTTAAGTTAAGGATAAATGATAAAGTTAAACGAATTAAAAAAAAAACATCCAAGATTTAGGTTTTACATTATCCAAAACCAAAAACATTTTGGCAAGTGTAAACCAGGGTGTACAAATGTAGTTTACATTTACTTAAACGTCGGTTTCATTAATGAATCCAAATGTAACAAACAAGAATCTTGCCAAGCAACATGTAAAAGCTATAATTACTGTATTATGCGGGTGTTCGCATCGCTGTCGCGTGTTTAGTACGTCATACACCAGCGCACGCTTTCGCAGAGCACGTGATATATACACGAAGCCGCATATGTTTGTTTTTTGTTTTTTTTTTTAGCAAACTCGTTTTTCTAAAGGGAGTTTTACTGACGTAAAAATATACTAGGTCTATTAAGTTGTCGTATGTGTTTTAATATCTTTGAGAAACATGGACAATTCAGAGGGAGGTTCATTAGAGTTGCACGAAGATGAAGAAATCATCGAGGTCATTGAGCTTAACGACACGGAACCCACGGCAGGTGAGTGTGTGTTTTATTAGAATCTGACGAGTGACGGGTCCGAGAAATAAGCCTTGTTTTATCACTCTGTGTGGATAAAAGCTCAAAGGGTCTAAAAATTACTATGTATGATCATCGTTATCTGCTCTTATTCTCGTGCACTTAACCGTAGCAGCAAAATAGTTCGGTGTTTTAAAATTCACTGTTATTAAACCCCGCAATTATGTGTACCATGAGATCATGTTTGCCAACACGTAGATTTTGTAGATCATTTGAAGAATTATGAATATTTTTGTGTTCTTGTGGACAGATGATGTGGCAGACGAACTGGAGTATGTGGATGTTGGTGATGATGATGATGATGATGGTTGGGAGACTGAAGATGAGATGGAATCCCAACAGGACGACAGTGAACTTACCTTCTCCAAACACACAGGTGACACAAAGTTTCTTTGGCGTATGAGAAACATTTTCAGCCATGTGATAGAACTTTCTCTGCAGGTTCAGTCTTCTGCGTTAGTTTGGACCCGGTGAGCAACAGTTTGGTGGTTACCGGAGGAGAGGATGATTGTGCTTACGTCTGGAACCTCTGTGATGGAGAAGTGCTGTTCCAGTGCAGTGGTTTGTTATAAGCGGGGCTAAATGCATGTGTTTCTCGCCTTTGTTTTCCTTTATGTGAAGATCTGTTTCTTACCGTGTGGGTTAGGTCACAAAGACTCTGTCACTTGTGCTTCATTCAGCCACGACTCAAAGCTGGTAGTATCAGGAGATATGAGCGGCCTCCTTAAAGTGTGGAGTGTGGAGAAGAAGGAGGAAGTCTGGAATTTTGAAGTGGGAGATTTGGAAGTGAGTGTCCTGTTTGTCCTGTGTCACGTGTGTCGCCCTCACAACTTACAACTGATACTTGATAAGATAAGATACGATAAAACTAGGGATGCACCGATAGCACATTTAACAGTGTATCCCTAGATAAAACTTGTATTTGTCCCACATAGGAGAACATTTTAGATGATCAAGAGGTTAGTTAGAAAAATTGTACATTTTATCATTTTTTGTGGTGTTCTCTAAATCATTTTACTCACATTATAATTTACTGCCTGTTTATAAGCATTATCTACATGCTTTACTGGCATTTTACCTGAGAGACTAAATGTTAGTCAGCTTCTAAGTCTTGGAAAGTGCTTGAATTTCACTAAAATATCAGTATGTTGCTTCTTTTGGACAGTGGCTTGAGTGGCACCCCTGTGCCCCAGTCTTGCTCGCTGGAACCGCTGATGGAAACGTATGGATGTGGAAGATACCAGGTGGAGAGTGCAAAACCTTTCAAGGGCCAAACTGCCAGGCGACCAGTGGAAAGATTCTACCTGATGGTGAGTGCTGGAGTTCTGAGTTCTGTTTACCTCATAGTTTCCGAGGCAAAATTGTGTGATTTATTATTTCTGTTGTATAGGAAAAAGAGCGATGGTGGGTTACGAGGACGGGAGTTTGCGTCTATGGGATTTAAAACATGGAAACGCTATCTTTGTCATTAAAGGTAACTTAACAGAAAACGTACTAGCTCTATTCCATCTGTCGTAAACCTTCTGTTTTACACTGGGAATCGGGTCTCTGAAGAACTTGACGCTACTACCTTTTTCATTACATCCTGTTGTGTTTCAAACAATTTTACATATTGCTTAATGTGTACATCTTTTCCCCGTTCTAGTCAAGTGAGTGTCTGTACAACCATTTCACTACAGTTCATACTTTTGCTTTTATTTTGTATTCAATAACATTTGACTTTAAAATTTCATTATGATCATTCAAAAATGAACTTGGTGAATCAGAAATTAAATATTACAGTGTGAAACTGAATGCTTTTGTTGTAATCTACATTTTTCATTTCCTGTTGTTTTTTGTGTTACCTTTATTTAAACAATCCTGAATATTTTGTCTTTTATTATTGTTGTATAAATGTTAACACTGTATCTATCTAATTTTCCCCTGAGTTTTTTTTAACTACTTTTTTATAGAAAGCTGTGTTCTTTTCTTAGGTCATGATGGCCACCGCGGCCCACTAACATCTCTGGCAAGCAGCAAGGATGGAACGCTGGTCCTGACTGGCTCAGTAGATGGTCAAGCCAAACTCATCAGCACCAGTACTGGGAAGGTGAGTAGAGACAAACCATTGCATCCAACAGGAGAGAGATAGTGTTCATTCAGCCGTCGAAACACCATCACAAAAAGATTAATGTTAAAATACCTGAGACTGGCACAAGTGAGTCGGGTTCTCTCTTGGTTTATTTTTTCTTTTTCCAAGTTGTTCCTTGTTAAATTAATCTAATTATTCTGTTTATTTTGAAGAGCTGCCTTTTTGTAGGACTGTCAAAAGTACTTTAGAAATAACATTAAACTTTAATGTTTTGAATGAATGGATGGATGGATGAATACATAAAACCTTTAATTGATCCAAATATACAAAATTTACATTCTTGGCTACTAAAGATAAAAACAATATCAAACTATAATCTATAAAATATATGTGGTGGAAAATATTGCATGCTTTACATTAGTGTAAAATACCTAGTAGTTATTATATAAAATATATAAACCTTTTATTTTTCAGGTTTTATGTTCATTTTCCAGTGAAAAGAGTGAGGCTCCAGATGCTATGCAAGAACAGGAAGCCAACTCTGTTGAATCTGTGGGATTTTGTAATATGTAAGTAAATGAAAGTGTTGTAAGGTGTCAGTTAGGGGTGGGCGGTATACCGGTATTAACGTGAATACCGGTATTGAGTTGCGCCACGATATGGATTTTGCAATATCGTGGATACCGTGGCACTTTCATGAATTTACCTTTTATACACACATATCAACTCTTTAATACATTAAAATACATTTGTTTCGTTATAACATTTAATTACGACACGGATACATTGCTAATCGAATACAGAACGCGTTGTAAAAACTGAATTAATAATCACCCGCGAGACGCATGCTATGCTGCTCCGTGTCTGTAGTAGTAGTAGTAGTAGTTTATTGTCATTACAGCATTGGGGTACAACATTGTAACGAAATTACGAGAGAGGGCCGCAGCACATGCAGCGCGCCGCCACTATCTTCTTGGAAGAAAACAGAGCAAGAGCAGAGCATTCCAGACAGTTGCAGACATACAAGGTTACATTTGACTACGTTACGCACAGGTCACGTGCGCTGGAAACTTTTTTCTTGAGACACACGAGGAATTTGACAGAAAAGACAATGTTGAGAGCAGGCGTGTGAGTGCACTTATCAGTATTTGTCAAATGTTGCAGTCAGTCTCCCAACAGACATAACAGACTGTCAGGGTGGCCTTGAAGAGAAGCCCGAGCTGATCCTGCGTTCTCCAGCCACGGTTGGGGTGGGGGTGGGGGGTGGATTACAGACAATTCAAAGCCAATAAAGACAATTTCAGATTCATGGTTAATTTCAGAATCATAATCAATCATGACAGTCACTGAGGGCAATCACTCCTGACAATGTGGAGAAGTGTGGACATCTCCTGTAGTCCTGCAGAAAAAGTCCAACCGTCAGAGCCAGCAGACGGTCACTCTGCTTCCTGATGTTGTCCGTACGTCTCCGTCCTTCCTCGGCGTGGCTAAGATGTTACTATTTAGTCCATCGAACCGAGCCAAACCGCTGATGTCATCCCAATGTCCGCACAATCAGCACCTCCAGGGTCTTCTTTAGATCCGTGTTCGGCCGGGCAGCCAATGATGCCTCCCACGGCTTTTCCCAATCTTCTGATACACCAGAGTGATACCTCCGCCAATCTGTATCAGTCCGGTGAAAATCCAAAACATAAATTGATCTTCCACGTCCTCAAAGGACAACGGTTCCAGGCAGCTCGAGCGCTGAGTCTCGGACGCACTCAGCAGCGAGTGTCCCGTGAGGTCAGGTCGGTTCCCCGTGAGGTTCCTTCTTTGGGAAAACATTTTCCAAAAGCGCTCAGTGACCAATTTAAAAACTTCATATTCCTTTGAAAGCAAAACCAGCAGAGCTTCGGAAAAAAGACAATAGCCTTGAGCAACGGAAAGCAGAGCAGGAAAGAGTGAAAGACACGTCTGCTCGTGTCGACAGCCGGTTTTTTAGATCGGATATTTTAGTGTGCGCGAGTCCCGTAAAACACGCGCACGAGAAAATTCTGCTTGTTTTATTTTGGTCAAAGTCTGTTCTCGATTGTTAACCTTGGTTTCACGCAACTTTAGATTCAGACGCGCGCGCGAAAAAGAGGGAAAGCGTGACGTGCACTGGCTCTGCTCTCCATTTTTGTCTGTGTCACTTTCTCTCTCTCTCTCTCTCTCTCTCTCTCTCTCTCTTCTCTCGCTGGTATCTCACTCTCTCTCTCTTTCTCTTTCACTGTCTATCTTCTCACTGTCTATCTCACTCTTGCTCTCTCTCTCTCTCTCTGTGTCACTTTCTCTCTCTCTCTCTCTCTTTCTCTCTCGCCTGTGTATATCTCACTCTCTCTCACTGTCTATCTATCTCTCTCTTCTCTCCTCACTGTCTATCTCTCTCTCTCTCTCTCTCTTCTCTCACTGTCTTCTCTCTCTCTCTCTCTCTCTCACTGTCTATTTCACTCTGTGCTCTCTCTCTCTCTCTCTCTCTCTCTCTCTCACTGTCACTGTCTATTTCACTCTTGCTCTCTCTCTCTCTCTCTCTCTCTCTCTCTCTCTCTCACTCTCTCTCTCTTTTTTTTAAATAAATGCCTGGACTACTTTTAACAGATATACGGTATTAAAAATGACAGCTGCTTCTCCAGGTTTCCCCTTGCGTTTTAATTTCTTTATTTTACTTTATATAAAATAAGAATACCCTCCCACACACAATATCGTGATATAATACCGATACCGTCTGTACACTAGAAAATACCGTGATATGAATTTAAACCCATATCGCCCACCCCTAGTGTCAGTTCAGGGCAAGAGTTTGTTGATGTTGTGTTTTTTTAGCTTGCCTCTGGTGGCTGTTGCATATCTGGACGGAACTCTAGCCATTTATGAGCTGAACACGCAGAGCCTCAGACATCGCTGCTCACATGAGGTAAGCACAGTGGTAAAGTCTTCCCCAGGTAAAGCTTTACTCTGTCACACGCCTGTCTGTGCCGTGCCAGGTTGGAATCGTTCACCTGCAGTGGGAAGAGTCGTCTGCAGTGGTGTCCACCTGTAATCTCTCCGGTGTGGTCACTCTGTGGGACGGTAGGTCAGGTGTCTTGATGTCAGAGTACCGTGGCCACTCTGCCGAGATTCTGGACTTTGTGCTGAACAGGTAAAAAATTCAGTGCATGCTGTCTGTCAGACCTCAAAGGACTAATGACTCTTTGCATAAAGACTTTTAATTATACACATTAATAATATGATAAATTTTTTTTCAGAGAGGCATCTCTGGCCATCACTGCTGGAGGAGACCATCAAGCTAAAGTGTTCTGTCTGCAGAGACCTGACCGATAGAAGAGCTCTGTCTATTGCCTTCTCTGCATCTTTTATCCTTCCATTCACACTTGTCGCTGAGTCTTTCTTCAGTGACTGCATGTCAGGCATATTCCTTCTCTCTTTAAGACGCTTGTACAGATGTAATTGTGAGAATATTTCTGTATGTTTACAGAAAAACGAATCATTGACATTTTCATTTAAACTACAATAATTTGGTTCATTAGACTTACATAATGTAACACATCATCTTTGGCTGGAATCTGCCGTTGTTTGAATTGGTGATCATGATTTAGAAAGCCTCACTTCCCTTATATTACATCCAGTGTTACCACAGAATTGCAAAACAATATATATAATAAATGCATAATGCATAAGGGCTGTAAAATAATAAATCTGAATCAAGATACTAAATGTGGACTGCTTTCTTGTGTATCCAGGTAACGCGTAAAGCTTCTGCAAACTGCACAACATTCAGACCTTGTGAGGACGTAGCCTAAAATTGGCTGCTAGCTTAACTGAAAAGATTTAAAGGTCTTTTCAGAAATTTGTAGAGCTAGCATATTGCTTAAAAGCACATATTTTGACATAATTAGTGTGAGACCAGTAAATGTCAGTGTTCATTTGAATTTTGGGTTCTATAATTAAAAACAAACATTTCTTGCGCAAACATTTACTTCTATGGTCTATGTTCACAAGCGTACTACAGCTTAACATTAATCTCAACTGGAGACAAAACCAATCGAGTAAACAAATTATTGTGATATAACACGTACTGTAATAAACAAAACAAGCACCAATCATTACAAAATGACACAAAGTTAATAAAAAAGACATAAATCTGAAATATTGTAATATAAAACATTCTGTATAAAAACAAAACAAGCGCCAACCATTGCGAAATATAAATAAGAAGGTAATACATTAATAGCTGACTGACATCAGAATAATACGAGAGCAAAATGTAATTGATTTTATTGTTTTAGCATTTATGATTTTGAATTGAGGTTTTGTTTCATTGCAGCAATATTCGTGTAAAGTACTTGAATTTCCCCAAGGGGATGAATAAAGTTTCAATGATAATAATAATAATAATAATAATAATAATAATAATAATACGCGTAATTAAATTTAGTCTCTTGATATTGAACACTACGTATTCCTGAGCGTGACGCCTGGTGGACGGACATCGTATTACAGCCCGTTGTAATTACGGTAATGTTGCCTTAATTATGATTTCAACAAGCTACACTAAAATGGTTGTGGCTATAGCTTACCAATGAATGATTGTAATCTATAATTCAAGAGTTTAATTTGCATGAATGTTTAAGAACACCGGACGAACGTTAAAAACTGCTTTCAGCTAAAATTTATAGAGTTGAAAAGTGTTTATAGAGTTATGGTACATTGTGCATTGATTTTAACTGAACGACTAAAACCGCAATATTTATCCGACTGACTAATGTGTGTCCGTACGTGTGTGCACGTGGGTGTGTGTGTGTGTGTGTGTGTGTGTGTGTGTGTGTGTGTGTGTGTGTGTGTGTTCGCGTGCACGCGCCTCTGCAAGCATGCTGGAACTTACGCCAGCGGTTTCCGATCGAGCTATTGTCAAAGAAAAGTTAGCATGATTGTTTATGTGTAACATTTTTTTGTTATAAAGCTTCGAAAAACACAAGATCGATACCTCCAGTTTTAAAAGCAATGACGCTTCATCCTCTCTTCAGACGTGACATTTGGATGCACTTTGGAACAAGTACAGGTACGTTTTTCTCACACTTGTGTCGCGAACACATTGTTGGATTTGGGTGTTGTTGTAGCTTGCCAAACACAACAAAAATAGCTTTGATTTTACATGAATAAATCATGAGCATTGTGCAATCTATTATTTGATGTATTATGTGTTTTAAAGTATACAGTAATAATAATAAATGCTTTTGTGTGAAATAGTAGTGCAGGTCCTCAAGAGTCAGCGCTCTCAGACTTGTAATCAGTGTTTTTCTGAATCATTTTTAAAACTAGTTATTATCACCAAATTTCCATCAGTCAAATTCCAAGAAGAAAATTTGCGGTTCTGAGCAGGAGGATTTGTATATTTAGGGGAGACAAGATAACGTCAGAAATGTTTACGTCAACCGTCTGTGAGATTGTCATTGTTTATGCCCATGAAAACCATTCCACCAATGTTATTCATGCTATTGATTATCATCACAGGGGTTTTCTATATATGTCCGTATGGTGTGCAAACCCTCATTAACAGTGAAACAGCCAGTCGTGCGTTAAATAAAGCCACTGAATGTTCACAGACTAATCCAGTGTCACATTTCTTCCGTCCAGAAGATTCTGCTGTGTTTTTGAAGGAGGCGTAGAGCTCTGCTGATGGCAACCCTGATGAGAAACCACTCTGTGAGCAGTGTGGAGGTCCAGCTGATCTACGCCATCACCCTGCCCATGTCCTGCATCATAGTCCTGATAAACCTTCTGATCATCCTGGCCATCGCCTGCTCTCGCCAACTCACAAAGAACCGCTTCTTCCTCAGCCTGCTGGTGGCGGACCTGTGCACCGGGGTGGCACTGCCCTTCATCCCGTGGATGGGTCTGAACCGACCATTGAGCTTTATCTCCTGCCTCCTGGTGCACATCCTTCCCAACTTTCTGTTCCTGGCCTTCCTTTTCAACCTGGTGCTGGTGCACTTTGAGCGCTATCTGAGTATTGTTAGTCCTCTGCGTAGTGGCCAACTCTGGTTGCATGAGAGAACTCGACTGGCCCTGTGGACTGTGTGGATGGTGCCACTGCTGTTTGCCCTTCTGCCTGCTTTCGGCTGGAACAACTGGTCCATCCACGGCCGTGATGGCTGTTGTCCCCTGAGCAACTCCACCGACTGCATCGCAGCGCCTGGGCAAACCTGCTGCACCTACCGCAGCGTCTTCACAGACAGCTTCATCTATTTGGAAGTATATGGAATTCTCACGCCCGCAATCCTTTCCATTGCCGGCATGACGTGCCGGGTGCTGTGGATCACGCGGGAGCAGCTAAGGGACATCCAGCGTCTGCAGCGCTCCGTAGCGGATAAAGTGCACCGGCGGAGAATGGACCTGAGGTTCGCTTGCTGCGTGGCCACTGTTTCTCTGGCTTTCCTGGCTTGCTGGGTTCCATATATTATTTACACACACATAGGCATGAAGTTCCTGCTCAGACGAGAAGGGAAGATCAACCGCACCGTCCACATTGTGCTGTCGTGTGTCGGCGTTGGGGGAATCGCTGCAGTTCCGCTTCTACTAGGACTTGCCAACAGGGAGTATATGGACCCGCTCAGGAAACTGTTCCGAAAACTTGGCCACCAGCATGAAGTGACGTGTGTGTGAGAAAAGACGCAACTCCCTGTTTATTACTTGAGGACTCAATGTAGCTCAAGTAAAAAGTACAAGTTGTGATGTGATTTTTACTTGTTATTACAAGTAAAATGAAGTACTTGAGTATGAGATACTCCTGTGAGTAAATTGATTGTATTTTCGTTTGCTATCAGTAGATTTATGGTGGCACAAGTTGAAAGCCTTTTTTCTCTGTGATTGGTTGGGCATCAAACTAAGGTTTGTTTCCACCTTCAGGTCCAGAATGGTGCACGTTCATCTTGCTCTTCTAGCAAATTTTTAAAAGCTGTGACATTTATTGATCTGATCGATAAATTGGATTTGAATAATTAGTCAAACATGTGCTTTTCAAATGTAGGGAAGATAAAAAAAAAGCAAGTATTGGGTATTAACTTAAAAGGTGAGAGCGTAAAAGGTGAACGACAACACGACTGTCACCTCTGGAATTGACTCATGACAAACATTTAAGAAGTTTTTATTTATTGTGTTTGTATAATGTTCACTCTCTCTCTCTCTCAATAAAATGAGAGTTTTTTCATATTCAGTAGAAAATGTGATCATATTATTATTACATATCAAGTTAAGTTTAGAGTGGTACTTTGAATCTTTCACCAATTTGAATCAGACAACAAAACAAACATTCAAGAGCGTCTTCAGTCTAAAAAAAAATAAAAATTTTAAATAAATAAAAAGTTTTGCTGCACAATAAAAACAAAACTTTCCATAAATAAAAAATACTTGAGTTTAGGTGTTCTGGTGTCACATTGTGGCCAAAAAGCAGTAAATTTAAAGTTTCACGTTATTTCATTATCAACTCGGTTTTAATATTGTATCAGTGTAGCTTGAGTGCCATTATTGCTTCTTGCTGCTATATTTCCCCCTATTTCTTACTGTTCTCAGAAGAACAAAGACTGCGATAAAGGCTGTAAAAGGAAAAGAAGTGCATGTGAGTTTAATGAGGCTGAAAACATGGTGGGACGGCGCCTGAAAGTGAAGTCCCTCTGAACCTTCTCTTGACCCTATGAGTTTTGACCATGTGGGTCAGCTCTGTATTACAATGATTTGAAATGACCAAAATTAACCTGTTGTGGGATGACTCTGGCAGTAATGCATTCTTCATACGATAGAGCGGAATTTTATAGATACCGTTTGGGTATTTTTTGTTGTTCTGCTGGCATATGTAAGTTTTTTTAATTGTTTTGCCTTTTCCTGTTCTCATGAGTGACCCTTTGTGAATGTAACTGCTCTAAAGCTTAGATTAAAAAGAGGTTAATCAAAAACGGCCAATCCTATGCTAAATTAACACGGATTTTAATCAACCGTGAGTCGGAGCATTTTGAGCAATCTGTGAGTTTAGTTGCTCTGTCTAGACAGTTGCATTACAGAATCTGAAAGGATGTTTAACTCCTTGTCTGAAGTAATCTGTGCTGTTACTAACTGAAAACTGAAAACAAGCGTGTTCTTGAAGAGAAGCAGGAGCAGGACAGGCGCATGTCTTCTCTCTTGTGCTGTTGTGTCAGCGAAAGAGAATTCCAGAAGCTCTCCGGTTTCCCTCATAAGGCGCTGATAACTCTGCCTTTGAAACTTCCCTTCTTTCTTTTGAGAGTTCTCATCTACTCAGCGAAACCTTGTGTTTCAATGCAATTGTGTAATGTACATTTATAATACTGTTCAATATTGTCAGGTAAATAAACCCATCATAATAAATGTTGTGCCTTTACAACATAATTTGCATTGGTTAACATTCTTTACTTTCAATGACATATTTATGTATAGGCTTATTTTAATTATTTCCAATAATGAAAAAAGCACTTTTGTTCAGATGCTCTGAACTGCATCTGAACATACAGTTTACAGTATCTGCTTTTATTGGTTGTATGCTAACTGTGCAATGTCAGTGTTTTATAATTTCTATCTTGGCCAGGACTCCCTTGTAAAAGACGTTTTTAATATTGATGGATATTAATAGAATATATATATATGTATCATTTTTATTTTATATATAAAATAACCATCAAAAGTGTGCAGCTTTTTTCGGGTTTGCATTTGTATACAGTATCTCTTAAAACCTCTTGTCTCTTCAGTCTAACGTTAGCTCAAAGTAAAATGAGATCTGACGCCTCCTAGTGGGTACTTTCATTCATAAACCAGTTTTTATTACGTTACTGCATTTGACCAATGTGGAAATCGATAGATAAGGTATAACATGAGGATGGTTTATCTATATACCTTCAGTAACCTTGACAATTGTTATTGACTTGATTTCTTGACCTATTATTTGACAAATTAGTGCACATGTGCTGCTCATGAGTTTACACAACTTTGGAAGAAAAATGCACAATGAGTGATGAGTGTGTGTATTAAAAAGTATTTCTTTGGCTATTTAAACTAAACTTTAAATCTAAATCTGTTTTGTGACAGACAACAGAGGCTCTAGCAACGGAATGATGACAACACTTTCAGCATCCTGATATACAAAGTTTATTGTGCACTGACCATGAGCTCATGGATTCAGTGAATCCACACCACAGATATGCTACATAATCCTCAAAAGCTGTATATATGGCATTCAGCGCTTCAAAACATGCCAGCAAGCATTTTATTTTCTTCAGAAAAAGAAAAACAGTGCTCATATTTTGAGAAATGAACATAACAAATCCATCATGGATTCGACCCAGGACTGGCGAGTACACACACACATGATGGTTCTAAAACCCAAAGACAAACATCCAAAGGTGAGGCGAGTTAGCAGTGATGCTAAAGACACGCCACGTGTGTTTTACACAACAGCGAGACGAGAAACTTAAGGCTGGCTGGATGAAAAGCCCGATTTCTGAGCAGCACCAAAATAGTTTTGGTCCTCAATGGAAAATACTGATTCATTTAGCATTAGCAGTATAAAAAGGTCGGCTTTCTTGTGTTCAAACAAGTTTGGTCCAGTCCGTGCTGGTCAGAGATTTAATTTTGGCTGTGACAAAAACGGCTAAGCTAGTTAGCGGTTAGCATTAAGCTGTTTTGACTGAAAGTCTGGCTGGTGAGTCCAATTATACAACTTTTAACTTGGACCTTTGAGTCTGTCCAGTGAAAGCACAACGTCTGAAACATTCAGAAATACAATCACAAGCTTTTCCACGAGAAAGAGACATTACATAAACGTTTAAACCCAACAAATGCTAACACAATTACAAGATAATAGAGGCCAAAGCCGAAACATCATATTCTTTGGGAAACCAAAACAACAACAAAAAAAAAGCCAAAGCAAGGCAGCAGTGTGACGGCTAATTTAAATTAAACTACGACATAGACCGATGAAATCCACCACCAGTGATGGAACTTTTATTCTGCTTTCATCTTTGGGCTGTTTCCTCTTAACCACCTTTTTAAAAAAAATCAAACTGCCATTGACTACGATAAAGTATTTTAACTTTGTATTTATGCTTTATCGGAGTGTCTATGCTTTGTTTTTCTAAATCATGGCTGTAATTCTCGAGTTTTACTGCTGAATTCCACGAGGCCTGAGCTGTTAAGCACTGACGTCAGAGACAGAAGCTCACTTTCACAACCCTGAGATCCACTGACCTTTCTGGAAAATATCTGAAAACGTATATTAAAATCAGGCTGAACATATTGATTTGATATCTACATACCTTTATCTGTATATCTGCTTATTTGAACACACATTTAAGTAAATAGCGTGTGGAGAGAGAGAGAATTTTGCAGTCTGGACTACAGATCAGTACTGATAAGCCCCAGTCTTTGTGATCGAGCTGGGAAACAGCGGCCTCAGCATGTTTGAGCGAAGGCGACACGAAAGACAGATGGTGTGAACGGCACCGTCCCCTATTGTGACATGGTCATTAATTTAAACATTAGAAAAGGCATTAGAACAGCAAGAACATTTCCATGTGCTTCAGTGAAAATAGTGCATTTAAAGTTGTAGTTTTCCCTTTTTATATATTTGCAGACTTAAAACAAACAACCAAACAAGTGAAAGTAAATGAACAGAAGGAGCAACAGTTTCATCAGGTTTTCTGCCGGAAAAGCTAAATATCTGCAAAGCAAAATATTATTGATATTTGTATACCAACAATTATTAAATGGATATGCTTGTTCTGACTTAAATACTGTAGTTCATAATACATATTCAGTATATTATATATATATATATATATATATATATATATATATATACATACATACTGTGTATATATACTGTATTAGTTGTGAGAATTTGGTTATTTGTTTATAGTAGAAAATTGTTTTAAGAGTTTACTTAATGCAGTAATTATGCTGTAAAAATGAATATACGTATTTTAAATACACATTTTTTCTATTTAGTGTGATTAGGCAACATGCAAATTATTAATCCAATGTATCCATTATTAAAAATTGTAAACTTGTGGTTTTTCATATAAACATGATATGGCTTTCCCTACATTTTTACCGTAATAGATAAAATCTTGTGGTGATTATTAAGTGACCTGGTGAAAAGAAGTTAGAGTGTTAAAATTCACAAGCTTTTATGAAAATACATTCACACGTGCAGAACGTGGACAACAGTAACACTAATTTAACAGGAATAGTTAATCTAACTCGACATTTTGTGAATATTAACTACTAAAGTAGACAATTTTACACAAGCTGGAAATGCGATTGTATTTAGACATGTTAAAATTGTTTTTTTTTTAAACATCTAGAGATGAAAGAAATGAAACAAGGCCGAATCTGCACAAAATGTAAATTTTTGATGAACTATTCCTTTTACATGTACCTACGTGACGAAATAACATTGACAGGTAGACGACCCAAGAGGAAGTGAAGGTGATGGCTGCAGCACATGTGAAATGGCCATAATAATGAACAACCTGGCCTACACTCATCCGTCTATTCATTCTCTTCCTCTGCTGATGCCGAGGTCTGATAATAAGACAGAGCTTGGCTCCCATCGGTCTTGTGCTGGCACTGTTTCAGCATCAATTTGTTCAACCTTTGGTACCAGACTGTCCTTAAACTTGGTCAACTGAAACGTTTCTTCTGCTCCTGGAGCGAAACGTGTAAGATTAATGCTGCTTCTTTAACACACATGTGTTCATACAGGCAGCTTTTCCTCATCTAGCATCTGCAATGCTGTTTGTCATAGGCTGAGTAACGTCTTTGAGATTCACTTGCTTCCAGTCCATTCTCTGTCTCCAAACGCCCCATCACCCGTGGCAGAATGTGGAGATGGGGCACACAGGTCTGAATCTGTGTCCGACTCGCCTTCGGCAATGTATGGCCTGACTTTAGCACAGCGTGCCACACCAGCAAAGTAGGCGTTGTTGAGGAAATCCAGGTTTTCCTTGGACTGGGAGATGCTGAAACCACTGAAAGAGTGTTCTAGCTCCTCGTGGTCCACGGAAGGGATGGATATGGAGGTGTCGCTCTCTGCTTCATCTTGCAGTTGTGGAAGAGCCATTGGCCGTCCATCTTCAGCCACATTGCCGCTGCTGCGGGAGTGATGCTGACCCATGCCACGTGAGTTGTGTCCACTGGAGGAGCGCTCAATGACGGGAGGTGGAGGGATGCGCACCAGCGTTGGGTCGCCATTAGGTGAAGCACCTCGGCTGCCCTGTTGGACTGGTTCTGAAAGGGCTTGCTGGTGCCAGGATGTGGAGGGTGGGCAGTGGTGATTGATATATGAGGTGGGTGGAGGATCAAAGTTCTTCTGACATGCTGTGCTGTTGGAACGGATGATTTTAGTGATGGAGGCGCTCTTCTCCATATGTTCCACTGGACTGTGGTAAGGAGGTGCTGGGTCAGGCTCTTTGGAAGCAAAGTAAGCGTCCGTCTCTGACTGTGGAATGCCCATTCGCTGGATGTAGATGTTGACCAGGAAATCCAGCTTTCTCTCCATGGACATCACCTGCAAACAAGAATGGACAGATTATCTACAGGTTTTTTATTATTATTACTTTTACTACATATTAATTGCATAAACAATACACAATTTTTTCCTTTATATTATTATTATTATTATTATTATTATTATTATTATTATTATTATTATTATAAGACTCAAACCTGTTTTTCTACTTTTCCCAGCCTTCCCATCATACTGGGGTCTTCTGGAAGTTCTACGTCAGTGCTTCCTTTGGGTCGGTCTTTGTCGGCTATTGGAGCTCCTCTGCCCACAATCTGATCCACTCTACAAAGTCATGTCAACAGAGGAAATATCTACAATATTACCTAAGAATTGTGTGCGCTTAATTCACATAAAAGTCCAAAATAATCTGTTGAACTTGAATTACAATCATCCTTTTCTCCTTCTAAACAAATGTCATCATAAATGTCCAGGTATATTTGGTTAATGGTTTGTTTGACATCAGAATCTGCTCTCAGATAAATTTGCAAGTCATTATTCATGTATGTCACTTTGCGCAAAGCGTTTGAAAAAGACATAAAGCATGCAGGGGGGTTATGATCCAAAAAAGATTCTCGGGGTTCTCATTTCTGCTGGGTTTTTTTTGGGAAAATGTGTCAGTTCAAAAAGAAGAAAAAAAAACAGAAAAGCACTGCATTGAAAATTGGGCATTAATTTGACACATTCTCCAAAGTTTAAAATGCAAATCTGCCATTGCAAGGTTAAGAGGAGTTGATTACACATAGTATAACTGAGTATGTAATTTGAGCATCTTATTTCATAATCTCTGCATGAGCTCAAAAGAACAACAAAGTGTAAAACTACTTTATACGAAAATAGTTTTTAGTTTGAAAAAGGCAAATCTCTAAAAACAAAGCCATGCCGACATGCCACAAAGCAGTGCGAAATGAAAAGTAATGATCTTGTCGTAAGCTGTGGAAATTTTTCTCTTGAAGTTTGTCATTTTCATACAGTGGTGCAGGCAAACTAGCTTAACCAGTTTAATTCAGCTACATGACTAGTAGTTTTTCTCAGTGATTCTGTGAGTCTCACGGCTTTTAAATCATAACCATGGACTCGCTGAGCTCGTGCAGAAGAGCGTCCTGCTCAGAACAGAGAGGTTGAGGGTTCGATCCCCAGGCTAAGCATCCGCTTGTTTGATTCAATGCAGAATTGAACATAAAATCTCTAAACCTGGCCAGAACAGATGATGGCATTAACTATACCTAAAAGCTCCTATCATTTGTGGTAACAATTAACCTCTCTTTAACTAGTCATGTAGTCTGAAAGTGAATCCGGTTTCCTCATTGGTCTCAGCGCATCCAGAGATCTAACGCAGGATGCAGTTTGGGGCGTCCTGACCTAGAAGGCAACTGGGGCGACTCTTTGGTTCCTTTGCTCGGACACTTCTTTGGGCGAGGAGTGCTGGGACCCGGAGGACCCAATATCATATCTAACCTAGCAAATCAAATAGAGGACAGCACAATGCAGAATGACGTCACAGACCAACACGAAGGTCAGGACCACCAGCATGAGACGGCAGAGACACAGACACACAGAGAAACACATTCCAGGCATTTGAATGTGAAAAAAAGTGTAAAGCAGCAGCCTATAAAATGCTCCGATATGTTTACATATCACGGATTTAAAAAAAAAATAGCTCAAACCATAGAGGGTTCAATTCCCGGGAAAGCAGTACGTTGTTGATTTGTAAAAATTGTAATGACAAAGCTAAATTATTGTAAAGTAAAGATGCCAGGAATTACAGAAATGATTTTAAAGCATTTTCATATTTGTTATGATATTTATATAATACATATCATGAATATGGTACAGTATAAAGTCTTAATTAATATAATAGTATATATTATTTATATTAGTTTATAATATAAATGATAAACTGTTTATAATTACTAATATAACGTTATATTAATGTTCAAAGTTAAAAAGTGTTAGTATTCAAAAATATTAATTTATTTGAATAGACGTAAGAAAGTGTATAATTTGTAGTATAAAAGATCAGGTTAACACAATCTATATAAATATATGTTATGTTAGTTTTATTTGTTTAGTTACTCGAAAATCTATATTGAATCAAATGATTGCGTAATCTGTACAATTTATTATTTATAAATTTATATTATATAAAATGTAAATCTTTAACTAACTATAATTTCCAATAATTAACTATAATTTTCCAATTTATAATTTTCTAATGATAATACGTAATATAATTTCCTAGTATTAATTATGATTATTAAATTGGTCAATTGAAAAGCCTGATATTACGTTACCTTCATGTCATCGGATTTATGAATTAAGATAGATATAATGTTTTTTTTTCTTACATTGAAAGTTCAATAAATTGAAAGACCGATTACTCAAATGTGGCAAAACAAGTTCCTTGAAAAGAGAAAATACCTAGACAGCCACACACAAACGTCTTCAAGAGCGCTTTGTTTCAGGAGTCTGAAGACGCATTGTGCAGCTGAAAATCCTTCTGACCAATATGAACTTGAAAATGGTGAAACACATCATACAAATAACACGCCAAACTCCACAATGTAACTGAGAGAAGGAGAAGAGGCAAATGTCTTGCCTGGCCTGAAGGTTCTTGATCCTAGCCAGCATATCCAAATGTCCAGCAGAATACTGTTCGATCACGTCCATTACATCATACGGCCGTAGACTCTCCTTAAACTTGCGCTTTGACACCATGAACCTCATTATACTGCAAAGACACAGTTCACACACGGCACAAAATTGAACTGTGTTAGTATAATCCGGGTACACACATAACACGTGCACACAAAAAGTTCTTCTAAAACTGTACTAAAATAAGATTTGTGAAATAACAATTGCAAAAGAAAGTTATTTTTGGTGTCTCACCAGACGGCCCTTATGGTCACTTTTATTCCTGGAGTTAGATCCTGAGGCACAAACTCACAATGGCAGCTCTTGTTGTCATCAATAATGTCTTCTCCAGGAAGACTGGCATCTGGAAAAACACAAGTTTCCAGAGTAAGTGCACATAATGCCCCGACCTGCTGATTTAGTTAAAGCTGTTGCCCAATGGTCAACACCAGATCGCTGTCGAAATGGCTGTGTGCTAGTATTGATGTATGAGAATAGCATTTAACACACACACAAAAAAGAATCATAAAACAAAGCTAACTATATTTAAGAAAACGACTAATAACTATTTGTAGGCATTTTGTTAAATTAATTAAAATCCAACTATTTATTATTATTATTATTATTATTATTATTACTATTATTATTACTATTATTATTAAAGCTGCAACTCTTTGTCATAAAATTACATGAAATGTTTGACATTTTTGGAGGAAGCTGAGATATCTGAATGCCTGACCTGGAGAGTTCCTGTGTCTCAAATCTTCCTCCTGCATCTCAATGAGCACTTTAGCGCAGCACCAAGAGAAACATGGTAAGGACAGCATCAGGATCCACAGTCAAGAGGAAAAATGAAGGGAAAAATCATAAACAGACATATGAATTACCAGGGTGGTGTTTTCCACAAGATGACAACCTTCATTTGTAGTTCTACTCTATATAAGCAGATCCATACTGAAATTGTGATGATAATACAAAAAGCTTCCAGAGATACATTGCATTTTGTGGAAAGTTTAACCAGATCACAAAACATTTACACAAAACGGCTTTAGAATATTGAAATGTTACTATGCAACCATGACACACATACACAACCTGCACAGGACAAAAAACAACTAGTATTTAAATAAATTGTGTTCATATGATGTAATATAAATACATAGAAACAATGATTCAGTGCTAATCAAATAAAATATAGAAATATGTATATATAAGATAAGATAACCGTTATTGTCATTGCACAATGGTGCAACAAGATTTAAGTATGTACTTGTACGTACAGTAATTTGTATGTACTTGTACGTATGTATGTACTTGTACGTAAATGCGTGGATATATGTATGTACTTGTACGCAAATATAATATAAACATATACATACAGGTAAATACATACGAACACTCGTAAATATACATACATAGTGTATACTGTACATACATATGCAGCATATAGACCAATTATATGTTTTTGTAAAACACTGTACAAATTATGCAACACACACTAGAACACACAAATAGAAAAAAACAGAAAAAAACAGAAATACAAACACTGATCTAAACAAAATACAATACATGCAACTGTGACGCAAAGACAACAACTTAATACGAATCCTGATGTGTTTTGTTGGTCAGTTTATCCTGAATTTCTTTAAAACTGCTCAAAAATGAACTTACATTTGTATTCTTAGATCTAATATTAATTTGAACATTTAAATACAGTAAACAAACAAATAACAAACACGTTTTAAAAAATGCAAGTTTCACCGTTTTTAAAAAGCTCGAAAATAATGTTCACAAATTTTAAGATATATTTTTTAAAAACATATACATATATAGTATGTACAGAATTACTATTCTTGCATTGTCCTGCTTTGGTAAGTTCTGGGTTGTTAATATAGTCGATTGTAAGTATTTATGTAAGGAATCTGGAAAAACTGTATTAATTCTTTTTCAAATAAAACACATTTTTGCAACAATAACCTACCTTCAGAGTTCTGCCGGGATGCTGCGCCTTTAAAACGGAAGGCCTGTCTGGCCCGGCCTCGGTCCCCAAAGCTGAGGCTCTTGGGAACTTTGGAGGGACTGTCCTCGATGCTGTTGGCACTGGGCGAGCGTCTAAGGGGCTGCTGGCCCTGAGGAGAACTCTTGCCTTTAGCGGCCGAGTTTCGTGGACTGGAGAAGACTCGCTCTTTCAGGCTCACTTTCTGACTACAAAGCACAGAACATAAAGATACATACATACGTAGGATGCAGAGATAGAAAAAGAGACAGACAACGAGACAGACAGTTAAATAAATGGAAAGAGCCGACTGAGATCAAGAGAGATAAGTAAGAGATAGAAGGTAACAAAGAGAGAGGATAGAGGGAGTTTAAAAATCTTGACCCAAACATTCTATTTCAATTTTTTTATAGTAAACATGATAGTAAATAGTCTCTTTTTAGCTGCTGATGTTGCAATAAAATGAGCATTGGATGGTTAGTACATCAATTATTTATTTTTAATTTATTTTCGACAACTACACTAAATTTTGATCCAAATGTAATGTTCCCTTATGGTGTGGCTCTCGAAATTCACAACAAAGTGCCCAGATTATAAAATTATGGAACCCACTGTATTTAATAATTATTGTCAAGCATGTAATTGTATAATTTTTATATTATTCAAAAATTAATCCTTTAGAGCAGTTGAGCTACAGAGCATCTGCTCAAGTCTATGTTTGTAACGTACATACAATGAGGGACAAAGTATTCATGTTCATCTGAGCGACCAACATAAATACCGTGCAGTGAACACCACATGTCCGTCTACAAACAAATAAGGTCGCACCCGGCAAACAGCATACATTCAGGCGGACATGCTTCAATGGCTGACTGAAAGATCCACACGCAAATCATGTCCCTGAAAGTCCTCTCACTCAAAAAAATAATATCTTGAGTTGTAATCTTACTAACCTCGGAGAAGGTTCAGGCTGAGCGTCTTTCCTGCTCCAGGACAAAATTGGAAACACAATATAGATTTTCTTTTACTTTAAATGAATCTTAATCAAACTGAGCAATTACAAACTTGGTTGAAATGCTATTATAAAGATCTCTTGATTTCACCTGAAAGAAAGGCCGGATTTGCTCTTAAGGTTCTTGAGCAGATCGAGCTGATTCAGGGGAGGAATGAGTCTGGAAACACAAAGGTTGTTTTAAGATTGAGTGAACAAATTATGCTGTGTAATGCTCGTGTAAATCCAGAGGCCAGACAGAGAAATCGACAATGGACGGAATGAAAAAAACACCACTGACTCTGAAAAGGTAAATTATTTGGATAAACTGTCTGACTTTCTATTATAAAGATGTTGTCAATCAGATAGATAGCGAATAAATGCTGATGTACAAGAAAAATGTATGTTTAAGCAGAGAAAAAGAGAAGGACAAAAGAAAAACGGAAACAGAGAAAGATAGAGACTGAAAAATTCAATGAGTGACAAATAGGAAAGGAGAGACAATGTAAGATTAAGACAGATAAGTTAGTGATAGAAGGTGAGAAAGTGAGAATGATAGAGAGAGAAAGGAAGACAGAGTGAGATAAAGTGAGTGGGAGAGGGAGATTGGAAGAGAGATGAAGAGAAAGAGGAGAGTAGAGAATTGGTGAGAGAGAGAGAGAGAGAGAGAGAGAGAGAGAGAGAAAGAGAGAGGGAGGTAGAGTGAGAGATAAATTGTGAGAGAGAGAAAGGGTGGAGAGAGAAAGGTAGAGGAAAGAGAGAAAGGCAGAGTAAGAGAGGTATGAGAAAGGGAGAGGAGAGAAAGGGAGAAGGAGAAGGAGAGAGAGAGAGAGAGAGAGAGAGAGAGAGAGAGAGAGGGACTGCAGAGTGTAGTGACCTTCTAAGACAAAAAGAAAACACCCTCAAAGGTCGATGAGCAGATCAATGCAGAGATGTTCACATCTCATCTGACCCAGAGGAGAAATACTGTGAGAGACAAAGAAATCAGATAAAGGTAGGATTGTTACCTGTACATGGGAACTGAAACTGTTCTTTCATAATAATCCCATGTGGAGTGGAGATCTGTGCGGTTCAGGTTTGTAGCATAAAACCTCCAAGCAGCCTGAGGAAGACGATGCCGTCACGAAACATCACACTTTACCCACGCTTGTAAGGTATGGTATTCTCTCTAGAGAACGAAAGACTCGCCTGGATCAGGCCAGCTGCTGGATTCCTGCGCTTCTCAAAGTGTTTCTGTCGATGCTGCTCCTGCACTTTCAAAGCAAATCCAGAACCCAGAATTCCCTGCAGACAGATCAAATACACTTTCTAGAAACGTTCCAACCTACATTGTTTTTGTTTCACAAAATACTGTATTATATATAATATTATAAACTGTATAATATTACACCTGTACACAAAGTACAATGAAAGGCTGTTGATTTATATATTATTATTACGTATTATGATGATGATGATGATGATGATGATTATTATTAGTATTATTATTATTATTCATTCAGTAATATTACACACTATGAAGGACAAGAAGATAAAAATTAAAAAGACACTTTTATTTGCCCCACAACGTAAAATTAAATTGCCGCAAAAGCACAGTAAAAATCAGATGAGACAGCGTAAATTAAAACCAGAAGTGTAAATAGTACATGAAAATCATACTTGAGTAAAAGTATGGATACCTCACTGTATAAATTACTCCATTACAAGTTACTAGTCACCAAGTCCAAGTAGACTTGAGTAAAAGTCACAAAAAAATCCAATTTTTCCAAGAATTTCAATCATACTGAATTTAGCCATAAACACCAAGATATGCAAAAATCAATGCAATTATGATATTTTGTTTCCTAAAAAATATATTAAATGTAACACCTCAATGTTTCAAAATGGCAGAACAAAAATAGATTACAAAAAGAATAAAAAAGTCAGTTTCAGTCAAACTCAATGTGCAAAAAAAGTGCAACCGCTAGTTATAAATAGCACCCAGTACCTTCAGCACCCTGCAGATGGTGATATCGAGTGTACCAAGTGTAAGTTTCCATTCAAATGTAGTGGAGTAAATAGTACAGATACTCAATCAAAAAGTAGAGAGTAAAAGTTGCTTATAGATGTAGATGCTCAGCAACTACATAATTTCCAAAAAATACTAAAGTAACAAAGTTACTTTACTAATCTAATTTAATTTATGAGTTTCTTTACTCAAGTACTTAATTTCAATAAAATAAGAGAGCATTCGGACACTACGTGGTATTAATTAGATTAATTTACAATTTAAAAACATTTTTTATAGATAGCCAGCTCGAACAAACACACGAACAACAAAACAACCTTTTCCAGAAAGATTCGCAAATGCTAAATCATGATGTCAAATGCATTTGTGAAGCAAAGCCTGCGAGATTAGTCTAGCAGTGGGACTGTGGTGTTCGGCAATAAACCGCAGTGATTTAATTCAGCTGCAGAGCGACTCCATTAAAAGCCTGTTAGACGGAGTTTCTGCGTTTCCCCCGAAGCCCCGGAGACTCACCGCGGGGAGGGCGAAGAAAGACACGCCGATCAGAGTGAAGGTCGCCGCGAGCAGTCGTCCGTTCCAGGTGATGGGATATTTATCACCGTAGCCGATGGTAGTCAGAGTGATCTGACGGAGACAGGAACACTGGCTTTATTTAATGCTAAACACGGTCAATCATTCTCTCGTGCAAGTCATAAATCCCGCTTTATGCATGGACACAAACTGAGAATCTTCTGTGATCTTTTTAAAATATCATCTCATCAATCTGAACATCACTGCATAATTAATAATTCTCGCAGACACGCTCCAGTTCGGGTCCTGCGTGCAAACTTCATCCGTCAGTTCAGCTCCTGTCCTTGGGCTTTCCCCCCCGAGAGCGATCACAGCCAGAACCGGAGACCCAAAGTGTTGATTAACCAGATAATTATTCTTCTGAAGATAATACATCAACCTCGAAGCAGGAACTTTTACAGAACCGCCATCGGTGCAACATTTATAGGGATTTAAAATAGATGTTCGGTTTCCAGAGATTAAATGCAATGCTGGAGGAGAGTGAGGTAAATACAAAATTAAAGTCGTTGGAAAAAATGTAATTAATAAACATTCTAATCAAAATGACTTTTATAGTCTTTAGTGTACTCTTGGTAATTCCCTTTTCTTTGGAGCTTGTTATGTTTATTTACAAACATTAATTATCATCCATTCATTTTATGAACCTGGATCACAATGAAGCTAATCTAGAGCTAATCCCCTGGTCATATTTTTACCACAACTTATTTTAATATTTAAATATAAACTACTGGTTATCATACAACTTGCTCTTCAATAGACATGCCAATGTGATTTGTCACAACTTTATTTCTTTTAGATGCAATTTTAATGTGCGTGGTTTTGAACTCACCAGTCCCCACCAAAGAGCATCGGCGTAAGTCTCAAACATCTCATTGTCTTCTTTTTCAGCAAGGTACACCAGGAACGAAGCCAAGATCAGACACAGGAAGCCAATGTACCAGGCCGTGATTAGTTCCTGCCAAACATACCCACTCTTTGGTAAAAAGCATTATTATACATTTTTCTCTTCTTATGCAGATATACAGTAGTGGGTTATTTTGGGCTATGCTGGGTGAAGTTTCCTCAAACGTTTAAGGTTCTGTACAACACCAGCTGATTCCTGATGCTTTGTCAGCATGTCCTTTTCTTTTCTACCGCAAATGGAGCCTTGAGCTTGCAAAGAAACGAGACACCACTTAAACGTAATGCCACCGCCGCTCTATTTAGACAGAAAAATGCAATACAAGCGTATCTGCTCCTTTCCTTGACCTTGAGAAGGAACATAAATAAAGCACACGAATGATTCAGCACTCAAACATTTTTTTAAAGTCTTTCAACCAGACATTTTCTTTGAAATTAGTTTCACTAAGATGCATAGGTGTTTCCTTTAGAAAAAGCAAACGTAATGGTATACTGTGATACTTAAAACAAGTTGAATTTAAATCAAGTTGTTATTTACACACATAATGTTGTCTAGTGTAATATACACAACGATTGCGCTTGAAAATATATTGTCACATTAAAATAGAAAAAAATTATACATATTTGTATCTCTCTCTCTCTCTCTCTCTCTCTCTCTCTCTCTCTCTCTCTCTCTCTATACACACACACACACACACAAACAAACAAGAGAGATTCCAATATAATAGCAATAATTATTTCGGCTTTAGTCCAATCTTTTTCATTAGTCTTTGCCTTCATTCAGTTTTTATTCGTTTTAATAATCAAATTGTCTGACCATGTCATTCCCTGCTGACATACTGATCAAGTCAATCCCATTTCTGCATGTTCACTGGCATGAATCAATTTTTAAGAGGAAAATACATTTTGATGAACAAGACAAGAGAGAACGTTCCCCATGAAAATGCTGAGAAGACAAAAAAAACTGGCACAAAAAAAGCCGAGCTAAAAATAGTTTAGATTCCTTTGCAGTTTTCACAAAGGCACAAAAATGTCTGAACATAAGAAAAACTTAAATTTAATTGATTTAATATTTTAAATGCATCTAACATGCAGGGAAAGTTCAATTTGACATTTCAACACATTATGAAAAAACAAGTGAAGCAAAAAGCACAGCTGCTCAAGTACAGTCAATGACACATTCGTATAAATTATCTTATCTATCACTAACCACTCCCATTTCAGTTGCCACTGTCCAATCAGGTCCAACCGTTAGACACATTAATTTACCTTGGGATATTTCTTGAGGGCAGATGAGAACCAGTGATTACTTTTCTAATTGGAAAGCAGATCAGAGTTTGTCTCTACGTATGTGAAATCTGCTGCTTAATGTAATATTTCATTCACCTTGCTGTGAGCATAGACAACGGATCCCAACAATTTCCAGGTTCCCCCACGGCGGTCCATTCGGATCATTCGGAGAATCTGAAGGAACCGAAGACTCCTGATTGCGGAGGTGGCAAACACATTCCCCTGCGTCCCCGCAGCCAACACAGAGATGGATGCGATCAGCACCATGATGTCTGAGAGAAACCAAGGCATAGTCATCAATATGCTGTATATATGTGATGTACTGTATATAGTGAGTCATAAACCCACCGATGACACAGAAAGGTTTGCGGGCAAATTTGAGCCTCCCTCTCCATCCTCTGTATCGACAGCAACATCCAGCTGACCAAATGCGAACAATGTACTCGACACCAAACACCACAATGGTCACAATTTCCTGCAATCACACAGAGAGTTGTTAGTCACACTGTTTCTGCACACAAGATGTCATCGTAAAGGAAGCAGAGTACCAGGATGTACAGGGCGTCTTCCGAGCTCTTCTCATACTCCTTTATTGTGGAGAAAACAGACAGAACCAGACAGGAGAAGACCAGCAGGAAGCTGAAAGAATGAGAGAATATGCACAAATAACAGATTACGCATATATTTTTTGTAAATTTCCGTGACTATGAAATTAAATTCCTCCTTTTGATCATTTAACTTCTTTCGACATTATGAAATGAATGCTCGATTGATGCCCGACTGATGCTGATATTAACCTTTACGCCAAAAAACATCTTCCTCAGCAACAATTTGAGTGAAAATACATGAATTTAGTCACCTTTACTTCACTGTGCTTAACTTAATTTTCACATTTCCATACAAATGACTGCTAACACAACAAGATTCATGTTCTCTAAAACCGGGATTGTGTTGGTATCTCACTTCCTGTCAGCACACAGCTGCTGAAACTGTCCAATAGTGTGCTGTCTCCAGCCCTGGAACTAAACTGCTCCAGCAGATTGGATGACAAGAGCCACGTCTCTAATTATAGATTATTGACCACAAACAAACAAAACACCCCGTCAATACAGGGGAAAATACACCCGCTTCTTCAAGAAAAACACATTTGGAACTGATTTGCTCAATCAATCAATCAATCAATCAATCAATCAATCAATCAATCTATCTATCTATCTATCTATCTATCTATCTATCGCTCTATCTCTCTATCTCTCTATCTCTCTATCTCTCTATCTCTCTCTAAATCTCTCTCCCTCCCTCCCTCGCTCCCTCCCTCTCTCTGTCCGTCCATCCATCCATCAGTCAATGTAACAGTTTTTTATCCACCAATTTATAAAAGATTTTCAATGCTTGCTTTAAGTACTTACAGCTAATCTATCAGCACTTATATGTACAACAATTAGCAAAATTATTGTTTTGTTTAGTTTAGATAAAAGTTTATCTTTCACAGCAGAGCGTTGCGGAAAAAAAACCATCTTGGTCAGTTTTAATGGCAGATTATATAAATCACTCACGATTGTTCATTCGGGAAATGACCGGCTGGAGCATTAGCGGCAGCGCTAAGACATTAGCATAATTTAATTGATCTGAAGCAACTGACCTCCAGATCACCACACAACTCTTCTGAAGCACATAGTGACCTTCTGACACCTTTCCATAACCACCATTAGTTTAGGTTAGAAGTTCCTGTGACTGATTAACCGCTTGAGTGACCACTCAGATGAGCGGAAAGTGTTATTGCTCAGAGGTGTTTCTCCGTTACTCAGGAGACTCGACCACTGTCGTCCAGTGAATAAGGACAACAACTAAAATAGAGCTTAGGATTTTGGTCTATTCTAGAAAAGAGTTTCTTGTTTCCAAGTGTCTACATTTAAATCTCATCACGGTCTTGGGCAAATGACATCCTAGTGCAGAGCAGATTTATATGTTCTTCGTGCTCTCTTTAACCCAATAACACACAGGAGACTTGTATCATGATGGTTTCGCCAGATCTTTCACAGGAAACAGCTGATGAAGATTAATGGGAGCAACACATGTCTGTGTTTCCACTTCAAGCTTCATTCATTTGCGGATGAAGATTGAAGGTTTGGGTTTGTTAGAACACAGACACACGTGTCAAAAAAGATATTAGAGGTTGAGATGAATTACTCTAGATTAATCTCAAAATGAATCTTTAATGGCAAATAGACATTTTAAGATAAGGGATTCTTTGCATTTAGGTGGTGCTTGAGAAAATAACTCAAAATATCTTGTCCATGTCTTGGTCTTGACCATTGGAAGTCCTAAATAGAAATTTTCCCTGAAGCAACACCTGCGACTTCATAGATGCCTTCATGTTAGCGCTTTACATTTGATGTGCTAATTTCACAGTAAGCACACAGGCATGGAGCCTTTTATAATGTACAGTTGTATATATGTATTTGTGAAATAAATATTACAACAATTTTTCATGATGCATTGGAATATTGTATTTTAATAACAACGTATCCACATCTAATAACGTTCCACATGACATTCTTTAGAGATTTTTCCAAACCTTTACCAATGAACTAGTCACGTAAAAATCTAATGGCTTGCTGAAAAGCTTTCGAGATGACAGCTCTCATTGAGACTGAGATGACAGTTCTCATTTACATGGCCTTTCTGACGTGTGAAAAATGACCTCTAAACTTCTCCCAGAGCTAACACATTGCAGAGATCTATTGCTGTGTTTGAACGTCCTTTTAGGAATGACATTTTCTCTCAGTTACATCAGAATTCTTCTTCACTCTAAAACAGAGGGTGGAGGCCGAACGTCCACAGGGTTCTCTTGGATGACTGAGCTGTCAAAACTTCTACACTGAAGCTTATCTTGAAAAAGAGAGAGAGAGAGAGAGAGAGAGAGAGAGAGAGAGAGAGAGGGAGAGAGAGAGAAACACAGAGAGAGCAAGAGAGAGAGAGAGAGAGAGAGAGAGAGAGAGGCTGTTGAAATGTGATTTTGAGAGAAAGAGATTTAGCAAGTTGTCTTGTATCAGGTATAATACATAACAACTGGGTTTAACTACAATTTCTCCTTAAATGATTAGAGAGAGGGCAAGACAGAGGAAGAAAATATGAGAGAGAGAGGGGAAATACAGTTTTTTTGTTAATTATTTGTTTTGATACAGTATTTTATGATTGATTTCATTTTATTATTTCATTCATTGATTAGAGTCCAGTACATAAAGCATCAAACACACAACTTATTCCCAACAGTGAGCAGCTACTGCAACAATCTAGGCCGCTAAACTTCCTGCCGGTCGCAGATGTTCAGTAACTGATCCAAGCACGTACACAGCTGCTGCTCACCAGCACACACACAAACACAAAGGTGTCGTCGAAGAACCGAAAACAGAACGCAAGAAGATGATTTCAAGCGTTAATTTATTTATTTTTTTTTCAATTTATGAAAAATAAAACGGCTAGGGTAAAGTAAAAAAATAAAAAGCTGATTTCGTTAAAAACTTGGTGCTTTTGAAAGCACCTCTGAGTTAATTACAATAACACTGTCACACTGTTAAAGAATAAAATATGTAAACGAACATAAGCCTGACATTGCCAGAGAAAAATGAAAAAAAAAAATAAGTCTCACAATTATATAGACACTTTCTCATATCTGTTCCAAAACATGCAATGGAAGCATAAGATCGGGGTGGAAGTGACCCACACCAGTGCCCGCTGTACTTTCCTGTGAATCTTCAACGTTTGATGGCCGAGGGCAGATTGGCCAACTATTGAACATGCTGATTTTACACAGCAAGAGTAAATGATACCGCCTGGTTCACACCTGAGCTGAGAATTCACCCGGTCTCACACACGCACACACACACACACACACACACACACACACACACGCACACACGCACGTAACCATGAATAAGAGAGAGAATGACACAATTTATCTGAAAACCGATGCTTTTAAATTCACAAAAGATAAATGTTCACTGCAAGTGTTCTATTATTTCCTTTCTTGTGCTTTTTTCAAAGCTTGAAGGAACTGGATTAAAAACCATACGCAACAGACTGACATTCGTAGCAACCACATCGAATAAAAAATTAGTTAGTAAGTTTGTCAATATTCCCTCCAGGGGATCCAAACTGTGCTCAGTATTTAACCACAGTGAACACACACAAACCCGGAGCAGTGGGCAATCTTAAGCCGTAGTATCAGGGAGCATGTGGGGGTCAGTGTCTTGCTCAAGGACGACAGGACCGGGATTCGAACCTGTAACATCTTGATGGCAGGTTCAACATCCTACTGCTGGACCACAACTCCCATTGTGAACTGTTTAATTAACAATTAATTTGATCTTTTGTTTTATGAATGAAGAGCACGACAATACAGTACTGTATTTGTAATAGTCTCCTGAGTAGAGCAGAATTGTGTGAAATGAATGGTGCTCTGGAACTGTCCACAGGTTGTGGTGCTGAAACTCATGACTCAGAATAATGAGAAGCAAACACATGAGTTTAAACAAAAGCACGTCTACACCAGGACTCAGACAGACTGTGAATCTTACAGTCAGTCTGTCTGTCTGATCATCCTCTAAGAGCATGTTTGTGTTTCTTTCATCTTTATGTGATTTCTAGATGCATCATGAATCTCCGGCTCACACAAGTCACATGGGCGACAGGATTCTGGTAAATAATTCAGATTCCAGGTTCACATAACACAAGCTGGATAGAGAGACAATCAATTCTTCTCAATACTGCATCAAAATCAGCCCATCAGGACTACAAGATACACACACTGAGATGAGGATTGTATCACAGGAAGCTTCTTTTGTTCAACACCCTTCACAGCAAAACAGATTTTTTTTTCTTTTTGTTTCAGCCACAGTTTGTCATTTCTCATTTCTGTCATTCATTTTAATGCAGTCACACTTAACTTACACAATTTTATTTTATATCACAAGTGTTAATGTATTAAATCTCAGACAATCTATATGCACAAAATAATAACATTAACCTGACGAATACAAAAATAAACAAATTGCTTGTTGTTGTAAAAGCAAGGAAAGGTTTTGGCATTTGTTCCCATGAGGAACAGCAAAGATTCCTTGGCTAAATTCTGTTTGTGTAAAATTAAGTTTTAATGAACACGAAGAACGTATATGATTTGCTGTATCTAGAAAAGACCTGGCACAAAGTAAACATCTTGTGACGTGAACGAAGCGCACGGTTCGAGAGTCGGGAGAGCGCGCACTCCACAAGCTCTTTGTTTTGATGGAGACGATAGTGCGGTTACTCACACGTAAGCGTGGTAGATGAACGCCCATCCGCGCGGTCTCTCCAGGACATTGTAAAGGAAATTCTGCAGGCGTCGGTAGAAAGCATTTCGTTTCGGTGGTCTTTTCCCGGAGATGCTGGGGCGCTGTTTGCTCAAGATGCTGCCGCGCTTCGTTGCATCCGCGCCCGCAATGAGCAGCGCGCCGTCTCGGTTCGACTCCGTCGCGCCTGCCTCCAGTCCGACAAAGCCCACTTTCAGCTTCTTTTCGGACTGCTGGGCGGGATACACGCCGCCGTTGCGGGATTTCTGCACCATGCTGAAGGTGCTGTAGTCATGGGGATCTGCTGGTGCTGATGCTGCGGGTCTTCCGCCCTTTCCCAGGTGCGAGCATCACTGCGCGCGAGGAGTGCGCGGTGCTGAGGGCGTGCGGAGCGAGGAGAAGCCAATAACAATGCGAATCTGCAACCCCTCTCTCACTCTCTCTCTCTCTCTCTCACACACACACACAACCCCGCCCTCTCGACTCCCGCACAGGTTAGATACCCCTGGAGAACTGGTGTGTGTTTCAGGCTGATTTGCAAAACACACAAATATTACTCACCTTACATAGACAAACAGCAAAAATGAACACCTTGAGAGTAACCGATACTCACTAAATTATGTTAGAAGTATAACAAGGCGTAACAAAACAGTAAAGCCACACACACACACACACGCACGCACGCACGCACGCACGCACGCACGCACACACACACACACACCACACACACACACACACACACACACAGTATGCCAATAACATTTGTGATGCTGACGCTGCTAAACGTGTTACATGTTAACCATGTTAAAGCTGTGTGTGTGTGTGTGTGTGTGTGTGTGTGTGCGCGCAGAACCAGTAACCAAAAACACATCAAGTGCAGCTCCAGACACTGTTAATCAATTTCAGAATGAACGCCTGACACTCACCCACATTTAGATAATATGAAGCTATAATGTGATATTTTATAGTTATGAGTCATTCAGAGAAGAACTGAAATGTTCCCATTATGTATACAGTACTTTCAGTATCATCAGTTTAACCACATTATAACTGCAAGCTGTCATTTTAGCACCTGCTGTTCTAGATTTACACGTATCTGTAGTGCGGTCGCCATCACTCCCTTCAACATCCAGTAGTCTCTCTGCACAATCGACATCATAAAGGACATAACACCCCACCAACCTTTCGTCTGTATCCATAAATACTGAACTAGAGACACAAAGAGAGAGGAAAAGAACTGGAGAGGAAAACACAAAGGTTACAGACAGTGTGTGTGTGTGTGTGTGTGAGAGAGAGAGAGAGGTTGTATAACTGACAGACATGAGAAAGAGAGAAGATGAGCATGTGAGGGATAGCAGGAGAAAAAAAGAAATGCATAAAATCAATTCTGTTTACATAAGTGTGATTGGACTGGAGCTCACCACTGATCAGTGTATCAGTTATTGACGTTCTGCAGAACTGATCAGCCAGCAGATGTTCTCACACCTCTGTGCTAGTGACAGATGTGCGCATCACGTCACATGACACAGTGAGCGCGTGACGGGTTGGTTTGTTTGTGTGTAGAGGAACTGATGATCAATAAGACGCCGGGAAGAACAAATGTTGCGCAGCTATTCATTTCTGTTTCCATGGCAACGTCTCCGCTAACAAAGCGCATGCTTATCCCTCAAGCAGCAGACGGGTAGATTGTAAAAATACTTGCATGGAAAATTTAAAATCTACTCAAAAAACATCAGCGCAAAAATGCTGATGCAGCAGAAATTCACATAACTTATATAAAACTAGCACACAAACAGACTACAATTTACTATACAAGTTTGATTAAAAGTACACTCCAACAAAAAAAGTCAAAATAATTTATAAAACAGTTCAAAGTAACCTAACAAAACACACTATCAAAATGAAAGATTTAAAAATGAGTTTGATGAGGAAAGTTGTTATAAAGACATTTGAAAATGTCTTTTCAAATGTACAAAAAACATTTGTACATTTTGTAGTGAAATTAAAAAGGACAATGAGTACACACACACACGCGTCACTCAAGATAAGATTTTTATTAAAAGCCGCTTTCATTATGTGTTACATTTAATCTCCAATGTTTTATGAGGACACATAAATGATGTCATAAATACAAACTCCGTGGTTCATTGTCAACATGAGAGAAAGAGACAGAGATACACCTGTGTATTTACAAAGAAATCAGACTTTATACAGAGTACAAGTCTCTTATATTTACACTGCGTGAGAGATGAAGACAATTCGAAAGAATAGCTCTAATAAAATGATTACCAAGAACATCGTGTTTGATGAAATCTCAGCGTTCCGCTCATTCATCTGAGAAACGGAGAGTAAAGTCACAGAGTGTGCAAAATAAATAAAGGCAAACCTTCATGAAGTATCGTGTCAGTTTCAGTTTCTAGACTGGAGAAAACAAATCCCTGCAAATGTGAGCGTGGAGCTGGATCAAAACGTGTAACATTTCAGGACCGCTATAATGATCTGATTTGTGAAATCAGAAAAAAAAGCACAAGATGGAGCCAATCCGTCACGTGACCCGAGGAAGGAACATCGATCTCCAGTATTTGAAGTAATGAATGAGCATAACCAGAAATGAAATTTAGTGTCATGTATAATAAAAGCAGAAAAGGCCAGAGCCACAAAACATACAAATAAAAAAAACTGATGCGAAACTGTCAAGATATTTTAGAATTAAATCTTAAATGCATACGTACATTCATTATATATATATCCTATATCCTATAAATAGGATACACACACACACATATATATATATATATATATATATATATATCTATATATATATTGGATATATATCCAAAACCATTTGGACTTTGTGAAATGTACGTTTCAGATGAACAAATAATCCCTTTTAGAACACGACTTCTTGTGCAAGTGACGGAAGAGCAGGAGTTTTGTAAATTCAGTAGTGAATTTGGCCCATTTAAATAAAAAAACAAAACAAAGAAAAAACTAGGAGTCCATGCCGAGCATCTGATGTGTATGGCGTTAAGGGTTCAGGCTCGGTTCGCCCACCTCCAGAAACAGCGAAGTATAAAACTCCGGCTCCAGCTGTTTGTTCCGGTAGCGGTTCACAATCTCTGAGATTTTCTGCTTCCTCCGCACATGTGGTGGACTGTACGAGTCGCTTTCTAGACGTTTTCTCCGACATGCGTTTATTACAGTCTGTCGCACAAGGAACCCTGGAAAGAGAGAGAGTGAACGAGAGTGCGGGAGCAAGACACACACATACACACTTACCTAGAGATCTCCTGCTCACCACCATGTTGTCCACTAAGGGAATGACCATGCTGAACTTGCCCATGGCACCATGCAGCTTGATCCGAAACAAGCCGGTCTTCAGAGGATGGATAAAAATGATAGGAACGTCCTTTTCTGACGAGGAGGACCTGAGTGAACACATGCAGAAGAGTGAAACTGAGTTTGGGGAAAAAAAGTAAAATTTCTAAAGGAATGTTAAATTGGAATGTAATGAAGCACACTACCGGGAAGCACTGCTATTGACCGCCATCTCCACTCCTGTGCTCGTCTCCGCAAGTAACTCGGACACTGGAAAATTCTCTGTCAAAACAAGGAGAAATGTGTATACGTTTTTTTTCCCATGGCACAATTTTAATCATACCAAAATTTTATCATACCAAAATTACACATCACACTCAACATCTACGGATATTAAATTAAGGACAAATAAATTCAATCATATTTTACCAATGTCATCGTATCGCTCCACCCACACCACTAGCATTTTGGCGTCCGGCCCTAATGGTGGAATAGTTCTGCCCACTGGCAACTTCTTGCTCTTTGCTGTTGGAGACTGTCCAAAACAATCAAACAAACAGTTGCATACGGTTATCGACTGGAATTTTAAACTGAGAGAAAGAGGGTCTGGTTCCGAACACTGACCCGCTGCGAGGGGCCGACGCTTTCGCCGTGACTGGAGAAGAGCTCCAGCGTGAGGTTTGGCTGCTTCAGTGAGGTGGGTAACAGCTCCATCTGAGAGTCCGAGTCAGTCGTCGGGAAGCTGTTCTCTGGATACGCAGCTACAAAAACACACACACTATGAATTAAGAGGGAACAAGACTTGTTGTTTTAAGACGTGTAATAAACACATGTTCCTTGCCACAATGTGCAACTGCAACCAAATGTAAAATGTGCGACAAATAATGTCATGATCTTTTCTTTTACCAAAAGATTATTTGGTCACAAAAGTGCCTGTTACGTCAGAAAACCGTTTTCTTTCAGGGTCAGAGCGAACAGATTGTCTGTACGTTTAGCCTTTGTAGAATGAATTCTCCAAAAAAAAACATCTGTCGTAGTCACTTGCCTTTTACACTTTATGAAACCCACCGTTTACATGTTCACTTTGTTTAAATCAAATGGAAACAAAATCATGATTATTATTATGACCGTATGTGTGATAAACCCTCAGCCACAAGTAAGTGAGGGTAAAAAGCTAATGATCTACTGATTGGAGGACACAATTTTGACAAAGCTGTTTTTTTTTGGAGAATTTATCATATAGCAAAATGTCCTTGATTAGCGTAAACTAGATCATCAGGACCGGTTCACGTGACACCTTTGCTTTGACATAACCTTCCCAAGATAATCATGTGATGCTGACGTCACGGAGTAAACGAATTATTCATATTCATTCTGTAACATGGAACTAAAAAACTGAAGTTTCAGTTGAATTCTGTAATAATGCCGGGCGTTTTTGTGGAGGGTCATACCAGACGAGTCGCTGAGGGCCGGCACCACGAAAGCAATCTCGGTCAAAGCATCTGCGTAATACAGCACTCGCTTCTCTCCGTTAAACACACCGCCACCAGAGTCTCCCATGGACGCCGAGTCTTCTGCACACACAAACATTACTATAGCCAAGAGGAAGTCTACTGAGCAAAGAAAGCACTTCTCAACTGGTTTGTCTGGTGCAATTCATATAATCACACCATTCAACGTTGCAATTGTTTTCAATAAAAAGTCTAACATAACAGTGCCATAATATTGATCAAATTAAACTTATTTTAACAGAATACCTTGGTATTATGGACTTACTGAAAACACTTAACGTGTGACCCACCATTTGAAAAGCAGTGTTATAAGGAACACAATGTTTTGTTATCGCCAGATGTGTAGAGTACTTAAGTAACGTAAAAAAAAAAGTTTACTTTGTACTTGCACCGAGTATCTATAAAAAATATGAATTAGTAGTTGCACTTTTTTGCTCATTTGAGTTTGACTGAGTTTGACTTTTTGTTCATTTTTAATCTATTTTGTTCTGCCAGTTTTTTTGAAAGATTGAGTTGTTAAACAAATAAAACTTCATAAAGAGTTTCTGTTTTTTTTTTCTAATTTGGTGTTTGACCCTAAAATTAGTAGAAGTAAAATACACAAGATATTTTAAAATTGGATACTTTACAACAGGAGTCGAGAACCTTTTTGGCTGAGAGAGCCATAAACACGGAATATTGGTAAAAATGAAGTCCAAAAGAGCCATACCTGTTTTAAACTAAATACAAGTAAATTTATGCATAATTGTAAAACCAATATGAAATGCTGGACAAAAAGTCTTTCAACTCGTTTTGATAATGCTGTTATTATATGTAAAACGTCTTCATACTCGTGTGGCTCGTTTTAAACTTTTAATTCTGACAAAACCAACATGCGGTCAAGACCCCCGGGTCAAAAAAACTCAGACATATACAAATACATTTCCAATAAATCAAACACAAATAAAATACATTTAAAATCGGGAGGGCATCCATTTAAACTTGAATTTATTTTACAACTTTTAACTTATTTTACCCCATGTTAAGCGATAAACTCATTCCCCACAACACAACGGCTTGGAAAACTGCAAAAGAAATACGTCTAGGAAACACACGCGGACACGCAAAGCCCGGTGTTTGTACAGCTAGACGCAGGCACCGCGCGTGCACGCAACTGGAACGCAACAGTATCCGCTATTAGGTAGCGAACTACTGAATATTAAAAGAAGGGCAGGGAAGTTAACGTCCTGACGTCACGACAACGTTACGCATTATCCAATAGAAAACATGGTGTTGTCTGGAGGAAAGCTGTGATTGGCTCTATCGCCGGCAACCAGGAAATTAATGAATTGAAATACCTCGTATTTCAATTCATTAATTTCCTGGTTGCCGGCGATAGAGCCACGTTTTAAATGTTTTACGTTATTATGTATTTTTAAAGCGTTGTCTAAGAGCCATATGCAGCCACAAGAAGAGCCATATATGACTCGCGAGTCATAGGTTCCCGACCCCTGCTTTACAACTTTTACTCAAGCCTTCTTGGAATTGCCATTCGCAGGTGTGTGTGTGCGCACCTGGTGTGTCCGTGTCTTTGGGTGTGTTGATGGTCCAGCTGGTGAAAACACTGCCCGTCCATCCAGGGTGCTGCCCAACGTCCACAGGCCACCCCAGTGACAGCAGCAGCTCCAGGAAGTGTGGTTGCACATTAGCAGATGAATCCACGTTTCTCAGAATCTGCAGGAACACATTGTCAGAATCATTCCAGCTTAGAACCTTGGAAATCAAGTCATTTTCCAAAATTTTCACCTCTTGGCTGCTCTTCTGTCCAGCTTTCATGTAGAAGATAAAGACAGTGTCACACGGTCGGGTGGGCAGCAGGTCGAGGTAGCCGACGTCATCAAAAAACCCTGGTAGAGTAGAGTCTAGAGCGATAAGATGTGGAGGAAGTCTGCTGTTCCCAGGTTCCTGACGGAGTAAACAATTCAACTGATTCAAAACCTCATGACACAATGACACTTACAACGTACAGTCTGAATTTAAATATCCAAATAAGAATCATGTAGAACATTTTCATAACCTGACTGAAATCAGGATTAAAAAAAAAAAAACGAAAGAAGTATCTTTTTTTTTTATGGAATACTGCCTTCTTTTTAAAAAGGAGGATTACGTCCTGCTCATTATTTTTACAAACATGTTTTCAAGGCGTAGCAAATGAACGGTCAGGCTTGGGGACCAACAGCTTCTCTGCATGCATCTCCGAATCCATGGCCAGGGTTCTTATAGTTAGAATAAGGTGGTTTGCTCTAGAGATCCTGTCAAATGTGAAGATCAAATACTTTGTCTAGCGTGAAGCAGCTCTGTTCCAAGTTTTTCTTGGGTGTTAGAACTCAAGACACCAGAGTTAGTTGAGGTGACTGGGTTCTGGAAAAGTCTGTACAGCAGTGCAACTTTAAGATGAGTAGTAGAACGGATTAAATTATTATTACAACTAATTTAACGCGAAACCACATATGAAACAGAAAAAACCTAGCTTTGTCTGCCGACGAAAAGGCACTGTAACAACATGGCTATAAAGGGCTTAAATTACACTGTCAATATGACTCCCTTCTCGTTTCGTGCTCACAGCTTGACTGGGGTTGAATTCTCAGTATATAGTTTGCACATACAAACGCATCTGCTGTGTGTGAATGTGCGATTGCAGCACTAGGACTTTGTGGCTTTGAGACTTGTAGAACAGCGAAATGACTGCGCTTGTGTCACCAGTCGCTTTAGGGGAAGATCAATTACTCACAAGCCATTATTAATCCAACAGAAACTGTAACTACTCAAAGCCCTCAACTAATAATAAAATAAAAAATATTTTTAAATGTAGCAACATGGTGGCATTTCACCTTTCTTAGACAAACACAAGAGTTGGAGATTTTCTAACCTTCAGCGCCTCTAGAGACAAGAAGCCAAAGTGTGAAAGGAAGAGGCGGGCGGTCTGAAAGTCCTGAGCAGGAGCGGGTGGTTTACACTCGGTCAGAGGGTCCGGAAAGATTTTGTTCCTCCACAAATCCTCTGTGTAGTGTTCCAGCTTGCTTTCATACTCGATCTGCTTTGCCATCACTGCCCGAAGCTTTTCATGCTGCTGCTCAAGCTGTAATAAACAAGACATTCTCATCCTCAGAGGCATCCTTACTTCTTTGGAAAGCAAAAATGATTTAGATGATTTCATACTTCTTTATCTACTATATCATGGAGATCTGGAATACTGAGATCTGCTTTCACAAAGGGAATCTTATCCACTTCTTCCGGGAACGGCCTATGCTTGACGTTAAATCGAATTCCCACATCGTTTTTAGGAGTAGGTCGGCTTTCAGGAACAAACACTTGCTGAAAAAGTGAAGCACACATTAAAGTCAGTAATTGAATTAAATCGACAACAATTTTCAAAACGAAAGCAACTGCGTCAATGATCGACCCATGAGGCTGCTCCTCACCTTCTGATTAGCCCTTGCCCCTCGAGGTTGATGAAAGAGCTGCATGGTCCACGCATGACGACCTGACATCCCTCTGATCAACATGGTGACTGATGGACAGGGATCTGCTGACGCACACACAAAAAGACCTAATCACGCCGGCAGCTTCTCGTCAGACCAAATATATTATTATAAGGGAAAAGAATCCAGAAATAGATAGAATTCTGAAACTTGCTACAATGAGTGATGATCGATTGATGTAAAAGACGCAATAAGCTGTTTAGAGGTGTGAGAGAATCTATTTTATTTATAACATACTTTCCATTACAGAATCTCAAAGAGCTGACAGAGTTTAGGTTCTCTATTTTAGAACTTTAAGGTGTCTGTTTCTCACTCTGTTCGTTGCCCAATGGCTGCTCCAGCATGGCTAGAATGACAGAATTATCCAGGACGAAGTATCTGAAGTTACTGTGAGAGGTGGAGGCAAGTCTGGAATATTTGATTAGTGTGTCCTCGTTCAGAAGACTGCAGGGAGAAGAAGGACCACTGGGAGATGGGAAGGCACCCAGCACCTGCATTATGCTGAAACAAACACAGGTTTTCACAATTATACGTTCCTGTAACAAAAGCCTCATTATTTTAAAAAAACCCACCAGTCTTACCATGATAACGTGGCCTCGGCTGCATCTTTGACCCTCATGGAGGCTGGGTTGTGCTCTTTATCACCTTTGTACTTCACTTCATGTTCACCAGTTTTGGATTTACTGCCCGAGATTCCAAGCTCAACAATTTCCAACACTTCAATTAGGCAATCCTTAGAAACGGGATGATAGTTTTAGAAAAAAAAAAAAAAATATGCCATAATACGTGACAATAGTATATTGTGTGCTTCATTTAATTTATTGTGTGATATATATTATACTTATTTTAACCTAAAGATTTCATTTTAACCTAAAGAACTTTAACAAAGATTATACACTGTTTCTTTTAAACTTGGCAGACTTGAATAAAAAAAAAGAGGGGGGGGGTAAACTTAAAAGTGAGATGTTGCACCTTCTCATTGAGCATGTCAGGATGCTCGGTGAGCCAGACACAAAGGCAGTGAAAGGCAGCTACAATCATGGAGTGCAGGTCTCTGGAGTGCAGTGGCGCTGGGCGGCTACACTGGTACACAATGTAACTACAGACCGAGCTGACCGCTCGCTTGTGGTCAGACGACTCCACGTTCACCTTCACCTGACAACACACAAACGTACACAAGAACGTTGATCATTGTCCTCAAACTGAGCAGAAAGCGATACAGACTGGGTAGATAAATGATGACCTTTGATGAAGTTTAATTTTGACCCTTTTAACTCTAATTATTTGATGCATTTTCAACCTGTTGCAGATGTGTTTAGTAGAATTTATGCAGAAAAGAAAACATGTCTTTGTTTTTACAGCTGTTTTTATTTTTTAAAAAGTATTTCCCACAAGCGAGAACATTGTACTTCAATCAATTTTCTTCTTTGGTTTAAAAAACAAAAGTGACTTTCAAACTCAAGTCTTTTAACTCGAACAAATTATGTTTCTGTCAAGTGGGTAGTTTGGAAAAAGTTATACGTTTATATTGTTTTTTAAGTTTCAAAAGATAAATAAACATTTTCAGTAATTAGCACTATTAATCTCAGTAATTGGTATTTTTTTACTTTTATGTCATTGCAGCCAAGTCACGACTTTTGACTGAGATAAAATGTTGTAATATCAAAAGACAGTTATAACAAAGATTTAAAAAAATTGTCCAAATTATTAAGTCCAACTTCTTGAAACGTTTTCAAAAAAAGTTTGTTATTATTAGGCAATTTGCCATGTGATATTGTTTCACCAATTTGTCTTAGCACAAGTCAATCAAATACATAAATAAAAACATGTATGTTTCCATGATCAGATGTTTCCACATATTATATATTATATTATTACACTACATAAAAAATAACAACGGTTTGTCCTGCATAAGGTACCTTGGCCAGTCCCGCCAGCAGCTCCAGGGCGGCTAGTGAGATGCTCATGTCCTGCCTCCACTGGGAGTTGAGTCTTTGGGTGAGTAGGTGGATGCTGCGGATCAGCAGCCCGACAGCAGAGTCTGTGTGAAGAGCTAGGATATAACACACAGCACGGCACAGACAGCGGGTTAGTGACGCACACAAAACACAGGCCAGGCACATACTGTAGATGCAGTTGTGACGTTCACGAGCACAAACAGCCACATAGACGCAAGTTAATGTAACAGAACTGCACCGCAAGCTATCTGGGTTCATGCTTTTTGACCCAATAGAGGCAATAGCTGCTCCTCGCTAAGGCAGTCTGAGGACGTTGGATGATGCCGTGCGTCATTGGTAGACATGCAATAAAAGGCTGCTGCATACACAAAACAACAATACAGTTCAAACAATTGATGGTGGGCGTGTTCCTGAATTTTTTGCTAGTATGCTGCCAATCTGTTTATAATGTATTTCAGTTGGAAGTCTACTGAACATTAATCTTGAGCAAGTCGACAAGATCTGACCAATCAGTTAAGCTATTCATAACTTCCAGATGTTTTTTGAAAACAAACAAAAAAAAAAAAAAAAAAAAAAAAAAAAAAAAAAAAAATCACTGCACAACATCAACTGGAATCACATTGGAATTTTGGACGCATACATGAATGATGGGACTTTTTATACGCAGTGTGTTTCGATGGCATAGTTGTGTGTGCAATGGCTCTGAAGTCTCACCGTAGTCTCGCAGCAGGGCCTGGGCAGGTCGCTCGCTGTCAGGAGTAGTGGCTTCTGAGCTGCCAGCACTGGCATTGCTGATGCTGCTGTTATTGCGACTGTGGCTTTTAGCCAGAGAATGATTATCAACACTGCCCTGAACAGAGAAAAGACAAAAGCACGTTCGCACAGAGAGCAAACCAGCACTTCATCATCGTCATGCTTAACGCTGACACAGAAGTGGTCTTTAGCACTTAACACACTGCCAATAATATTCGAGCTCTCACTACACCTCATAAAAAATTGATAAAAATCATAAATTACACAGGCAGTAGGCAGAATAAGTCATACCACTTCAGCTTGAGCTCCAATAGACTCTAGAAGAGCGGAATCTTGAACAATATTGAGCATGGCCGCTGTAGAAAAGAAATACAATTAGTGAAATACACACGCGCACACACAAACACACACACAAAAACAAAATGACCCCGTGTGAGACACAATTTTTCAAATACTTTCCAAGTGATCAGAAAGACCATTTTATAAACACATTATTCATGAACATTATAGTTTATTCAGAATGATAGTATAGTTTATATAAATAGAATTACATTTACACCTAATAATAATTAAAAAAAAAAGTCCACTGGCCAAAATTATGAGCACGTATGAGCATAAAACTAATAAATGAAAACAAACGAACAAACATAAATATACATATATTTTCAGAAAAAAAACTGATAAATAAATACATACCTACAGTTTAAACAGTATGAATGCACCAATGCAATAAATAAATACTACAAGCACATTAACAGACATAAAGACCTAAAGGCCTACCCAAAATCATCTGTGTATTGACTGGATCCGTCTCAGTTTGCAAGGCGCCGATCAAAATATTAACCAATCGCAGCTTGAGGGAGAGGAAGGTGACCGCCTTGTCGTGAAGAGAGTTGTCGTCGTTGCTGAATTTTCCCTCAAGAAGCACCTGAGAGTCAGCCGTTCATTACTAACTTTTCTTAAGGTAAATAGACAAAATTAAAAGATCTAAACTGGCGTTACCTCTGACTTGACATTGCCGAAATGGTGAGGAAGTGGTAGCATGGACAACAGGATGTGAATGGAGGCTCTCCTCAGCTCAGTGGGATTTACATACGATTTAAATTTAGACAATTCACTGTAAATATACACATTAATATGTTAATTTTACATTCTATGTTTTTAAATGTAGGTGATAGCCATTCATTTATCTGAACAGCAATTCAATTTTTACAACAATAATCATACAACTCCAATAAGAAACACACATGATCCAATAAGACCGATTGTTGTCCGTTTTTATATTTTTTTGTCAGTAAAAACTAGTTGTAATGACAGCTTGCTCACCGATCTGGCAGGATGGTCTCCAGTGCTGATATAAAGTAAGGAACAACAACATTGATCCCTTTAAGGTCTGAACAGAACAGTGCAGACGAGTTGAGAATGATGCTGGCCAAAACAGGCCTGCAGATAAAGTCTGATATCTGAAGACCCTGGATCAGCACCATGTAGAACCTATTAGGGCCAGAGCATCATGTCAGTTTTCAGTCAAAAACATTTTTTGAAGAAGGAACGATTTACAGTAGTTAATTAATTAATTAATTAATTCATTCATTCATTCAAATAAAGTCATTCATACCTGGACAGGTAGACAGGAAGGATCTCCTCTCCGGTCTTCTTGCTGCAGAAGATCCGGCACAGGGTCCCACAAGCCTCTGCTCGACCAGACTCATAGTTATCAGGAAACTCATTTGCATCAAACATGGGATTAGACACCATAGTGTCTGTGGACAACTGAGACCCTTTACGCCTCAATTCAACTCCAACCTGAGTCGCTAAGGCTGAGAGATGGAGAAAACGATAAAGCAGAAAAAAGGAAAAGAAAAAGAAATAAAAAAAGAGAATTAAAGAGGATGGAATGATAAATGAAAATATGAATAAATAGGACAAAAAAGATGGGAGGGAAATAGAGAAAGAAGAAAAGGAGATAAAGAAAAAGAATAGAGAGAGAAAGCAGTGTAAAAGATGAAGAGTAGATAAAACAGAACAAGAGGTAAAGAGGAGTAGGCAAGTATGAACAAAAAATAAGAGAGAAAGCAGCAAGTAGGACAAAAAGGGATTTTTGACAGAGAAAAATGAACAGAAAAAGAGATCAAGACGAATGATAGCAGAAAACAAAAACAAAAGAGAACGTAAAGTGAGAGAGAAATTGAAAAAAATGTTGAGGGAAAAAAGGGAAAGAGGAAAAAAAGAGGGACAAACAAAACAACAAGTCACACATTTATGGTGTACACTGGAAATCTCAATAACAGGGAAAACCGACAAAGAGTCAATCCAACACACGCGCAAATATTTTTGTGGCAATATTGTAGATATTTTGAATCCTTATTATTCTGGACAAATTCAAAATGATTTTTGCAGTTTGTTAAACAGCTTTTCAAATAACCAGAGCTGCTTAGAAAAATAATACTGCTTTAGTTAATTCTATTTCTATGAATCAGTGGCTTTGGTTGTTTGTTTCTGGAGTAAAAAGTCAATGTTAATACATTGAACCTCTCACTACCATTTTTGTTTCAAGAACAATGTCATTGTTTGGATGGGAGAATATTGCATTTCAGGGCAGTAATGTTTAATCCAGTTTGCTTGAGAGTGACAGGAGACAGAACAGACTCCAGCTCCTGGTCAGCCTTCCCGTTACAACAGCATGTCAGGACACATTCAGATCAGACTTCTGCTGATGAAGGCCAATTTCTACTTTTCAGCATCCTGCTTTTACACAATAAGGCACATTATGGCTGAAACAAACTGCACCAACAACCATTACATGCATTAATATCCATACGGGAAAGAAAAACAACTAAATTAAAACTAAGGAAATTAACAACAACATAAAAGCAGTCAAATTAACATGGAAAATAAATAAAACATTGGTAGGTGTGTTTCTTTGGAGAAGATCGGTTAGTAGAGGTCCTTCAGAAGATGGTATGGGTAAGAACTAGATTTAATGATGGAAGGCAAGTCCAATCAAGAGCAACAAACATCCAGGATGCCACATGGTGTTGGCAAAGTCGCACCCAATGATGGATCCCGAATGTTTGTTGCGGCCAATGAGTTTTGGGCAGCAGTCAAAAGACCCCCAGGACCCCACAAGCAGCACAAGTCTCTTGCCCCAAGAAAACAAGTACTGCAACAATGAACGAGTGACAGCATCAACAAATAAACAAATAAGTAAATGAAATCGAATTAATCAAACTCAAATGAACCAAAAAAAAAAAAACTGCAACTTTGAAAACTGGTGTTCCTACTTACAAGATTTATAAGAAAGGAGAATTTGGAAAAATGTTGCTGCAAGATAACAGAGATAAAAATGGAAACAAATCAAAGAACAACAGTAGTAGATTTCATATAACTGTTCATATGCTGACGCTTGCTTCAATTTTAGGGATTTTGAGTATGGTACCCATCAGGTAACAGTGAAAACTGAAACAAAATACAACAGAAAGAAAGTGACAGCAGAGGAACAAAAAAAATAAAATAAAATAAAAATTATATATATATATATATATATATATATATACGTATATATAGAAAGAGAGAGAGAGAAAAAAAAAAAGAAGTTGGCAGAGAAGATGCGAAAAATCTCACAGAATGTGAGAGAATATGAGATAAGCGAGAAAAAGATGAGAAAAGTGAGGAATGAAAAAAAAGAGAAAAAGAAAATAAGATTCCTAGAGATCATCAGACTCTATCCTAACACATACGCTTTGGTGGAAAACGCTGCATCATGACAAAATCCAAAAAGCCTTAGCTCAAATGCTCATGTTAATTCAAAATATAAATCAACTATTATGGATGCAGATAAGTCCTATACTTAGATGAGATACAAAAATGTTTTCAACTACTAACAAATTCCCAATTTTTTTTATTTCTCAATGACATGAAAATGAAAAATGTTTAGCAATAATATTTTGTGTAGCAAAAAAAGAATCACTTTTAAGACAAGTTTTTAAAATCCACTTCAGACCCACTTTTAAATGATGACCTAATAAACTAACTAAAATGTGAATGTAATAACATTTAACATGATTGTGATCAGATAAAATGGTGCTTCCTCAAAGCTTGAAGAGAAAATAGAATTATAAAACTAAATCTGGCTTAATCTGAACTGACATTCACTGCTTCCGCTGTCTTGAAAAGGTTCAAATCCAAAGTAAGTAAATTCATAAGAAACAGGTTTACATTTCAGATTTCAGAGACCAACCATGTCTGAAGGTCTAGACCACCCATCCGGTACTGGACACAGAGTCTAAATTAGGTGTAATCTTGCAGGTAGGAAATATGAAGTCAAAGAAAAGCAAGTGAAACATCTTTCACCGGTAAAAGAGGTAGAAAAATAAATAAAAATAAAAGGGTTGACGACAGTTTTGTCAGCTAAACTCGACAGATCTTACCAGTCATACTGCTGTCTCGACTCAGGCCGGCATGGAGTTTACAGTAGACAAGAGCAGCGTCAAACAGCCACTGACCAAACAGGTTTAGGATGCTGTTGACCTTCGGTCGGGAGGGAGCAGGTAGCGGTCGAGGTTCCAAGCTAGTTTGGTTTGGACTGGACAGTGGGGATGAGGACGACGGCTGGTGTGACACTTTGGTCTGACTGGTCTACACAAACAAACCTTTCTGTTAGGTCACAGTCATGCCATCGAACAATCAGAAATGTGTTTGACCGGCTTACAGTTGAGGTTTTGCTTATTGTCTTGGTTACGGCAGTGGGCCGGTGCCTGCGGTTATGGGGGGGTGTGGTATTAGTTGTGGTTGGGGGTGGTGGCATACTGATGCGATTGACAGGGGTGGGCGGAGCACTGTCCGATCGGGGCCGGGAGATTCCTGCAAAGCATACAGGAAAATAAAGAATTAATATGTAACTCTTCAAGATCCCAGTAAACAAATGATTATCACCACAACCAGATCGTATCCAGAACCCACATCGTTGCTCAAAAAACAGATCAGCCCAAAAGCTCCTGTCGACATGCTCTTCTCATCTTAGTTCAGGATCACCACAAACACCCCTTGATTTGGAGAAACATCAAGAGCAAGGCCAAACAATTCAAGTGAAACATTCAAGGACTAAAAGAGGATTTATATCGTTGGCTACATGTAGTGACCAGCCTTTTTACTGAGGCATAAAAACCACAAACCAGCGATCATGGAACGAAATAATTCACAGATGATGCAAACCAATCTCGTGCATTATACTCCAGTTGTCAAGCGCTAGTTCAGTCAGATTAACACAACTACAGCAGAGCCTTTTACAGCAGAAGATTTACTTTGGATCCAGTTTGGAGGTTTCAATTTATCACACATTATAGGCAAAAACGGACATAGTTGCCAAAACCAGTTTGGAAATTAAAAATGTCTTGCCTCCAATTCTTTTTTGAAAAGACTGAACAAGTGATATTGACAAAGTCTGCTGCATCATCCAAAGGAGCATGATTGTTCAACATTACTTATTTTACAGAGAACTTGCGTTGTGTGTTTAAAAAGTGTCAGAGGATGATTTATGGTTTTAAGCCATTTTTAAAAATAAGGTCGTACCCCAACAATTCTGCATTTTGTTTTACTACAGTAGGCTATGAAACATTATGTAGCTAAAATGAGGGACGCTGTATTTACAGTATGGTACAAAGCAGACAAATTCAATGGGCAATCCATCACAAAGCATTTCATAATTGTGCAATTGCTCCGTGAAAGCCGTTTTTAATTGAACACATTCTTCATGATTACAGCCTTTGGAAACGTGGCAGCAACCAGTTCATCAAAAAAACAAAAGTCTACATTTAGCTATCAATCATTCTAAGGTAAAATGTAGATAAAGTTTCATAAGGCTAGAAAACCAGACACAGACACAATACAAATCAGTCGTGCATCTTAAACCCAAGCAGCTGATTGGCAGAAAAAGCTTCATACAAATTTTAGTTTTTTGCCTGAGACCTTTGTGTGCATGCTAAAGAGTTGCTAAAGAAAAAAAACATTTGATTCTCAAATGTACAGATTAAATTCATTTCATTTATTTTCGACGTTAAATAAACTGAATATATGACTTTAGGACAATGTGGCGATTCGTGTCTATTGCTGAGTGATTGGAACGTTTTGTGTCAAACCAGTTTCCATGACAAACATTTATTTTGTCTTATTAGGCACGGACCAATATTTCCCAAGACACAAATGACAGAGATTTCATGATTTCTTTTTTTTTAAACATTACACTGCAGACTATAAAGCAACTGGAAAGTATGCTCACAATAACTCCAGGCAAATCTAAACATACAAGAACAGGACATCGTCATTTCCTCTTAAAGTTAAGAAAAATGTTTTTCTCAAGACTTTAGAAGCTCAAAGCCCCTGTGAGTGTACCAAACACCTTGAAATCTACAATCTACCTCAAGCTCCCACATGATTGGTCAGAGGCATGAATATTCAAATACCATAAGATGGGAGTCTGTCACGAAAATTGTTCCGAGACACAGGGACACCTGGGGAAAAAAGATCGGAAATAGACACGAACATATTTGAACTTGGAGCACGGAAAGAAAAAAAAAAATCAGTTCTACCATTGTGTGTGACAGTTTGCAGGGCGACTAGGCCCATCATTATTTAAAATCTGATTGGGTTTGAATAGTTATGATACCTATAGAGGGAAGTCTGTCTGGAAAATTGCTCCTAGACACAGTGACTCCTGAGGGGAAATAAAACAGCAGTTGAGGAGGGCAGCAGGTGAGACCACCCAACACCAGCAGCTCAGACGAACACAAATCTGCTGTCTCGAAAAGACCATAAGAGGAGAAGACTATTCCACTTATTTAGTGGAACAACACTGATGTAGTAGGTAAAAGACATAAAATAAGATTAGAAAAAAAGAAAAATATATTATGTGAAGACATGTGATTAACATTTTTGAATGTCTTTGAATAGCCTTCACATGCTTACTCTCAAATTTATTTTGTGCCATTAGCAATAATCTGAAGTTTAGGTTGTGGATTTTTTGATTTAGCCATCGTAAATTTGTGTTCACATTAAATTCAACGAGAGTGTCGATAGTCGCAGTTCTAATGGTGCTGTAAAATGTTTTGTTGATGGCCAGATATTGATCAACATACGAGAATTTCTGCAAGGTACACAAACATGAATCCTGCCAATCAGAGATTGACATTCTGATTGGCTCTAATTAATCAAACCAAACAGCGATTGGTTATCACTGGCCATTAAATTAACCCTAACAAAGTGTAATCAAATCCAACCTTCCTCGACACACAGATGACATTCTGTAAATTTGACGCTCTCGTTCCGGTTGGTGTGAACACACTGTGATGGATATGATCAGTGTTGGATGGTGCTAGTACATTTAAGCAGGTTTTAAGGGGTCTGCTTTGATAACATGACCAGTGTAATTGTGTAGGGCATGACCAGAGTAAGAGACAGAACTATAAAAATGGAGGGATATCGAAAAAAAAAAATACAAATAATTAAGGCACACAGTACACGTTCGAGTACCATAAGACGGTAGAGTTTCCTGACTCGCAGGTTTCTTAAAGACGGCGACACCTAGAAAGGAAGAGACAGTCACAGCCGTTCACTCATCACGTTTGCAGAGACACTCAGAAAGCTTCATACGCAGCAGGGCTCATGGGGTCAGTTCAGCCTTACCCAGGAAAGCATCCACAAGGCAGCTGATGCCCCGCATGGCTCTGAAGAAGATCTGGGGCAGTTGCTTAAGGCAGGGGTGCTGGATGACCTCATGAGGAACACTGCCACCACCCAGAAACTGCTCTTGGAACTTTGGCGTGGAGCTCACGATGACGGGATTACTGAGGTCCACAGGATTACTGTGAGTGTGAGAGAGTTATGGAAGTAAGCTTATCGGGATAGAGAATGAAGTGATGATTTAGCTGCTGACCTCAGCATGTGCAGGAAACGATACCAGGTCTGTGCCACACAGTCGTTGTCCATCTCGATGGGAATGAGACTGGCGTCTTCCTCTGGCACTTTAAACGGAGGAAATGACGGGCCATATGTGAATCGCAGAAGTCTACAGGGATGACAAGGTAACAGACATGACAGATGATCGCATTAGCTGGAATGAGAAGACCACATGAGCAAAATGACATACATAAAGCCACTTGTAACCTGTTATGTGAATGCAATTCATTCAGTTGAATCGTTGATCTGATTGAATCATTGGCCAGATGTGTCTTTTTAATATTTCTTAAACTGCTTTTCAACTAATCAGAATTGTGGGTAAATTCCATAAATAAAGCAAATAGACAACATGCCGTTATTTAGTCTGGAGAGACGACTCCGCTGGCTTTGTGCCTATATTAAACTATGGAACTATCGTATATAGTTTGTTTTGATCGCTTGAGACAAACGTTGATTATATACACACATATTTATATTTCGAGAGTGTAGCGCGGATGTGACTGCAAAATAATATTTGAATGCTGCACGCGGCGAAGGCTTCACACTTCAATTCAAGAGAAAGCATAACACGGATATTTACCGGGGTTATTCCTCAGCGCAGCGTCACTACGGCAGCGGAATTTAGTCAAAATGCGCAGTTGTTTTTGCATTTGGTACGGTTCAAGTTCAAGCGCTCCGAGACCGCTTTCACACCACAATCTTACTGTACCAGAGTTCGTTTGGAGGCGTACCGAGACCAGCTTTTTTCTTGGTCTCGGTACGCTTGTTTGGTCCGCTTTTGGTGCGGAGCAGAGTTCGATCTGCCGCTTTCACACCTGCCCAAACAAACCGTACAAAACAGGGAAATTAACTGTGGTGCGATTCAATCGAACTAAAAAAGGCAGGTGTGAAAGCACCCTAATCTCATTTTATTTATAGATATGCAGATTCAGCTTCAAACGCTGAAAATATTACAATTGATTTAAAAAGCTATTTCCCATATAACAAACTAAACTTTCCCTTAGCTCTCTTTTCCTTTTATCTCTCTCAGACATTATCTGGCAAAAAAAAAAAAAGATTAATTCAGGTAGAATGAACAATGTCAAGGGACCTTATTCATAAAAAAATGGAAAATATATTCTTACTGTCAAAGTATCATTTCCAAAAATACATACATTTGGAAATAAATCTGGAATCTTCAAACTGACTCGGGTGCAGGTTACCAATGAACACGTGCAGGTTCAGATCAAATAGGTTCTCTCACCGAGATGTGAGCGCTGCAATGACTTTGCTCCACTGTTCCACCACCGGAGGGTGATGTCTCCAGTTAGCCAGCATCTCTCGAGCAGTTTTCCAGTAGGGTGGTGTAGGAAAACACCGAGTACAAGCCAGGAACCAGACTTCAAACAGCACGCTGATCAACTTTTCTGCCAGCTTTTCTGCTATACCACCTGACAGAGGCAGAAGCACAAAACACTTATAGCTTCCAAATAGCTCTGCATACCTTCATTAAACGGAGTAAATTAAGATTACAGTTTTAAGAGAAAAATGGTAGAGCTTTTACTTTTTAGAATCACAGACTTGACATAGGAGCGCTGCCATAATTGATTATGTAGATTAAAGCATCATGTCAAAACTAATATGTTTGATGACATTACAAATAGCCAACAGCACAGTAGTGAAAACCTTGCACTAAGCAGCAATGTCAGCTGTTTCAAACCATCGGATGAAAACGGAGTCACCATGAAGTGTGAGTGCAAAGTGAGAGTATGATGGTGATAATCTGATGTGTCCAATTTCATTGTATACTTGTTTTACAAGACCAATAAAGTACATTGTGTTCATTAAACAGTCTACTTGCAACATGAATATGTATATCTGTTCTTTTGCTCACTTTACATTTTATCTAACTCCTATATATTACTCTTGATGTTTTTGTCATCACACTTTTAGGCCCTTACACTTTTCCGCATTATACTGTGTCTTTTACAGTAAAGTAATTTATTTTTACAATTTTAACAAAATTATAAAGGTAACAAATTATACAATTGAAAACAATTATTAAAACCATTAAAAAGTTATTAGGTAGTTCATGTCATTTCAAAATTGACTTCCAAAGAATAAATGAACGTCTAGTTTACTTCACAAATTCCAATTAAATAATGAACTTTTAAATAGTTCAACCTAGTATAGTTTATACACAAATATCATTTTTGATCATTCTAGGAACACAAATTGTGCACATGGAGAATGTACAGCCCTAGTTTGATATGGGAAATGCATGTCCTGCAGACCTCCAACAGTGGGCGGGGCCAGCAGGGTGTCATTGATGCGAAGCAGGAACAGTAGCAGCACCTCCCATGTTTCTCGGGCCATGCCAGACGAGTCCCGAGCCAATTTCTGCACGGCGGACAACACTTGCTGACACAATTTAAAGTGCATCAGGTTAAAGTGCTCCGGTCTGGAAGAAACAAACTTCATTCAACAAAGATTTCCGGAAAAACAGGAAGTAGAATTATAAAGCAGTGTTTACAAATCAAAAGCAGGGGGCATGGAGGGTAATGTTTTGACATATGACAGTTCTTATAACTAAACACACCTGGGCAAGAAGAGGTTATGCAGGTGCTTGAGAATGGTCTGGACGTAAAGGTCTGGCTCTTTAATGATGGGCTGTGGTATAGAGTCTCTCGGTGATACTAGAGCCATTAACCAGTCAGTGTAGACGTCCACACACAACTTCACAGTGTCTCCATCCAGTGGCAGCGTCAAGCCATAGCACAGCACCTCCATTGTCCACTTCACCTGAGGAAAAAAAAACACAAAATTTTCTGAGTTTGAGAGAGAGAAGAATGTGGGAAGAATACTAAAAAAAGGCAATGTTGATCTGGTTTGGGTCACAGGGGAAAACAAAAATCAAACCAGAGGTGACGAGGGAATGGACAGGATTTCCTCTCTCTTATCACACTGCACAGAAGCTAACAGGAAGCAGTGACACAATACAGCTAAAGTCAAAAAGAAGCAGAGAAAACAAGTGCGCCAACCAGTCACTAATACTTTCACAGTGATGTTTCTTAGTGATATCAAAAACTAGGCCAGTTGATAATGTGGTGTTGCTTTAGTTTGCATAGTTTTGAGGAATAAAAGTCCTCTATTTGTGCAATAAAAATAAAAAAGTGCCTTGGTTGCCGTTATAGGAACCGAGACTAGAAGTGAAGTGACGTTTGCTGCATGTTTAAAAAGTTTTGGGTAAATTTTGCCTAGTAAAAGTGAGTTTGACTTGAGTCCAGACTTAGTAGGTTTAAACCCTGGACCACGGAAATGTTGTGTCCTTGAGCAAGAACCTTACCACAACCCGACTTGCTTGTCTTGTTTCTGGTTGGTTGCTTCTCTGTATCATGGAAAGAGCCCTTTTTCGGCTTTGTAATTTAGCAAAACAAAAATGTATACATTCTCAGGTGACCGGCAAAAAAGGTAAAACATTGATATGCAACTTCTCATTTGGTTTTCAAATAAATTATGCAAATGATCCACAGTGGAAGAATCACAAAACTTCCTCATCTAGCTCTATTTTTAAACAGACCAAACACTATTTTTATGAACAAAGCTTCTTCTTCTTAATTTTGAGTTCAGAAACTCAACGCTACTTTAATCTTGAGTTCTAGATTGAGAAGCTAACACGTTTAAAATGTCTCTAAACAGCTTTTAAAAGCTGATGTGCTTAACACAGATATGTGAAAACAAATATAAATAGACAAAAAAACTTGTTTGAAAAGACACAAATTAACTGCTTTTCCATTTCTGTGTCACAGGGAGTTGAAGTAAATTCCAGAAACTCTGAGCAAGGGCAAGAAACATCCTGGATTGATGATTAACCAATGGCTGAGCTGAACACAGCGACACACACATTCCCAACTCTCACTCCTATGGACAATTTTCCCAGACTGAATTTCTCCTGAATACGTTACCGGAGACCCGTCAGAAACCCACAAGCTAAGGGCAAAAGGCCCCAATGGATCTGTAAACATAAGCAACAAATGACTCCTGCTGTGAGGTGACAGCGCTACAGATTATGCCGCCCTTCTTTAAAACCTGATTTACTCATTATTTATTCATTTTAGTTACAGTGGCCTTGAGCAAATCTGAAAGGAAACACTCTGGAGCAGAGCAGGTTTATGCAAAACACACACAGTCACCCGCCTCCATTCAAGCATGTTTTCGGAATGTCACCCACTATTTCCTTCACAAACATACACAATTTATCAATTTTAACCTGAACAGAACCACCTGTCTCATAGACACAATTTCTTGTTTGTGATAGCTGGTTTAAAAGACCCGAGCATGGCTACACGTGTACTTCATCTATTAATGATCAGAAGAAACATGTTTTCCTGAAAACATCCATAGTCGGTGCACTAGTCATCAGACACCACTATACCAAACCACCAAGAATAGAGAAAATCTTATGAAAAGATGAGAGTGTTTATTCAAATTCAGTTTTCTCAGAACTAGGGCTGGGCAAATCAAAGTAACCGAAATTAACATTCAGATTTAACTCATAATCGATCTAATTTTTTAAGGTCAATTATTTAAATGACTTTAATTTGAAAAAAAAAAAA
>CM051495.1:21736614-21769105 GCA_028031935.1 Paedocypris micromegethes | reverse complement strand
AAAAAAAAAAAACCACTATCGCGTGTGGAGTCACGTGACCCCACCTCGCTCTGTCCTGTCATGTCATGTTATTCTGTCGGAAAAATAAAAAAAAAATCATCGTTCGGACACATTTTGGCTTCAGGAAAGATGACAGAACTAAGTGAAGTCAAGTGTGGACACTGCAGAAAAACAGCTTTGACGCACAAAGGTTACATTACAAATTGGTAGCTCCTCGTCAAAGGGGGTTTCCAGTTCGAATGAAAACATTGTTACCTATTTTGTTTAGGAGAGAACTGCTTGTTCTCTCATGTTATACCAATCTCATGTTATATATCAAAATGTTATACTTTTAATAGGAAAATCGAAATCGAAAATTATTTACTTTGTTTAAAAATGAGCAAGTGGTTTATTTTTACTTTTTTATTTCCAAGAACAAGAGGGAATAAAAAATATAAATAAATGTATAAAATAATTGTTCAATAATTGTAATAGTGTTAAAATGTTCAATTAATAAAGATTTGGATTTTAGGCCAAATCGCCCAACCCTAGTCTGAACTCATACTTCGGCAATGTTTAAGTTAAAACGCTGCAGATAAATCAGGCATTGAGTAAGTGCTTGAGTAAAGAAGTCTGTAAAGAAGATGTTTCCTGAACGTGCCCATGAACTGCTATCTGCTCGCATAATTGCAAGTGCAACAGTGACTGGTAGTAGCTTTCACCTAGGAGATGGAGGAACAAAACTACCTGCACACTATAGTGGTAAGAACAAGTTTAAAACCGTGTTATAGCTGAGGTTGACGTTTTTCTAACCTCACTTGGTGTCACACCTCACCTCTTTGTCGGTCTTGAGGAGACATTCAGACAGCGCTCCTCCCAGGCTGTTCCCCAGGGGTCGCACCACAGCGTTTGCCACATCACGGCCCACGCCGGCTGGGTAGGTGTGTAAGACACTTAGGTGGCCCTGGTCACTCTGGACCTGCAGGTGTAACGAACGCCACTCTGAGTACATTTCCGAGGCGTCTACTGGACCTTCCGTGAGCTGCCAAGAGACACAAAACAGACACTTTCAGTGATTAGGAACATCTTCATTTTGGACATTTGGATACAGTTCAGCCCAATCAAATTACAGATTTTTGTTTTTCCAACTTTACTGTAACTTTACTGTAAAACCTTGTGTTCTGTATATTTTACCCTTTAAATCATCAACAAACGTTCTTCATTTTCCAGTCATCAAAGCTTTTAACAACCTAAAAATCTTAATAACAACTAAAAGTTTTGACTAATGTTCATGGTTCACTGTTGGCCTGAAAGGAAATGCCCGTCTTATGAAAAATCTGTGAATGGAATAAAAGATAAGGCTTAATTGTATAGAATGCTGTGGCAATCAGTGGAGACAAAAGAAATGTTCTACTAAGAACGACCACTTATGGAGCCATCAGAACAGAGGATGAAGTGTAATTCCAGATCTGAAAGCACAACTCCGCTGTGATTTGGTAACCCAGTGGACACAGGTTCTGAAACCTATCTACACACCATTACTCATCACAGACATATTAATGTGACACTGAAGGGCTAACAGCGTAGGCCCCATATGATAAGAAAAGTTCACATTTGTTAATAGAGTAGCTGATAAACTGAGACGTTGCCAATGTGACTGGATTATTTTCTTCACATCACCAAACATCTGATAAGGATGTTGATCAGCAAGTTATCCATTCAGGACTCGAGATTGTCCTAGCAGAGATGCAGTACTTGGGAGAAATGTCGACAAGCAATTTGCTCGGATCCTTTGTGCGCTTTGAGACAATTAAAACTGTGAAAAGCGCCTTACAAATGCTCAGAACTTGAACTTGAACTTTAAAGCAATGTCACCACAGTTACACCATGAGCATGAAGATACACTAAATTACCAACAGTATTCGCTCACCTGCCTTGACTCACATATGAATGCAAGTGCCATTCCATTCCTAACCCATAGAGTTCAATATGATGTCGGTTGACATGAAGTTTTTACAGCTTCAACTATTCTGGGAAGGCTGTCCACAAGGTTGAGGAGTGTGTTTATAGGAATTTTTGACAATTCTTCTGAAAGCGAGGTCACACGCTGTTGTTGGTCGAGAAGGTCTGTCTCTGAGTCTAACAACTTTGCAGTGCCCTACACAACAACCTATGGTTTCAATCATTGTGCAATTAAAACATCTATGATAAAACTGCACATCACAATTAAAAACTATCATACTTTGACAAATAATTCCTACACAAAGAGACACATGAAACTTCATATGACGTGCTGCTTCAGCTTCCGTAGCCGGTGGTTGAGCTAGCCGTGATGCTAACAGAAGTGAATACAGTGACAGATTGTACACGGACATCGTACATATCCATAACGCAGTTTTATTTTTCAAACATCTGGCTGTATTTGCGCAAACTTGTATATTCTGTCATGTAATCGAACTACTGATTGTCAGTATTTGTCACTGGGGCTAAAAGCTAAGCTAATGCTAACTGGTGTGCAAAAAAAGATGACAGCGATTCAAAAACATGTCGCATGTTAATCGTAAGCAAGCTTGATAAAGCACATATAATAAAACGGTACTTCTTTGTCCAAGCACATCTTCTCAAAATATTGTGTCAACATAGATAAAACCGGTTTATGCTTTGCTAATGATTGAGACGATATATTAAATCTAACCGTCTGTCTACCATTGTCTGGCATGCTAACGAAAAAAATACAACTTGAATAGTTAAAATTAAAAAAGATATTAGCACGGACATTAAAAACAAAACAGTAGGCCGCAATGCGGGACAGTGGCTGTCAAAAATCACTATGCGCGTACCTAGATAATGCATTAGTTTGCGGGAGAATACGCCTAATAAGCACCATTCTAGATTGCAGTACTCCCATCTTCGCGAATAGTTAAAATACAGTATTACAAATTTTGCTCCAATATGGTGTCTGTAGGAAAAGCCACTGGGTTAAGAAACAAGAACAGTAATGTCTGCACAACGAAGCCCAAAAACGCTGAAAAGATAGCAATACCTGATTCAGTTCACATAGCAATCAGTCGGTGGAGGTCTGAGAGAGCAGCATGTTTCAACGGCGGATCAAAACAAATCGGTCCGCGGACCATCGCCTGCAGCGGCGGCTGCTGATCCGGCTGCTTTGCTTTGCTGCAGTTGCTAATCTGATTCGTTTTTTGCCCATTACCGGAAAGAGTCGTTCCCGGGAGTCGGATCCTTCTCCCCCACACGGCAAAGACGAGGTATTTAAACAGCACAAACATGGACGACTTTTGTCGATAATTGATATGAAAATAAAGTGCCGTAATAATCATGAAAATATATGATTACAATCTATTTGTATTGAATCGTTGCTCAGATGAGCAGTATTAATGTGTGAAATATGTTAAACAGCGCCATCTATTTGATTGGTGGGTTTAATACAGGTGTAAGGCGTGTCAATTAATGCCAAGGAGCCAGGTTTGAAGTTGTTTCTTTTTTTTTTGTGGGATCTGAATAGTGCCAAAAATATCATACGTAAATTTTCACTAATCTGATTCCATAATTCTGAAGGCAAAACATGGACAGTACATTTGGGCAAAAATCTATCACTTGGATAAAAATGAAGCAAATATAACAACACATTGGAAACAGAAGTCAATATCTAGGACATCCTCCAGGATAAAATGTACTGCCCGTGCTGCAGACTAGCAACCGTTATATCTCAGTCTGTAACATGACAAGTTCCCTTTCATGACAGTCTTTCTGACGACCAGACGAATAAAATCCATTTCTCAAGAGAAAACACCTACTGCCTTAAAGCACAACAATGTCAGCATAGAACAACGGCCAAAAGAAAATGACAAAGCACTATCCCCACTACCCCTCATGAATGGGCATCCTTTGACCCAAGGCCAGGAAGACACCAGTGTCCCATGGGAACAAAGGAATGCTAGACACATGGGAGATCCAGAGGTAGATCACAGTACACCTGCCATTGGCAGGGCTTAAGGTGTTACCCCGTCTGGGCACTAGCCTCACTGTCCTCCCCAAAATGCAAACATTTGTTCACTTAGCGTAACGCTCAAGAATTCACAAATTGATAAAAAATGAAGCATAGCCTTTTTCTGCAGAACAGTTTTTGACCAAAGAACTCCCAACTCACTGTCCTCAATTAGCTCGAGATACAGCCCTGCCGGGCTTCTCAACACCAGGGATAGATCCCAAATTCATCACATTGATCAAAACAATAATAAAAATAACAATAATAAATTTATTTTCGGGACCCTCAAAGTAGCCTTACAGACAACAACAGCACAGGATGTTGGTTCCAGGTGCCAAATTGCATCCTTCCCCTTCGACAGCAGGTCACTTCTGACCGAGAAGAAATGCCATGAAACCATCACTGCCATGCTGATGAAGCCGAAAGGGACAAAAGGGCCACAAATACTTCAAAGAAAGAACTGCAGAGTATTTACTGCAACATATAAGTGCAATATAAAGTGACTTTAAATGATAATAACTAATGGCTTTAAATGGAATAGTTTCTTTACAGACTGTAGAAATGGTTATTTAAAAATGTAAAACACAATAAAAAAGCAAAAAATCCACATGATAATGGAATTACGCTTTTATCAGTGCTGAAACAGCAAAAATTGTAAATTGTTGATAATTTTCAGAATTATTAATACATAGCACTAGATGGCAGTACATGCAAATGCTGTACATATGTTTTTGTGACAATTATGTTTTTTAAGTATATTATACATAATTAAATGTAATTAATTTAAAATAATTATTACTTTGACATTTTGAGTAAATATTTTGCATCAATTTCTGTAGATTTAAATTTTTTTATAAAAAATGTTGTGTGTGTGTGTGTGGGTGTGTGTGTGTGTGTGTGTGTGTGTGTGTGTGTGTGTGTGTGTGTGTGTGTGTGTGTGTGTGTGTGTGTGTGTGTGTACCCATTGTTTCAAATAATATATGGTTCATTCTTTTGTTTTTAAAAAATAATGTTCTTTTATTATTAATAGAGTCAAGAACTCAAGAATAATGAAGTAGTTTTTACGTGTAATTGAAGACAATGTCAGTCTGTTGCTCTACACTAGATGGCAGCACGCCCATGTTGAAACAAATACTCCGGGTGCTGAGATGCTGAGGAGGAGGAGGAGGGGGGGGGGGGTCAACCTGCTCGGGGAATCACAGGAATAATCACCAGGTTTGGGTGAAAAGTAGAGGCTGGTTTAATCTTGTCACGTAAGTGCACTTGTTAGTGAACATGATTTGATTGTGGTGTGTGTGTGTGTGTGTGTGTGTGTGTGTGTGTGTGTGTGTGTGTGTGTGTGTGTGTGCTCGCAAAAATACTGGTACTAAAGAGTGAATGTTGATATATCCTGTGTTTTTGAGAGCAGAACTGATGCAATGAACAATAGCATTTTCAAACACACGCACGTACGCGCAAGCACACACACGCACACACACACAAATGAGGAGAAATGAAAAAAGAACAGTGCGATAGAAAATCAGTTTCACAGAGAAAATCAGTGGTGGAGTCTTAAGTAACATTTATTGTTTGGTGAAAACGAAAGTGTGGTGTGCACTTGATGGAATCATATTCGAGTGTGTGAAGGAGAGAAGTGAGTAAAAGCGAGAGAACCAGAATTTGATGGTATGTGAGAGAAGACACTTTTTTCACAATGTTCTTGTGCTGTGTTCTCATCTGGATCCAGTGTGTTGTGAACACTTTGTTCTCAGCATCTTTTAGATCTGAGCAAATCTAAAAATCATAATTTTTCTGTTCAGTTCAGAAGAATTTAAGAGTTTAACTTTTTTTGAAGGCCAGAATTTATAGCAAAATGTTCAGAAAAGTATTGACGTTTTGTATAAAACAAACATTTATTTAATCTGTGTTGTTAAAACATTAAAGCATGTTTTGCTTTTTATCACTCCTGAAAAACAATCTCATCATCTTATGTTAATTAATTACAATTGTTTATTTCCAAGACTTAAAGTTTAATGTTTTTGCGTTTTTACAACAAATTATTATATTTTTAAATTAATGTACTTAATGTTTATAACATGTTTGGTCATTAGGCTTTTAAGTAAAGTTTTATCTATTATACTTGAAAATTATTGAAATATCGTAGTTCATATGGTTTACATAAGGAGGAACAAGGAAGTCATGATTATGTTCATTGCACTTACTTTTTATAGTTTTACTGTGCAATAATAACAATACAACAAATGAAATGTTCTGCAGCTGCTTTTTTCTTGTGCATGATGACCTTTTGAGTGGAGGCAAAGTGATAATCCTGATGAATAATGGATTATTAAAGTGGCTTAATGGTAGAATTAAAGTTTTTAATGTGTCTTTAAAAACAAGTTTAAATGTAGTTTATGAGCAATAAGATGGCATGCACAGCTCAAACATGTCTGTTTGTTTTAAATGAACAATTAGCATATTCATATATATACACATATATATATGTGTGTGTGTGTGTGTGTGTGTGTGTATATACTGTATATATAGACACATATATAGTATATATATATATATATATATATATATATATATATATATATATATATATATATATATATATACATGTGTGTGTGTGTGTGTGTGTGTATAAAATATATACATGTTTTTTTTTACAGTGATTCCTGAGATTACATTGTTTTCATTCACATGAATAGGTGTGCGTTTTGATGCATCACATTCATTGATTTTTCTTATTAATTAAAGAAATGTGTTTTTTGCATTGCTATTTATATATTTTTTTTCTTTTGTGGTTTAAAATTGATTCCCTAAGCAATAAAAAAATAATATTTTTTGTTTTGTACTACACATAAATGATCATCATTAATTTTTTTATAATGCTGTAAATGTATTCAGCCTATATAATTTGGTCCATGTTTGCGGTAATAAAGAGGTGAAGTTCACTGGCTGCTCTCGTGTGTAGTGTCTCGGAGGCCAGCAGCGCACAAAACAACATGCCAGTGCCTTTTTTCCTGAGATGTAGCCAAGCTAATGGGCTTTCCAGTGCAATTAGGCCTCTTTAGAATCAGGTAACCTTTAGATGATTTCAGATGTGACTCATCCTGGTCTAATTTTAGCAGTATGCTTCTAACCTGATTGGCCTTGAAATCGAAAATTAGATGAATATGACACAAAATGACGCATGCTGGATGGTAATGGCATGGGCCTTGACTTTACAAATGGGAATTTATTTTAAATCTGTCCTTTTGGTTTTGCGGCTGCACATGGTCAATGATTTAATTAACCCTCGTGCACTTAAAGAAGTGTTACTGTAAATGATCAAATGGCGCTTTTACCCGCACAACCATAATCCCACATTCACACTCCAAGAACTTTGACTGTAACTGTTGAGATGTCTAAACTCCTTTTGAGAAGAAGGCCAATTTAGTTATAAATTAATATTCTCTATGTGAATGGTCTTTTACTCCTTAAACAACTACCGGCGTCTTTCAGTATCTGTCCTTATGTAAATGGTTGTATAGTGCAATCTTTCATGGCAGAAAATTGTTTTTCATTATTTTTCATTAATAATTTGAAGAAGGTCATGTATTTTTCATATTTTTGAGCATGATTAGTGAAGTACACTCAAGAAATATGTACTAACATTTTTTTAATTTTTTAAATTTATTACATTTTTTTACATTTTTTAATAACATTTTTTTATTTTTTAAACAGGCTAATCAAGTCAATAAAAAAAACTTAATTACAAAAATAATTACCGGTAACTGTAAAATGTGTTATTACAGTTTTTCTCAAATGCTAAAACACATTTCACAAATTATCCCTGCATGTTACCCAATGTCTAAACACAACACTCGCTTCTAAAGCTACATAAACACAACTACACCTTCTCACTTCAAAACTCAAACCTTCACATCAAAAGAGCAGCTCGAAGCTTTAAAAATGTAAACACAATTCACATCATTACACACAACAGCAAAACAACTGAAAACACAATTCTCGGTTGGTGAGAAGATTCTTTGATTCATAACCGCCAATGCATATTCGTAGAAATTTTGCAGTAATGGAAAGTTAGAAATCTTAGATTTCTACAGAGGATTAGGCATTTCGATTTTTTAGTTTGACATGAGGAGTATATATCTGTAGAAAATACTGCATGTACACTACTGTAACAACTCAATGCAAAAACAGAATTAATGCCCACAACAGTACTCTTGAAAACATGATCAGGGTGTGAAGTCCTTTTATTTACGTTATTCACACCACACACACACTGGGATGTCATCACTGGCCAGCTCCATTGCCATTAGGAGGTTCTCTCTAGTGTACGGTTGTCTCTCATACACCTTCCATCTCCACTATGAGACGAACTCCACTATACGGTTCAGGAAAGGGGAGTAGGGTGGCAGACAGACGTTTAAAAAGTGGTCACTGTTGGTGGTGAACCACTCTGACTTTGTTCGTTCTGATAACATAAATGGGAGTTGTGGTCCAGTGGTAGGAGACATGGACATGTGTCCGAAAGGTTGCAGGTTCGAATCCCCTCTACAGCTGGTTCAGCGTTTAAGTGCTTGTTAAAAAAACAAAATGCTTGGCAAAATGCTAAAATCAGCATGTTGGTGAATTACTCTGATTGCCCCCCATGGCCAGGAACTTTGTTTGCCTTTGTTTCGTTGAAGCCAGCCTCATCCATCGTGTGTGAAAATGTGAAAGTGTACAGGTGTTCAGAACAACAGTCAATCAGGTAGTATACTATTAGATAGTATAGACCACTGAGCCCACTAACTGTACTGTGAATATGAATGTATACTTGTGTTGCGCAGAGTTGCGCTCAAAGGGAACCCTTAGATCTGTTTCATCCGCATCTTTTGGCGCCGGAGAACTCTGTCTGTTGACATCATCAATGCTCTCAGCATTGACATTATGTATCGGCAATTGCTTTGCCGGAGTCTGATGAGGCTGTTCTCACGAACTATATCCACAATGAGGGTTTCTTGTGCCACTGTAAATATGGTAACCCTCCCACCTCTACAGTATGTGGCATCCTTTCAACTACAGTAACAACTGATTTGAAACCAATAGACTACTTTCACAGGCTTGCAAAATTGTATTGTGACAAACAAAGAAGAAATTTCTCTTTCCTGTGACTAGAATTTCTCTTCCCCTGACTCTGCCTTCATTCATTGTGTTTGTTTGGAATCTTCAGCAAACTTTGCATTCTGAACTTGCTTTTATACATGTAGTCACAGCATTAGCAACAAGTGTCTTCAATTTTGAGTTGTTGTGTGTAGTGAATGACGCCAGGGGTGTTCATTGTGTTCAAATATTGCTGACTGTGTCAAGCATTTTGCATCACATGAGCTTTCATTTGAGAATATGAGCAGAGTTATTTTGCAACTTATGTTTTAGCAAGGACATGTGTGTTTAGAGTTATGAGAACAGACATTGTGTTTTGTGAATTGTGTCTTCATGTCAAATGTGTTTATGGTATTGGAGCATGATGGTTAGATTTGGTAAATGTGTTTAGATGACTGGTCATTTGGTTTAGGGGATTGGCTTTTGTGTTTTAGCATTTGAGAAAAACTGTAATACTTAATGTTTATTTATTATTCTTAGTTAGAAATATAGTTTTGAAGAAATAGTTCTTGTTGTTTTGCTAAAGTTCACTATTTTGTGTCAAGTTCACGTGTGTGGGTTTGCGAGCAAGCGTTCAAGTGTGTGTGTGTGTGTGTGTCTGTGTGTGTGTGTGTGTGTGTACCAAGTGTACTAGCACCAAGGCTTACTATAGTGTTTTATTTGTCAATACTTTTTTAATTATTATTATATGTTATATTTTAGAATTATGTACAGCTGTTTTGGGGTAACCTGACTATAAAGAAAATGTTCTATAAAAACATTGAACTTGAACAATGTCATACACTCCACAGTTTCTGTTAGCCCTATGGCAACACTGCAGAAAGGAATCGGAATCCATTTGAAGGTAGTTCTTTACAATATTTGGGATTTGCCAAGTTGATGATGAGTCAAATGTTTTCATCAAATGCGAGAGAGTTTTCGTGGTGATCTTGACAAATAATATGCACGTTAGTCAGAAATCTGAGCTCACTTTTCTTTTTATTTATTTTATTGTAAGGATGCAAATTAGACCAAATGAAGCTATAATAAAAATGGAAATTGCGAGACTAATGCATACATTGTTTTTTGCACTCTGGGACAATGGGGCATAATAGCGCAAACGTCTGGATTTTCAGCAGAAAATGAAGGCGCATGTTTGGATGATTGCTGTGGGGAAAAAACTTGAAAGAGGCCTAATTGTACTGTATACATATGCTAATCACGGAGATAATGGTGCAATGAGAGTGCAGCCTCTTTTTCCGCTGATGATCAAGGCTGCTTAGATTGTAAGAAATATGCCACATTTTATATCCAACCTTGGTATACGTATAATAAAAACAAACATATTAAAAATTTCTGCAAAATAAAGAAGCTTATCAATCAAAACTTTTTGTGCAAAGTCCGAGAAAAAAATGCTGGAGGATGACTAGATAAAAGGTGGTCTTGGCTGTATTTTTTTTTTTAGGTTAAACGTAAGATTGAAACTTGACTGGTGGTTGTTCAAAAGCCAAAATGACCTTTCAAATGATAGATGTGAGCTGAAAACATTCAGGGTTTAGGTTTAGCTAGCTAAAACTTTAGAGCTCACTAGCGCAATGCTAATTGGCGTAGCAGTGGAAAAACCCCAGTTGTAGATGCAGGACAGATCTAAGCTGTGGCAGTGGTGGATAAAGGTTAAAATAACTGTCATGTTCAATTAGCGTGTTTCACTTCACAAATGAGCTACCAGCGCAGCGTTTCTTTCGCCTTTTAACCTCATTTTGACACAAAGCTAAGCTTTTTGTGCTGTGATTATCATGTATTTGTGGCTTGTAGCAACCTTTTTATCATTTCCTGGATTTTTTTGAACAGCACTGTAATGTTTAGCAATTTGTTACGTTCTTCTGGGAAATGTATGTGAATTTAAATGTGACTAATTTATTGACAAACACTTATCAGTAGAATTTATTGTTCAAATTAGAAAAATACACATTTTGCATTGTATATACGTAAGTTATAAATGTATATACTGTATTGTGCTGTTCAATATATGTATACAGTTTATTTTACAGTTTGGTTTTTGTATTTGTTTATACATGTCAAAAATAATCTTCTTTTTGATAGGTTAACATATTATCTTACCCTCTGCTTTTCTTTATAAAAGGCTCAAACCCCACATTTGCTGCTGGCAGCTATATTTATTTTAAGCTTCATCATGTTTTGTATTGTGTCATTGTCAGCGTCTGTTTCACAGACTCTTACATTCCTTTTGCAAGTTAAATTGGGAATCACATTTGTTGTTGTACACTTAACGATTTGAAACAATATTGACACCTCAATGTCAATTAGTATATGTTGCCCCCTCTCTGCACCTCACAAAACAAGCTTTTCCAAAGGTTGGTGACATGTTGCTGTCTGTTTTTCACTACTGATTGAAAACTGTTGGTCATTAATTTCTAAACAGGATAGACTCCATTAACTTCATGCATTGTTCTGTTTGAATATAATGAGCCACTAAGTCATGCCAAATGGTCAAATATGAGGTGTTGATATGATTAAAAGATAGCAAATTTCCAGTGGGAACTGAATTTCCAGAATGTGCTATGACCAGGGTTATTAATTATTCTAGTTGTTCTTGTGATACTGTAAAGCTGATCTCCACAAGACTTGTGTCATCCAAAGTAGACACATTAGAATTGCACGTAAACCAATTTTAGCCCTTTGTTTACCAGCACTGTTTTCAAATTTATGAAGTCTTTGTTGGAATAAACCAGATTATATATATTTACATATAGCATTATGTAATTGCAAATAGCACCACTCCCACTTTTTGACTCTTTCCATGGGCAGATCCTGAGTTGTAGATGGTCCAACCTATTTGGAGAACTTGTATTCCAGATCTATAAAATATTTAAAGAAGGCTGGTATTGCCCAACCTCAAACACATTTTGGGTTCTTTCCCACTAAGTGGGAAGAAGATGATCCATGAGCCAATAGCCAGATTCCTCGCAGAGGGGATGGGTCGTAGTCGCATAACTGTCACCCAGTCCACATGGCACCAACCCTTGCGTTCATTCTTGTGAGCGATGATCCCGCTGGAGGGTTGGCTTGACTGTGTTGTTCAACCAAACCTTGACTGTATTGTGAGCTGTAGGATTACATGAGTCAAACATACGTCATCCAAAAAATGTGAAGATCAGAAGTCTGACAGAGGCTGACTAAAATGAAAATACAGAGAACAACAAGCCTAAGGAGCACAATGCTAAGCCACAAACACCATCCTTCATGTCTTTAAATAGTCGCATGGTAACTATTTATACCAGGGAGAATAAACAATACAACTTCCTGGACTTACATTTTTTACATTTAGAATTTAAAAAAAATACATACAGACAACGTGTTAGACAAAGTTGGTTTGATTTTGAAAACGTAAAAAAAAAACAAAACAAAAAAGTACAGAGTTTGATTTGCGTTCAGTTTATAGAAAAGGGCACAAAACAATAATGAATGAATGACAGCCGAGGTTTACATTTTGTTTATCTTGAGCCTCCATATTAAGATAAATGCCATAAAGAGTTTAGTATACCCCAAAGAGTTTAGAAATTACAGAGGTAAACTTTATTATTGGCCTGAAAACCCACTTCCTGTCAGGCAGAAAAGTCTACACATTGTAGTTAACAACAATAATAATAAAAATAGATTTCACGCCCTGGAAGCCTGAACAATAATGTATAAATGACAATGAACATTTGAATTTCAGCCCTTGTGTTATTTTAATGCTTGTGTAAAAGTAAAGTAAAGTAAGTGAGATTGTCACGTACAGTACATGTTTTTACATTTTCTTTAGACCTCAAAAAATCTGTAGAATCATACAAAATCAATGCTTTTTTTGGATTAGAGAATAGCGAGATGCTTGAACGAACAGTGATTGTCCATTACTGCACATCTGAATGTAATTTTCTTCTCAGCATTAAGTTATGCTGCTCTGCCTTATCAAATCACAACATGTCGACGTCGACATTTCTCATGCAACAGTCCTGACATTTGAAACTGAAATTAGCTGTGGAATAACTGTTCAAAATGTGCAGTGCAAAAGCTGAATGTGCAAGAGCTTCTATTCTAGACACAGGCTGTTCTGAGGTGTGAACTACATGATAGAAATATAACCGCTGGATTTAGATTTACCTAAGACGTTTAGAGAGTTTGCTGCACTAGACTAAAACATCTCCAGCTTCAAACTCATCAGACACATTTCTCACTGCTCACCCATCCATCCGCAAAATACGTACATGTTTAGCTGATTGATAATCTGTAAAAAATGTAAATGACCTAGCCTTAAAAACACCTTTTCTCACTCACTTATTCACTCACTCACTCACTCACTTAATTTATACGCAGATTTAAAATTTTGGTAAGCACAAGCTAAAAATTAATAACAATACCAACACCACCACCACCACCAACAACAACAACAACAACAACAACAGTGTTTGCAACAACAAATTGCATTTTTTCTTCTCCCTCAGGGAAATCACGAAGTAGATAATTGTAGTGCAGCGGATAAAACGTGACTGTGTCTGCTAAATGAGTGTGTGTGTGTGTGTGTGTGTTTGTGTAAAATAGTTTTTACACACACACCCACTCACTATATTATTACTCCATATGAACTGTGGTGATTGACACGGACTCTTCATGTAAAAAGCAGAGATTTAAGTAAAACTAAATTTCCTCTTGAATTAAGAGAAAATCCAGCAGATAGGAACCAGCACTCTAAAGCCAAATTAAAAATGCACTCTTTGATGTTTCTCCTCGCTCCCTCTCCTTACTCGGCTTTTTTAAGGCTGCACTTTTCTTTTCCCCCCCTCAGAGTCTTTTCCATGCTTTTCTCTTTGGTTTGTTCCAAATTCCCAACCATCTGTGGGTATGTGATACTTCTCTTCAGCACAATGAGCCCGGGCAGAGTGGCAGTGTTTCCCATAATCCTCCAATTCATTCAACTCTCACATCATATCATGCAAATGTTGCTGCTGTCTCAGGCCCTGCAATCCTGTTCCAGCCGTATGCCTGAGTCTTGTGCGATACAACACATTTATTATGCATGCATTGCACTAGGCTTATGGTAATAAGGTATTAAATTAGTGCTGGACATTATTGCTCCCCCAGATCAGTTCTGTTTTAGAGAGTTTTCCGAAAAGACATTGGATGCGAAGGTAAACAGATTGGAAGCCAGATGAGGTGTCTTTCATTTCTCACCCTGCCCATATTTGACATTTCCAAATCATTGCCATCGCTATATTTCAGGGGTTTTTAACATTGTCTTTGTAGCAAAAACCAAACCAGAAATTTTCCGCAGTTAAATCAATGTGAAAATGAAACTTGTCAGCAAAGAAACCAGCAAATTGGAGCTAAAATGAGTCGCTTGACTTGAAGAATTAGACTTGTCACTTTGGCTGAACGAATCTCGCTTAGAATCCCACTTTCACCAAAAATCCCGCCATACAAATCTAAATAATCTTTTCTTAATAGAAGGAGCAATTGAAAACACTGTCAGATTGAAAATGTTTATTCGATCCACCCGAGGTGCGTGTGCGGTTAAAAATGAGCACGCAAAGAGAGGTAATGCTTTCAAACTTGTATTACAAATGTCAATCTCACCCAAGTACTTTCCAGCACCACTGCAAGCAAACTGCTAGAAGTCAGATTGGACATTAATTGTCATTGCGTGTAACTTTTCTGTGGCTCAATCACCTGGATGAATTCAAATCCAGAGGAAGCAGAACTTCCCAGCGTTTAACTGTACCGCAATGCAGTTTGCTCCAGATAAAAGCAGCATTTAAATGCAGAGACGTGCCACACAAGAGCCCCAATAAATCATTTCAGAGCATCAATATGCATAACTATATCGATCTTTGTCTGTTATGATAGATTATAATGCGCATGTAAGACTCTATAAATGATTCTTCCCTTCATCATGTTTTTATGACAATCAAACAATAACTCCAGCAGGAAATCCCTTCGTGCACCACACGGTTGTTGTGCCAGCACGTAAACACTCCCTATAAAAGCAGAACTTCCTGAGAAGCACAAAAAATAGAAGCGTTCACAAGAGCTTGATTTTATAGTGTACAACTACTATTATCCCTAGTAAGTTCTGGCCTGGAGAGGAAAGAGCTGGTTTTTAAGGTCACTGAAGCAACCTAGACAATGTGACTAGTTTCATAATGTGCTGCTCTGCTGTTTTGTACTGAAACATTGCAAGGTGTCGAACGCAAATAACGCCTCTGCACAAAAACCAACATCACCAGTTTGCAAGATACATTTTTTTCATTACATGGAAAAAAAAATCAATCTGCACCACACTGAGCCGAAACATCCACCACATCAGCAGTATTTAAATTAAAATAATTATTTTCCAGTTTGATATGATGAAGCTTGTGCCAGTGACCCATTCTAAATTGTCAAATACTGTTGTAGAATTTGATCTAAAATGGATCTTCATAACATTTTAAACTATCCAAATGATTTATTTCTCACAAGAAAACATAGAGGTAAAATGAAAATAATGGAAGAACTTTGTCAGATTTCATATCAACAATAGAAAACAGAAAAAAAAAACAATCAGCCATAAATGTCAGCACAGAAGCAGAAAAACTAGAAAAAGTATCAGAGTAACATCCATTAGAAATGATTTTCAGTAAAGATAAAAGTTTTGCCTTGTTTCGAGTGGCAGTCTAGTTTAGAAAAAACTATAAATAAACTGGGAGAATGAGTGATTAAACACAATGCTAAAGTCAGTCTGATATCAACTCCAACATTTTACTACCTAAAAAAGGATTTTATTCTGAAGTGTGTGTGTTTTCTGCGGTTTAAAACCAGAAGATGACACTCAGCAAACCAAAAGAGAAAACATGTACAACTGAGGACAAAATTATTAGCCCCTCTACAAAAGAATCATAGTTTGATAAGTATTTCAAAAGTGCTTTTAAACAGAACTAATAATTTAGTCCTCAACTGTACATAATATTATTCCTTGGAATGTTTATTTTTAAGTTTAATGGTAATTTTTTTTACAAACAAGAACATTACTTTTACATGACAATATATGTTTCATTTATTTTATTTTAATTAGAAGAATTATAAGTAATATGTGTTATTATATTGCTTTTTGACAACCTGATTTTCAGGGTTGAATATTTAAAATAATAAAATATCGAGAAACAATTGTGATCTTTATTTTAAGCAAAAAAAAATCGTGATTCTCATTTTATCTAGAATCGTGCAGCTCTAGTGTGAGTTGAAGTTTGAGATGAGGTTAAGATCTTAATCTTAAACTCATTTACATAACAGCATGTATTTTAACTGGTAAAGCCTCACAACTATTAAAACACACATTCAGACAATTCAAGTCACTAAAATAGAAAAAATATTACAATTTGAAATTTTAATATCTGTAACTAATTTTTTGTAGTCTAACATTTGTAACTAATTAGACGGTTTAGTAACAAACCTGTAAACATTGGTTTGCATTTAATACAATCCTAAACTTTTAAATGTTGGGATTATCCATGCACATCCAGATCATGACAAAATCCATATTCATAAGGAAAAAAACACTGGATTAATAATGTTTTCATGACTAATTAACAGTTTGCACCATGCCAAGGATGGTTTTCCTCCACCGTTGATTCTAATTGGTCCAATTAATCACGCAAAAGTTAATTAGCATAGTCAAACAAGACATTAAGCTTGTTGAAGCTTCGGGGAATTTGCCCTGTGTGTGTGTGTGTGTGTGTGTGTGTGTGTGTGTGTGTGTGTGTGTGTGTGTGTGTGTGTGTTTTTTTTTCTGATCGAAATAAAGAATTCGTCAAGGGTGGTGGAAGAGGGAATCCCAGACCTTCTCAGCATAATACTAATGAGCGCTAGTCTTTGAGGCTCGGCGCGTGGGAATGACAGATGCATTCATGCTGCGAACTGGCGCGTCAGTAGAGGGAAATGCTGAAAGATGGTTGTACATGGATGAAACTGAACAGAAAGAGAGATAGAGTAAAAGAGAGAGAGATGGAGACAGAGGGAGGAATAAAAAGTGAACACTTCCTGCCTGGGCGATTTATTTAGGAGAAAAGGAAAGTGTTAAATGCATTTGGACTTTAATTATAAGCCACACACTCAGAATATAGGCCGGATGTCAAGACGTATTATATAATTGTGATTATATAATATGGTGATAGCTTCCTTATTATTACTTTTCAGAGGTGTCGGTCAAGTAACAAAGTAAAAATATTTAATTAGTACTTTACTTAAGCTCATTTATATTTTACTTGAGTAATAAGTGTCGGTCAAGTAACAAAGTAAAAATATTTAATTAGTACTTAACTTAAGCTCATTTATATTTTACTTGAGTAATTCCCCACCTACTCTTTACTTCTACTCCTTATTGTGTTTGTGCAAATGTCTGTACTTTCAACTTTCTTTACATTTTAATATTATCCACATTACTTCTTTTTCATTTCGATTAGTTGTATTCCCGTGTTACACATGTTAATACATATACAGTATGGTTCTGTTACGATCCGAACGGTAGAGGATGGCGAGATGCAGAGCCAGGGATTGAAGTGACATCAAACGGACATTTAATGACAAAGACAAGACGAAAACTTACAGAAGACTCAGGTACAATACGAAGTGCAACGTTACATAGGACGTGCAACGTTAATGACTGACAAAGGAAGACGACCCAGGTGACGACAGGACAGATTTTTGAACAGGTGAAACTAATAACAGATGATGATAACACATGACGCAGACAGATCATGGGACATGTAGTCCATGGACGAGACAGGTTCTTTAATTCATATGTGGTTTTTAGTAGTCCTACAGTATACCACTTAATGGCATTTTCTTCCTTGCATTACTTTTACTTTTAGTACTTAATGTAGTTATCAAACCAGCACTTTTACTTGAGTAAAAAGGTTGAGTTGATACTTTACTGCCACAGAAGTCTCCATATATTTCCTTGAGTAAGGTATGTGACTTTTGACAGCGCTGTTGCTTTCAAAACAATAGTGTTGAAAAAGTGTATTCATATAAAGCCAACATTTTAAAACCAGTTTATGACGTTTCAAAAACCAAAGCAACTAATTGTACAGAAGTAGGAATAGGCTGGGTGTATTAACTTGAAAATAATAGGTGATTATGCGTTTTCTAATCATCAATAAACAGCAGTCAGGTCAAACTTGTCATGTGTTGAACCAATCAGGAGAGACCTTCAGAAACAAGTGTTGACACACTCAAATGTCTTGATGTGAATGTTTCGGGTGTGGGAGGAAACCTGAGCAAACACATGACAGTTGGAAATTATGCAAAGTCTGTAAAAAAGGCTCAAACTCCTTTACTTCCGTGAGCCCAAAACACAACCCATAGCGCCACCTGTACCAAACCATATTCTGTGCATCTATTTTGTTAAATGAAATGGACCATATTCCTGTTTAAATAAAGGAAACACTAGCAATGATGAAATGCGCCTGGTTGCAGGATGGTCTCCAGAAGGTCCTTTAGATGTTTCACAACATCTCTTGTGTTGGAGATTGAAGGCAGCAGAGCGTGATTCTCTGTCTGTCTGTTCTTCTTTATTGCTGTGAGATGTAAGATGGAAAGCAGGTCCAGCTCCTCATATGCTGTCAGCTGAGATTGGCACAAGTCTGGCAGCTTATTTATTTCGCTGGGGTTTGATCAATACACAGGAGTTCTTGCTAAATTGCCTCCATTGCGTAAAGCTCACAGCGAGAACGAGGCAGAGCAAGAAGGGCCCGGCTCGCTTCGAAATACGCTGTCAGAAATGATCTTTTTGCATCGCTAGATTCAACAATCCTGCACAGATAGAAAGAAATGCGTTCATTCCTCACAGATTGCTTTCTGTGATTGGTTTTAAAAATGTATACACTTTCTGATAAATACAAATTAGCCATACTGCTTAAACGTATGTCGCCACACAGACGAATGCACATGTACACAAATGTAGAATTATATTTAATAAACACACTAAATTTGTTCATATCTACTTGGAAACATCACTGTTTGTGTTGTATGAACACACATACACACCATCTTCCAAATGAAATGCTTTACTCATTTTTTAACAATTACAATTATGATATAATACATTTTTAAACATCATGTTTTTATAAATACAAAAAATAGCATAAATGTGAATAAGCACTTTGACTAATGCCATTAAACTGTGCCTGGTTTTAAGAAAGAACAAACACTGTATACGTAATTCAGAAAATTAATTTTAACTGGAAAATGACATTTGTAACTGGACTTGCATCAATTGTGATCCCTTGCACGATAGCAGCTTTAAATAGTTCTAGGAAAACTTTGAAGTGTTTTGACAGTTGTTGCTTCAGTCTGTGACATTTTAGTCAAAGACCACCTGCACACGGATGCGGAGATAGAACGATAACGAGAAACAATGAGAAAGAGAGAGAAAATGTTTTGTTCGGCCTCTGTCAGCATATTTTTGCAATCGCATCATTTCCTTTTTTTTAAGGAGAAAAGGACATTTTGATTTGAAGCTGAAGCTGCTCACAGGTTTCAAGCATAAATGTACACGGAAAGATTGTTATATGAAATGTAATTGATTTTATGTATATGTGCCTTTGTGTATTTTCTCAGTCCAGTGTTTTGTTAAATCGAACAGAGCTGACCACATGCTTATGTATTATATCTGCATTTAACAAAAAAAACTAAGTTAATCTAATTGTGGCATCATAAATATTTTATATTGGATAAATCAGACCTCTGGGTAAAATAAGTTAATACTTTGCAGTTTTTTTTTCTTTAGAGTCCACGCCATTAGTGTCCGGCCGCAGGGGTCCATAATTAACTCCAGTCAAGTGTGGCTAAATATTCCTGACGTCTTTCCTCATACTGTACGGTGGGAGGGAGGGAGGGAGGGAGAGAGAGAGAGACAGAGAGAAAGAGGGGGGTATATAGAAAAATGTAAAAGGAGTTTTGTAAAATGTAAAAATGTTAATGGAGATTAATATTGGGCTGATAAAAGTAAAAGAAAGGAAAAGAGGGATTTAACGAGAGGAAGACAAGGAAGAACGGCAGTGAAAAAAATTACGAAAAAGGTAGAGAGAAAAGAATGAAGAGAATGATTGTGAAAGAACGAGAGGCAGACAGGAAGAACAAGAGCAATGGGATGGAGAGACAACCATTTTGAACTGGGAGAAATTGTGATTTTTGAGAAACCGATAGTTGTAGTCTCTGCTTTTTTAATAGAGCGGATAAATGCATGGCGACTCACTAGCTTGAAGTGTTCTATTTAGCTTTGGTGTGCTATTTTGTTGGTCAATCACATAACTTTTCATAGTTTTTAACAGGTTTGAGTGAGTGTCACCTAGTTAAATCTGCCCAGTTTTACCGCAACAGCAGTGCACCTGCCTTAAGTCCTGCAAAAGGACAGTCTAGTGTGAAATACCGACGTTCCTGCAAAAGGACTGTCACAAGGCTTTAAATGCATACAGTGAGTTTGAGTGTCCCTGAGCAAGACACAGACCCTACATGCCCCCCAGACACCGTGGCTTAAGGCTGCCAACTGCTCCAGGTTTGTGTGTGTTCACTTCATTGTGTGTGAACTCGCAAACTCAGTTCGCTTTACTTTACTTTGCTACATACTGATAACGTTCTGCTTTCGGTGTTTGTATGAAACTTCTTGTGGTATCGAATAATACTTGTTACAAGATTTCATCCGGCTGCAGTGTTGCTTGCTTCAGATATAAAATGTAATCGATTCTTCTGGATTTAATGAATAACATTTTTGGAAAATTCTGTGAAAACGGCTTGTTGCCGTGTGGGATGTGTGGACATTTTCCAGTTGTGATGCAAAAGATGTAAAACGTCTGTTCTGACAATCCAACCGTCTGATCACACACACACGGCTCAAGTGTTAGTTGTGTTTTGTGGTCGGAAATTCGAATGTACGAAGATTAAATAACAGAGAAGAAAAGTTTTTTGGCTTGACACAAAAACATTGTACGTGTGCTTTTGTTTTAATTTTTGCTTTTTAAATCAGCAACAAAAAAAATTACAATGGGAAAAAAGAACATGTGTTGACGTTGGGATTTCTGCGTGATTGATCAGTGTGTGTGCGTGTATGTGTGTGTGTGTAATGATGCTGGTGTAAACAGGTGTTCTGGAAGGGTATCTGAGGTCACTGGGTTCATCTTTACTGCTGCTGTTTTCCACAAACAGAAAGAGCTGCGCAGTCGCATTTAATTAGACTGAAAGCTCATTTCACTCTCAGTAATAAAACACAGTCAGACGATCCTTTGACTTTGGGTTAAAAACACATCTGAATATAATAAGATGAACTCACCCCACCCCCATCTTTCTCCATCTCTTTTTTTTTCCTCATTCCCCTTATTTCTTCTCTTCTATTTAAATTTCTCCCTCTCTTTTTCTCCCTCAACCCTTCTACTCTTGCTCTCTGTCTCTCTCCCCCTCTTTTTCTCCAAACCAGTGCTTAAATAAGTCTCATCATCTCCATGACAACCCATGCGCCAACAACACAGAACCATATTAATGTAAAACCATGGCAACGTTTTCCAATTGAATGCAGCAGCACCTGTGCAGATTACATAGTGAGAGCAGACCTCAGTTTTCAATCTCTTTCTCTCTCTCTCTCTCTCTCTCTCTCTCTCTCTCTCTCTCTCTCTCTCTCTCTCTCTCTCTCTCTCTCTCTCCTTCTCTCTCCTGATGGAAATAACATTATTTTTATGCCATTTTAGGATATGGGCTTTTCTGTTTTCTGCTATTGAATCCCTCGTGTTCATGGGACAGTTATACTCTGAGTTTGTATGCCACACTATAAAAAATTTTCACCGGTAAACAAGGGTGTATTTAGCATTAAGGGTAGATTTGTTGTAGGTATGATGTATACTGTACTCGACCAATTATATCCACCAATTTGATACATGAGACCATGTGGGTTGTGTTAAAGAGCGGTTACATTTTTTGCATTCTTACTGTTTATAAATTGTGTGTGTATATATGATTAACATTTGATGTTAAAATTGTTTTACCCTTTGCAAGACTATAATGTTTTAAATAAATGAATAACAAAACTACTATTTTAGAGCTTTCACTGGTTTTAATTGGGTAAATTTGTATTTAATTACAATTTATTAAAAAAATGACATCTATGACAACTATGTCTACGAATCTTCAGTGTCTTGTAGCCTGTGGTTGGTACATCTGAGACGGGGCGGAGAGAGGCTGAAGATCTCGTCCCTACATCTCCGGCACATTCTTACATTCCACATGCTGAAACACAACAGCTGTAGCTCATGAATATTTACCAGAAATATAGCTTTCGTCGATAAATATTTCATTGTGGCTTTTTCACAGGCCTGTTCATTTGCTCGGACAAGAGTAATTCCAGCATTATGTGCTCAACACATGTACATATATTAGTATATACGTACATTAAAATAGAGATTCAAATAGACCCGTACACAAGCCAAAGACATGGACGATAAACATTTGGTCAGATATGAATCAAGCCTCGGCGAGATGGAGAACGTGAGGCAGCTGGAGTGTAAATGCTTCAGGAAATTGTAATAGACATCTTCTCTGTTCACACAGCGTTTGTCATCAATGTTGCCAATGTTTTTAATCCAAGTCTGCCATAATGTAGCAGATAAATGTTGGAGAGGAGAGATAGAAGAGTGTGGAAGCATAATGATGTGAGATAAAAGGGAAATGCTGTCGCGTAGATGAACACAAAGCTCACATCAAGAGCCCAGAGAGAAATGAGGAAAATGTTCTTCTGATAAAAAAGCTGTTGCTCTTAAAACATTAATGACAGAATGAAAGAGTCCAACACTTTCCACCCTCACCCACCCCTCAAAATCCATAAACCACCGGCATAATGCTGAACAACACAACCCCCACCTCTCTCTTTTCTCCCTATATACATCTTTTTCTTTCTCTTTGTCTTTCTATCTCTGTAATTCTCGAATCCATCTCTCTCTCTTTCTCTCCCCCTTCATCTTAAAAATGTTCTCCTTTAACCCCCTTTCTCTCTATTACTGTCTCTTTTCTCTCTCTCTCTCTCTCTCTCTCTCTCTCTCTCTCTCTCTCTCTCTCTCTCTCTCTCTCTCTCTGTCTGTCTCTCTCCATCTCTCACACACACTCTCAGTCTCTTTAACTTTGTCTTTCTGTCTCTGTCTTATTTCTCTCTGTCTCAGTCGCTCTCTGTCTATATGTCTCTCTCACTTTTTCCAATTTTCTTCTTCTCTTATCTTTTGCTTTTCTTCATTTTTATTAACCCTTAGATAGATAGCCCCTAATCTGTTCCGATTTTCTGCCTCTCTTTTCTGATCATGATTTCCATTCACTTTCTTTTGACATGTCTCGTCCTCTTAGTCCAACATCTTTTGCTCATGTCTTTCTCATTTTATGTCTTATCGTTTCTTAATTTTTAGTATAGTTTTATGTATTGTTTTCAGTACTCCTTCTCAATCTTCCTTTTTTCCATCTCTTTTTTCTTTCTTTAGTTCATTCATCTCACTCTCTCACTTTTTCTCACTGAAACTTCCTCAAGCTTTCTCTCCATTTCTCTCGAATTCCATCTTAGTTTACTTTCTACTTTTTCTCACTCACTCTCCATGTTGCTGTCTCAGTCCAGCTCCCTGTCTTTCTCTAACTCCATCTTCCTGTCTCACCTCAATCTCTTTGCACATGAACTTTCCAACCTCCTCTGCTGAACTTTGTTATTTTCCCCTTATTTTTTTCAGCTTCCTCTCTCTCACTTCCTGTGAGTCAGCCATTAGGGAGGAAATACCATCCAGATGAACTTGGTTTGTAATGCAAAAACAGCTTTTAATTCTCAAGCTAGCGAACAAAGACAGGAATTCAGTGAAATGTGTTTCTCTTTCGCTCTTGTAAATTCCTGCACTGCTACTTCATTGGCCGGGATATCAAGAGGCAACGTGTTTGTGTATCCTTAGCTGATAATGTGTGTCAAGAGCTGAAAATAACTTGTGTAATTTCACGAAATTGCAAATGAGTGTAATATGTGACTTTTGTTGGACGCTCAAATATGAAAATTTCGCTCCTCAAATCATTATGACGCTTCAAAATCATTTTTTTTAATAATAGGCCCTTATTTCATTATGACAGTGAAATTATTGTATTTATATTTTTGTTTACAGTAATTCTATTTCAATGTTGTCTTGGTCTTTACCAAAATAACATTACAAATTTTAACAATCCTTGTTCTCATAAGTAAATATACATTATAACAATCACATTTGTCCTTTAAATAAAAACTATTATTCATTGATTCTCAGGACATTATTACTACTTATTCAAATATTTTCTTTCTGTTGGTGTTATTTAAGAAAATTGTATTCTGTTGGTGGTATTCACGGTATTGTTTTTATTTTTTTTTTTTTTACCATTTTATTCGCTTATTTCGGTTTCATTTGATATTTCATCAATAACTGAGTTCTCTGTGGAGCTGGTGTAAGTTGGGAGCCATGTTCACTTGCACTCGCTCTAATTTTGGTTATTATTTTTTATGGTTTCACTCAGTATATTTAGCCCAATGTTTTAATATGTCTGATGGATTTGGAGACGTGCTTTGGTTTGTTGTGCAGTGAACAGATTTTTTCAGGATTTTCAGTGTTGTATGAGATTACTTTCCTTGGGTTTTGGTAGCCAGAAATCTAATTTAGCTGCAATCCAATCAGAGATATCTGTATTTAATTTGATTGAATCCAGAGACTCCAGTGCGTTCTTTCCCTGATGCAATTACAAATATCACAATTCTTATTTTCTGCCAATCTCCAGGGGTTTTTACAGACAGAATCAGAGATGTTGAGTAAAAAGGTGCTTCATTAAGTCTCAGCGTCTATTGTTGTTTCAGCAGAAGCCTCTTCATGTCTCTGTCCGGTTTCTGTCTTTTTAAAAAGCCTGATGATCTTAAAATTTAAATGGAAATTTTCTCCAGATCAGACTTTTTTAGATCAAAATTAGATCGTCATTATGAAAGGCCTGTCTCCTGTATTGTGTTTATATTATAAAAGATAATTGGATGTACACATATTGTTATATATATAAAAAAACACCTACACACATGATGTTGTTTGAATTTTTCAGTTTAATTAAATCCAATCTAACTTCAATTGACTCAACATCACAGAACACTTTGTGTAATCCTTACACAATTTTCTGTTTTTAAGAAAATTATCTAATACATCTTTTTAAATTTGCTGCTAATTCAGCACATTTTAGTATTTAAATTGTACATTTCATAGAAGGAGTTAAATTACATTTCTATCTACATATCACTCTTTCTTCTAGTAACTTCTTGTACAGACCATCACTGAGTCGTGGTGGAAAAGCTTTTCGCTACATGTGTATGATTGGATTTTTGTCAAACTTAAACTGTTAATTAAACTGTAAAAATTAGTTTTCAAGACAAGTTTTTACTGTCTTGACCTGAGTTTGTTGCTCAGTTAATGCGTTTATTCAAATTAGGTGACATTTTTTTACTCAACAATTAAAAAAAAAAATCTCTACATATAGAAACCTAGATGAGTGGATGAGTGCAAAAATGATGTTTCGGGTTTCTATTGAAATCCCTGTGTGCTGAAGATTTGTTTTCCTTTTCCACCTGCTTGTTCTTCATCTTCCTTTCTGGTTGTTCTTCTTTTCGCTGACCTTTTCTGTGTCAGACTCAGTGTTTGCTAAAGGTCACGCTTGTTGTGATTCTTCCACATGGATTCTGATGCTGGATTGAACAGGCAGTGAGAAGCTCTATGATGTAAAAACATTTTCATGATGCTGTCAGATATGAGGAATAAACAAATATCATAAGATTTATATAATTCCTCATTATCTGAGCGACAATGTGAATCACCGTAGAGAAAGAGACGTCTTTAATCTTGATGGTATCTGTACACATCTCTTCACTTTTGCCAATGGTTGGAGATAACAGTTTAACAGTAGCTAATGATGGCCTGTAGGCAGGGAAAGTCAAGTTAAATACCGATATTTTATTTACCTTCTTTGTAATTACGTATCTTTAAAAGAGTCATAAACTGCAGGTTTTGGGTGAATCTCTTCTTCACAACTGCTAGTTTCCTTCACTAGAAAGAGACTTTTTGCTTTGTTCTGGAGCTTTAGTGCAGGTGTGAATTCAGCACTTGAACTCTGGTGCATCAAAACACAAGACCGTGAACTGAAACAAGGCCGGAGAAGAAATGGTGGTCACTTCTTGGTCTGCTTCCAAAACAACTCTGGTACGGTTCACTTGAGGTGTGAACACAGACAGATCTCGGTCCAAACCAAACACAGAAATCGCTGTGTCTTTTGAATAAACAGACTCCTGTAGTTGATGTTGCATTATGGGAAAGTGTTTCTTAGACAAAAAGAAACAAAATGCCTAGTGGAAATTTGGGCCGATGCCAGATATCGCACCTTGTGAAAAATAATATTACAATTTAAAACGTTGATTTATGGAATGTGTCCAAAAGACATTTGTGAAGTAATTTTCTTTTACACAAGTATTTGTCCCTTGCATTAATATTGCAATGTACAAATTTAGTTTTTCAACTAAAAACTGCCACAACAGAGGTGTGAAGATTCAAAGTAAAAATATTTACTTAAGTAGAATTTTGGCTTCTTTTTACCTTATACTCCTTAAATGTTTATGCAAACGTCTGTATTTTCTACTCCTTACATTTTTTAAATAGCCCTGTTACTCCTGTTTTATTTTAGTTTGTTTTATTTCTGTGTTGTGATATAAAAAAACATCCAGATTGCATCATCCGGTTACAGTAAACTTGATTGTGGTTGGACAAGGCATATAAACACGTATCATTCCGACACCCTATTGGTTCGTACCATTGCACCATTGGTGGTCCCTCGCACCTGCGCATGTGCGAGTTAAATGGCTCAAAGAACTTTGAGAAGCAGCTGCTTTAGCGACTGAACAAAGCATATTGGTATATCTTTGATGCATGTTCTGTGCTTAAACTGTTATTTTGTTCAATGATACAATAAATTCAAATGACACAATCCATCCATCCATCCATCCATCCGTGGAGCTGAAGGTGGGACACACGCCTGGTGGTCAACATTTACACCTCCACTTTTCCTTATGGCCAATTTCCCAGACTCCAATTCTCACAAAGAAAACCGGAGACCCAGAGGAAACCCACAGGGAAAGCATTTTCACTCCACACAGGAAGCAGACCAAATCCCATACCAGAATCTCGTCCTGGTATTCAAAATTAGAATGCAATGAATCTGCATGTATCGTGTAAATTCAGTATATATTATCATAGCATGTTAGTGACCTTCACAAGCCTAGAAAAACAGGTTCAGACTTAAGCAGCAAGGTTTGGTTGTGGCTTTTCTATAACTTTGGCGTCTTCTAATATCTCCTGTAGAATCTGAATGGGAGTTTTCATCAGAATGAAGCTCTAATGATTACAATCAGAGTTCCGCTGCTATTGTTCGGCCGTTCTGTCTTTGCTGACTATGACTGCTACACAACATTGTTGGAATGCCAGCGCACTGCAATTATCAGTAATTATTGTTCGCTGATTATAATGTGCTGCAGAACTAGTATACGTCTCCATCTTTGGTTCTAAACATTTGAAATGAGTCAAGCATGTGCTCAAATTTCCAATCAGATTGTGTGAAGCAAGTGTTTGTCGATGACAAGGACGTGGCGTGAACACAGCAGAAAGATTAAACCATCGTTTTGCACCAGCAAACACGACGAATGGATAAAACGGAGAGGGAGAGCTTGGCGGCCCTTTTTTAATTCTAAAGAAAAGAAGAAAAAAGATTTTTTTTAGCCAGTCAAGCTTTTCAATCTGACCTCTGAGCGTCGGGCTGCTTTTTCTCAGGTCGACGGAGAGGATTCTGCTAGCGTTGAGTGCATGAAAAGCAATAGAAAAATGACAGTGTGTCTGATGATAACCAAAGTGCTGATCTTAGTCATTTCGTTGGCATCGAGTCAAGTCTTTTGTTGGGGGAAAATTTGACTCTTCAGCAAGCCGAGCGCTCTCGTTTTGATTTTGAAATGTCACAATCATTACGGAGAAGCCAGGTCTGCACTGACATTTATTATTTCTAATGCAAATGCTACGCAATAAAAAAGAGCTGATTGAAAACCCAAAGGAAGGATTATGGATTTAATGATTTAGAATGAGCAGAGTAAATATGAAACAAACTCAGCACTGACGTTTAGACTCAAGGAATGGTGTGGGACAGACTAGTGGTGTGTTGCGTTCGAAGCATGAGAACAAATCCTATACGACATTGGTCATGAGCGCCATTTTTTCAGTTTTGGCTCTAAATCAATTTGGCTCTAAGACGTAAAAAGAATGGAAATGTATGCAACCAATCTTGAAAACAAACACCCAGATTGTGCCTGAAACGGATCTGTGAGAGAGGAGATGAATCAGATCCAGGTGAGCGTCCAGGACGATGAATTCAAGCGAAAGCTCTAACATGTTGCGACATAAGTTAACCATAGTGGATAGTTTTGTTCATAGAGGTTCTTTGTGACGAGAGTTGAACGCGACGTGTTCAACTCGAATAAGCCAGCGGTTCACTGACACGCTAATCATTCTGACATTTAATAACACTTGTGTAACCTCCGTTATTTATTAGACTTTTCTGTAATGGCTGTACCGTCTCTTTTAAACACACTGATGCATTTGTAAGTCTTGTTTTCTAGAAAGGTACTTTTGTCCTCCATGTTGATATTGTGAGCCACGTGCAGGCAGATTCAAATATTCCATGAGCATAATAATTTTGTTGTTTGTAGGTTCTACCAAACACGGACTATTATATTTATGTAAAATATATAACATATGTGTATGGAATCATTCACATACAATGGGTAAAACATTATTACTTTTTAATTTAGTTGTTGTTGGAGTTTATTGAGCTTAAACTGCATTTAATTAATAGTTTAACATTTACTGTCTTTACTTTGTTTCTATACGAGTGAAAATTGCATATCATCATGATCTGTTCATATCTGAACAAAGGTACTCTTTATGTAAAATCTTTATGTAAAGACTTTATGTAAAGGTGGAACCAAAGCTGAGTTTCCAAGTGTGTCGAGAAATTTCGGACAATAAATTGCCACTTGTGTGTATTATCTGTTTTGCAAGGGACCTTGAAATCCTCAGTTGCCCAGAAATGACGTGGTATGCAAATGAAGTAACTCGTGACTTCTTTATCTGTCTTTAATAAATACTAGTGCTTTCTGAAGAATGCAGGCAGAACTACGATGAGAGAGACTCTGAGAACATCTCAGTAAATTAGATGCCAGGTGTTCGGAGTTCTGAGGCATTCTTCAGAAATCAGAAAAAACTTTGAATCTACCAACTCTGTGTGGAAGTGTTTTATTTCATTTAAGGAGTTTCGGGAACGGCTAAGATCCATCAGTAATCCGCTCGCGGTAGAAAGGGTTATCACCGGATACGCCCGACAGTTGTTTTTGTACAACACTGACATTGTTTTTTGTATGTATAGCTAATGTATTACATTGTATAATAAAGATGGAAAAATAGACAAATAAACACAAAGGTAAGGGTCAGCAATTTTTAGTTACATTTTATACATATTTTAAATGTTTTTTCAATTTAAACAGGTGAAAAATATTAATTAATTAAACATTTAGTTTATATTTAGTTTTTATTTCACACAAACATTAGAACGTTATGTATTACAATGTATAACAATGTATAACAAAGAGAGAAAACGTAGACAAATAAATACACATTTAAGGGGCAGCTTTTTCTTTAGTTCATTTTTACATTTGCATTTAAGTAGTTGTCCAATTATTGTAGAAGGGATATGTGAAGAGTTCCACAAAACTATTTCTATTCTTTTGAGGTTTTTGTAATCATTTGTCCTAATTAAACTGAGTGATTGTTGAGGTTTTAAGAATTCAGTGGTAGATGAACAGTTCTTAGTTGCAAAAAAAGAGAGTCTTTGCACAAGGACCAGTTTTTGTCCCCACTTTTTGTTGAGCAGCAAAGGATGCTGGGAAGGGAGGCACTACACATTCCAAAGCTGTGATGCAATGGAATCCCCAAGCTTGTTAACCCCTGCACACAAACACACAGAGATATACAAAACATGCTTGTGCACGCACACAAATGCAATATGTGAAGTCTTGGGCTTGCTCACCCCTCTGCTCCACACGCCTGTAGAGTTCTCCATCTGTGGCTTTTATTAAAAAACCTCCATCTGCAGGACCTTTCGCGACACACTCGCTCTGACTGCATGTGGTACAATAAGCATGTTGGCATGCACACGCTCGTGCAGAGACAACAAGTGTCCCACTGTGATGACAGTGACACCTCACTCTCAACAAACACACACACACACACACACACACACACACACACACACACACACACACCACACCACACGCACACACACACACACACACACACACACACCTACACACACACGCACGCACACACTGCTCTCAGTCTGTCAAGGCTATCAAGCTCACAGTGCGGTTCAGGGCCTACAGTCATATACAACACACCATGGATGCCAGATCTGCTTCTCCTGATTAGCTTGTCAAAGTAATCAATATGCTCGTTGGGCGCGCGCATACACTTGTTTGTTTTCAATGGCACCCCCACCACCTTCTCTCTCCTATCGGTAGAGGTCGCTTGTCATGCATGTGGAAAAATAAATAATAAAATAAATAATACTAGAACACTTTATAACACAACAATTGCAGCACTAAACGAGCAGATGTCCCCTATTCCTCTACGTGGCGCAAAAAAATAAAAATCATGAAATGAGTTTCTAAATTCTAAATTTAACATCAACATTTTAAAAGAAATTGTTTTTTAGCACAACGACATTTTTAAAAACAGCGTGCCTTGTGTCGTTACTTTCAGCGTGTATTTCAAAAAAGTCAACAAAACAGTCATTTCAGTTCCAAATAGAGTTGCCAGCTCTTAACGATGCACTTTGGGTTTATCAAACGAAATGACCAGTGGTGCTGAGCTCGCGCTGCAGCCGCCGATGTCCCGCCTCGCGAACAGTTCGCAGCACATGGAAGTAAGAATTTCAAGTCAATGACAAATACTATTGTGTTTTACTTGTGTATACAATGTGAAAAAAAAACCTTAAATAAAGTACAGCGTCTAACTAAAAAGCTTGCTACTATCCAGAACGCGCCTAGAGCATCACCGCGCGTTTTTTATATGGATCAGTCTAAATCTCGCAAACGGATGTGAGGATAGCAAATGAAGAGAGGCTCAACCCCTTTTTCTTTCTGTCGTTCTGTTGCTTTTTGTTCCTGTTAACAATAGAGAGAGAGAGAGAGAGAGAGAGAGAGAGAGAGAGAGAGAGAGAGAGAGAGAGAGAGAGAGAGAGAGAGACATAGCGTGTGTTAGAGAGAGAGAGAGAGGGAGACAGACAGACAAGTCGAACAGAGGCGCGAGCTGCTCTCCATGCCTTCAGTCTAGCAGTGCGGGCGATGGATGTGAGATTTTACCCTGCACCTCCTTCAAGCGTGGGATCTTGTACGTTACCCACCGAGACCAGCCTCTCCTCTCTGGACTATTACCACTGCAGCAAGGTAATGTACACACGCTCTGCTTCTCGTCTGTCTTCAAGTTCCAGTATGTCTTCGTGTGAGGGAAAAAACCGCTTCGTTCAGTTCAGGACAGTTTCATCTGTTGCAAAGTGCACGTGCATGACAGTGTTTTAGTTTCGCGTGCACGATAGCGAATCTCGCGAACCCTCGACCACGCGCATCCTCAGGCAGGGCATCACGTGGAGGGAAGGGAAGCGGTCCCAAACTAAGTTCGGTGTCATGGGAATTCTGTTCTCGCAAGTGCATCAATGATGTAAGGGTGGTTTCGCTAGGCATCAACCAGGTAACGCTTCGAGACGCAAACGTGGCTGCGCGTGAAAAGCAGTGGGTTCGATTCAACTTCGCACCGTCAAATCCCGTGTCAGTTTCCGAGCACTTTACACGGACCACACGAGACCTGTAACTTCTCACTGAATGCTAATCATCAAAATCGCTTTGTTGATAAAACCTTCACATGTGCTGACATAGTTTTAATTCCGCCTGTTTGGCTATGTAAAGGTGTTAATTGGGTTTATTGTTTCCATTTCTGTCATAGTTAAGTTTAGACCTGTATAAAAAACACATACGTATATGTTTACGCCAGCTCGCCCAAGCACGCACTCACACTTGCTTGCTTTGTGAGATAGTAAGTTGTGCGTGCAAAAATTGAAACAGACAATATTGTTTATAATAGACAAAAATTAGCAGTGTTGCTTACAGTTTAGCTGTTGTGTCAGGTTTATAAACGTACACACACACACACACAC
>CM051495.1:21718596-21736596 GCA_028031935.1 Paedocypris micromegethes | reverse complement strand
ACACACACACACACACACGTATGCATGTGCTACTGAATTAATTATTATTTTTTTTTATTTGATTATTATTACCCTTTACAACCTTTTTTTTCTGCACTCCAGCTGTATCCATTAGCCTTTAAACATTTGACAGAACCCAAAAACCGTGCAGACACTGTAAACAAAAGAGTTATATACAAAATTAAAACATGCGTGCTATATGGTGCTAAGCCGAATAGAACTGTGCTGAACATGTCTTGTAGCTGGTAGATGCAAGCGATTGCTATAAGCTTTAACATACAATGTTTGGAGTCATCTAATGATAAAGCTTTCAAACTGAGTTGTCTTGACAGAGTAAGTCATAATGTGCTGATGGGAGTTTAAAGCAGGGTGTCACAGAGTTAAGCTTGTGTCTCTGAGCATATGGAAAAGATCAGTGGGCAAATGGAGAGTGGCGTAATCCAAGCCAACTCCATACGTTGAAAAATGATCCGGGCAAGTGGACATTATGAAACTAAATTTTAGGGGGAAAGCCTGCGCGCGCGCTCTCTCCTTACCACAATGGGCCTCTTTATGTGCCCAGTTTTAATAATGCAATATTCTCCGACATTCTGAAGAGGCCCGGATTGAAGGTCACGAATGGAGCTCTCACATTAAAATGTAACGTTTTTTTAGCCATGATTATAGCAGCTAGCGACAGTGGCATGTGGACGGAAATGGTTCTGAAAAACTAGGGCATCCATGATAAGTGACAGTCATTTCCTGTCATTAACACACAGAGCCAATACATAACACATTTCCAATCTGTTCTTGAGCTTGTACTCAACTGACTTCAGAATCCATGTGTCCGCTGAAGTATTGAGCAGTTTAGCTGATCAGCATCCACGCTGTGGTGATGTGATTTCATTCGGCTGGGTGATATGCTAGGAACAGGATCTGGGGCCACACCAGCTGGTGGCGTTATAGAGCCCAAGCAGAGATCAATTGTGCAAAAAAACAAGTTCAAAACAGTCTTTAAACGGCTTGTGTTTTTGTGCCGGAAACGTTCTAGAAACTAAAAATTATTGACATTCATCACATTTTAGTTTGAATTGTTGAAATGTAAAACAAAATTCTACCTACTAAATAATTAATGATTACAATAATTTCACTATTGTATTATTATAAAACATATTGGTTGAATATAATTAATTAAATTATATTAAATCTCAATCATTAAATTATTTCTGTTTCACATAAAGCTTTGCTCAAACAACGTTGTCTGTGTTACAGTACATTTACATACAGTATGCGTCTTACAAACCCCGTCTCTGTTTTCAGCAGATCAGCATTTCCAAAGAGTCAAACAATCCTAAGCAAACACTGCGCGAGCAGTTACACCTCAGAATAGGGAACCAACTTTACAGCTATAATAACAGCCGATGATCGATGATACATTAACCAGTGCCATCCTCTGCCCTGTGGCGGGCCTGCCAGATCCATACATCCAATACAAACACACCCACCGCCAACGCTCGCACCCGCTGAGCTGGTATTTACTCAAGTGACCATTGCTGAAACCTCCACTTTTTGGATACTTAATTGATACACGTCTTTGAGCTGAGCATTCTGGTGTCTTCGTGAAGTTTCAGTTGAGCCGTGACTCATCCGCGCTTTGACTATACTGACTTTCTCTCTTTGGTGTACATGAGTGGGTGTATTGTTTGTTAAGCATACGCTCTGTGAATTTCTCCTCTAAAGGCCATGTCTCTTCAGAAATGCAGAAAATATTTGTCGAATGCATTATGACTTGTTCATTGCCCCAGGCTCATTTGCTGCCTTTAAAATTGGAGTTGTATAGGTTAAGAGAAGATGGACCACTTCTCCCTGTAGCGCTGTTTCTGTATTAAATCCTGGCCAGACCCCATGTCTCATATTGACTCACTTTGAGTTTTTACAGCATAACTGACTACTTTTCTCTCTAAACCTCAAGTACTTCCAAGGCACTACTTTCTGTTGGTATTTCAAGAAAACATGGGGTGTTGTATTATCAATATTGTGTGGGATTCAAGATGTGAGTGTGATTTTTTTTTTCCCCGAGTCCTAGTTTTGTTATTTCCACAATCATTTGAAGAAGGTTGGGCTCATGAGTCGCAACATTGAGGTCATAGGTTCTATTCTTTCTGAGAGTGTTATCTTGTGAAATGTAAAACAGGACTTGATTGAATAAGTATTTATCCAATCTACTCTCTGCATTTTGCACGATTTAAAATTTTATGCATAAACAGATTACAATTATTGAATTAGAGTACATACTTGATTTCTGTATTTTACTTGTGTTTGCAAGATTAACCCATGTACCAGCTTCTACTGACTAATCTATAGAAAAACTAGAATTAATTTAGAGAAAAACATTCGCCTTATTAAATAAAATTTGAGGCCTTTCCCACAAAGTCTTGGGAAAAGATTAGCATGATGAGGTTTATATTACCGAACCTTGGGTCATAATTGATGTTCATTGGCCCCGTGAGAAGAGAAAGTGCTTGAGATGTCAAGCGGCAGTTAAAACCCTGATGTCTTGTGAATCAGATGTGTGTAAGTGGGTGGCAGCGGCGCATTAGTGTGTTTTTGGCTGTGTGACTGCAGAAAACCTTCATTCATTTAACTAGTGTCTAGGGTCTCGACTTTTTTTAATCCTGTTCAAAGAGTCGGTCTCTCTGTGTCTCACTCTTTCAGCTTGTACTTGCTGCTCAAACTATCTAAAAATATCTTGTAGTCCCAGCAATTACTGGAAATGGGTGCAGAGAAGAGCATCTACAAGAGCTGCTGCCTTTAGCTTTAATACTCAAACAAACTGATCACTGCCGTGTTGAAACCATGGTTTTCACAAAGAAATGTCTGTGTGCATGTAAATTACACATTATTATAATTTGCCGTTCTGCATAGTGGGCTTATTTTAGGGAAACCTGAATGCATTTTTCTTCCTCTGTCTCAAAATAACCCAGAAATAATGTTTTATGGAGCTGTGTGTTTGCTTTGCATTACATATTAACCTGCACGCTATCTGAAGCTAGAAGAAAAAGCAACTGTAAAACCGTAAAAACTCGACAGGGAAAAGCAGATGTCAGAAGCGATTATCTTCTTCTGTTTACATTACAATATCTATTATTCGCAATATGTGCTTTTTAAATGTTTTATTTTATCTGACCAAGTGTATTTACCCACATACACATGCATGCACATGTGCACACACACACACACACACACACACACACACACACACACACACACACACACACACACACACACACACACACCAGGTATGTCTATTTTTGATTAATTGTAGAATTTACACAATTGTAGAATGTGTACATAATAAATTCACAAGAGTGTACATATTTATATAATAATATATGTAAATAAGTATTAAATATATAATAAATATATACACAGGATCTACAGTATATATACTGTAAATATGTATATGTATAAATGATATAGTATTTTTATTTTTAGACTTGGAGAGCTTTATTGTCATTGTCCGAACAATGGAATTCTGTGCATTCTGATAATTATTATATATATACACCCATATTTTATAACAATATAAAATATGTGTACTTTTGTTTTTTATATTCATTGTATGATTATAAAATTGTGGAACATTTAAGTTTTTTGAACTCACACACACTCACACACACACACACACACACACANNNNCACACACACACACACACACACACACACACACACACACACACACACACACAGCAAGCAATTTGTCTTTTTTGGCAATTTCTCAAAAGATATTTTTTTATAATTTATTGAGAAATAGCATTTAGCGTTAATTGAGGACGGCTAAAAATAGACCCTAGTAACATAAAGAGAGCATGAAGCATCAGAGATATCAGTGGCATGACCTGTCAGTGACTCGGCTGCTGTGGGATGTAAGTTCACTACGCCACAGGCCTTCAGGGGAATGTGAAGCTTGATGTGGGCTCTTGGTGTGTCGTTTGCCCGGGTCCAAACCCAAACACCCTCACTTACTCTACACCCCGCCACCCCCACCAGGATGTGGTGACACATCTCACACAAGAAGGCTGGTATGTTTGGGGCAGAGGTGTCAGCTTTACTGTATAATATCTTTCAGGTGAAACCAATGTCACAAGCATGCAAATGTTTGGTCGCACAACTGATTCAGAAACTCCAACATGAGTTCAGCTCTCATCATCGTACCCTGTTGTGATGAAATAGAATTGATGGCTGATGATGATCAGAATACTCGTTTATTTTTTTCTCTGTTTAATTGTGCATTGTTTTCTTTTTCTTTATTTTTATTATATTATATTATTAAAAAGCTAAATAATACATAAATAATTTTATTTTATTTATAATGAAGGCTTATGTTTTTTATGAGTTAATATAGTATTTATTTCTATAATTATACACACACACACACACACACACACACACACACACACACACACACACACACACTCACACACATCAAATAAGCATATACAGTATGTTGTTTTTTTATTGCAATACATTTTTAAAAATTAGTCTTGTGGAAATCACATTCATTTTAAGAGCTTTGATAGGGCAACAGAGGTATTTTTTTGAGTTAGCTAATCTTGATAATAAACATTTGTTTGGGTGTCTGCTAAAGGAAACTATATATAACTGTATATAACTGATGAATACAAACCAAACCGGATGACACACAGTGTCAGGGTCTCTGACACCCACCACCTCTCGTGGTTTTCACTTTTTTAAAGTGAAAGAGTGTTTTAGCATTGTTGTGTTCCGTTTTAAGAAACAAGAATTTGTCGCTTTATTTCAGTCTTTGTAAATTTGTGTTTACACTAATCCAGTTAGTGTTTGTAAGAAAAAAGTATATACGTACTGTAAATGGAATTGTGTACTGGGCAATCTCTTTTATATTGACAATGCATTGAAATAAAATTGACAAAATCCTTAAAAACATATTATTGTGACTGGAGACGTTTGGTCCACTGGGTTCAGCTTATGGGCCGAGGGGCTTTTTAAAGGAAGCTCTTACATAAACACAATGTGAGCCCTCATTGATTATTTTTAGCAGCATGTGTTTCATTGTAGAGTTGTCAACTTGCTCATTTGGAGTTTGACAAAGAGAAACGCAAAAATGATTTTGAAGCCCTGAGCACTGGAATTGTGAATAAATTACTAAATTACTTGTCTAATCTGAGGGATTCTTTATTTAGATCAGTGTGGCCTTTACTTTTAAAATGTTTATCATTTCTGTCTGTGTTTCTATGAAAGAAAAATACACAACATTTCAATTAAATTGTGTGAGAGATTTAAATTTGTAATTAAATAAATTAAATTAAAACGATTAATGCAATGAAAGAAAGGTCAGTTTCACTCTTTGTCTCACTCCATTTTTTATTTTCTTTCTTTCTTTCTTTCTTTCTTTCTTTCTTTCTTTCTTTCTTTCTTTCTTTCTTTCTTTCTTTCTTTCTTTCTTTCTCATTCGTTCACCATCCTTCCCCTTTTCTCTCCCTCTCTCCTTTATTGTAGCTCTTCATTGTATTCTCTCTGTAATTCTAATAATTGTAATAACTCTGACTTCATCCTGAACTTGTTTATAGACCTTAGAAAAACAACCTGGCACCAAATCAAGCTGAAACGGTTGCAAACAAATGAACTCGTTACAGCATTGTTTATGGTACCAAGAACAAATGTGAATTTCATATTAGTGTGCTTGGTGAAGAGAATTGTGGGATTCTTCCAAAGGTGTGAAATACGTTCTCCTCTGTGAATGTTGAGATAGGAGTTGGAGGAAGTTTTACAGGCTGTGCTCGTGAAGTTTGACAAAGCTGGAAGTGTCTGGTGTTGTTTGGAGCCTGATTATCTGCCGGTTTGACAAGTCGTTGTGGACCACGGCCCACCAGAGCAACTGGAAGGAACTAACTGAGAAAATAACACACAACCTGCAAAATGAGCTCAGCCGTGACCAACTACCTTTTCCCTGTGGATTTCAGGCAGGTGGTTGAACAAGTGCTCTCTATATGTGCCATTTTTCGTCTTATCGCTGAGATGCGTTACATCATTACAAATACACACTCATACAGTACATACAGTATATACAGTATCTATAGGTCTATCTGTCTGTCTGTCTGCCCATCCGTTCGTTTATCCGTTCGAGATTAAATTTCATCAATCTGGTTCAATGTACAATTGTCATGCTTTTCATCCTTCCATCCATCCATCCAAAACTACTTTATTTGAACAATTACATCTTTAAATCTTTTCTCAGTTTCTCTGTCTTTTCTCACAGATTCAGTGGCTATTTCAGTTTCAATGTTTTAAAAAGACCATCAAAAACATACTGAAAGCCGTTGCGAGTGACACTGAGAAGGACAATTAAATAGGGAGAAAGAAACGTTTGGGTTAGATGTTTGACTAAGGTACTATAGTTCAGTATTTAATGTGATACAGAGCACAATGTTATTAATCCAGTCAGAATTCCTCTGGCATGTGATGGATGGAGAGAAGTTACAGGCCGCAGCACTTGTTCTTACTCATCTGTGGATTTAGCAGTGTTTCAGTGAGAGACACTAACTGAGGCAGAGTGCACGAGTCATTCACAAGCACATGATCTTCTGCTTTTGTAAGTGTGAACGTGTCGCAGAAACCAAATTCTAGCATCGAAGAAAGGTCATTTCACTTGTCTGGTAAATGTGTCTCCTGTTGAAGACAGGGCTGCTGAAAGTGTGAACTGACTGCTGAAAGATAGTGAACACTTTTTCACACACACAAACACATCCACTCGGTCTTTCTTTTTTTCTTTCTTTCTTTCTTTCTTTCTTTCTTTCTTTCTTTCTTTCTTTCTTTCTTTCTTTCTTTCTTTCTTTCTTTCTTTCTTTCATGTCATTGTCCCATTTTCTCATTTTCCATCACTCTTTGTCTCTCTGTTTTGTTCTGTTTCCACTTCCTCTAACCTTTCTTATTTCACTTTCTCTTTTTTATTTTCCTTTTATGGGTGTGTTTTTCATTTTCTTCTGTGTGTGTGTGAGTGAGTGATTGGGGAAGTGAGTGGGTTGTAGTAATCAGGTAGAGCAGTGAGGGAGAGAGAGAGCAGGTTTATTGTTTTGGCTGGTGCTGATGAAGGTGGGAAGTGATGAGGAGCTGTTTTGTGCTGCAGGAGCTGAACACATCACACTTCATAAAGACTCAATTACAGAAAACATTTAATTAGCTTCAAACAGGAGCAGGATTCGTTTGTTTTAGAGGTCAAAAGTCCCACACTCTCACACGTCTCCTTTTTTTGCAGGTCTTTGCGGTCATGCCTGTATGATACACTCTATATGAATTCTCACCTTTTAAAACTTTTTAAAATATTGTTATTACATGTTCAGGATAGTTACATTTTTTTATTTAGAATTGTTTGATTTCTCTCTAATCATTTTCTTTTATTCCCAGTTGTCCTCACTCATTTATGGTCTCTAACTATATGTTTTCCTTCTTTTTTCCATTTCTATACCTATCTCTACTTTTTTCAGTGTAAATATTTGCTACTATCTACCTCTCTTTTTTTCTGTGTCCCTTTATCCTTCTCTTCTTCATCTTCCCTTCTTTTCTCTGTTCATCTGTCTCATCAGCATGGTCTGTACAGTATATCAGGCTGAATTTGAAGTGACAAGATTATGAAGCCTCAGGACAGTAAGTGAACCTGGGTAATTTTTTTAGCTGCAGTATGATGCTGTCTTTCACTCCAGCTTATTGTGGGGGTCTAAAACATTATTTAAAGACTTTTAATCAGGAAAACCTGTTGTAGATGTTCAAAACTACTCTAGATTAACTGATACCTTGTTATTTTTCTGCAACGACTAGTTGGTTTAAAATGATTATGAAGCAAAACAACAAAAAAAATATATTGGATTTTTTTGGTTCTCTTGGTTCCTCTCGTCAGGAGCAGAAATGCCAGGTTTTGTTGGGAAAAAACAGTGTGATGAACATGTGTAAATAAAGGGGTATTTCAGCGGCATAGAGGCCCCTCGCAGCAGGACTGAATGGAAAGAGCCTGATCAGGGAAAACACTCTACAAACAAGACAAGGCCCGGCCCTATCTGTGTTTTCAGACAGACCTGAGGAATGTTCCGAGTGTCTGAGAGCTTCTGTCAAAAACCCGTCGACTCATTTCTCTCGTCACTGCTCACCACCAGGAGCACGTGAGCGACGCTCTTCATGTGGTGAATATTAACAGTCATAGCTCTAAACTAAGAGTGAATAAATTAAGAGTTGTCATGACTGAATAAAAAAAGAAAAGCAAACTGAAATACTTTAAGTGAAAGTTATATTATATTTATACTCCATACGCACTGTTGCGTTTTATCATATTACAATTATATAAAATTTATAAAACACTTATAGATTATTAAGTCTGATTCTGTTTAATTAAAATTCTGCTTAAGTGTAATTTTTTTTTCCATTTCAAATTTTGTTTGTGAAAATTGAAAAATGTTCAAGAATGATTTTAAAGATGCAGTTTCTTTTTAAATTGAGTTGTCCAATTTGGTAACTCATATTTCCTTATGTTTTAAATGTTTCCACCGTTCATCGTCATATGTTGGGATCGGGGACTAGCAGAGTGATCGGTGCTGGTATAGATTGTGGCGGATAAAGTTGCGTGTAGCAGGAGGCAAAATTAAAACTGACAAGAGGGTCGAGAAAGTCAATGGAGAAAAGCAAAACACAAAAAAACGATCTGCAAATGCAGCCTTTGAGTCGGTCCTTTTCACACCAGCCATCGTAATGGCTTTTCTGTGTTCTTGTCCTTTCAGATCAGATCAGGCTTTCTCAAACCTGCTCCAGCACGTTGACTGGGTGGATAATACACATTAGAAAAAATGAGTGGTGCAAAATTATTTAGAGTGTAGTCCAAGTTCCAGAGTAATAGGCCAAAAGCTAATTGGAACTGGAACCAATTGTCTAAAGCCAATGCTGAACTTGAAAGAGCTTTCTTCATTCACTACTCCCCAAGTTGAAATAAGTGATATTTATGCGATATAACAGATATATTAGATATTTATGCGACAATAGCAGTGGGGCAACTATCTGTTCAACAGATCAGATAGAGAGACAGACAAAAGTTATTAACAACTTTGTTAATTATTATTATTATTATTATTATTATTATTATTATTATCATTACACTCATTACTTGTGTTCAATTTACATATAATAAAATATATACATACATCATTTTTGTTTTAAATTATTTTACTCAGTTTTCCTTACTTTGACTATTTTGCCTCCTTATTGGTTGTATCATTAAAATATGATGAAATATTTTTTTTAAGAAAAAGATTATTTGGCATTAAACTAAAAAAAAAAAAAAAACACAATAGACACAAACAAGTATTCAGAACATGTGTTTGAGAATCACGATTGATTGCATATGATAATGCATTGAGGGCAAATAGAAGTTTCTACTCTTCTGCTGCAGGCTGCAAGCCACATCACATTGAGAACTCGGACAAATAGCTTTTTCACATATTATAAAATTTCATTTTATAATTTTAGGGCTATGGTTAGTTTAATGTTGCTGTTTTTTTTTTTTTTTTTTTTTCAATATAAAAACATGCTGGTCTGGAAAAGCATGGCAAATCAGGCATCAAAATGAGTCTGAGTGGATGTTGCTCGCCCAGAGAACGACTATCCTCATGGAGAATGGTGTGTGAAGCTTAGATAGTGGGAAATATGGAAGAAAAGAGGCAGAATGAATGTGTGCCAGTGCCTGGAGGGCATGCGTGGGGTGAAGCTTTCAACAACTAAACATACAGCAACAAATACACACCAAGAGCTCACAATAATATCAGTGTTCAGGAAAAGGACGATTCTCTTCTCATTCAATCGGCATCAAGCCATTTCAAAGAGGTTCAGTTGAACACAAAGAGATGTTTAGTGGGATGTTGAACATATTTCAAACACAAAGACCAGAGACTATAATGCCATTTAACATTTACAGTTATGTATTTTCATTTCGTGTGACTCACATTACAGATTTACATTGACAGAATGTACTATTGAGAAAGCCAACATGCCTGCCACCGTCAAACATAAATTTTCAAGCTTTATAATGATGTGTGTATGGTTCTTTGGACAGTAAACTTTGAAAATCATTTAACTAATTCGATTTTTTGGAACAAATGTAACAAACTGGACCTGTTCCAGACTCAATCTTGTGGTCTGGTTGAGGTCTTTCTGTGTGATGTTTACATCCAAAAGCATGCATTTAGGAGAAAATTGCAGATGTGTGTGTGTGTGTGTGTGTGTGTGTGTGTGTGTGTGTGTGTGTGTGTGTGCGCGTGTGTGTGTCCTGCTCTGTGATTCCAGCTCCCTGTGAACCAGAAATGGAAAAGCTGTTTCAAAATGAATGGATGGAAATTGTGTTGACTTGCGCACCATCATTGTGTTATAATTAATGTTATAATAAAACAAGTAAATCTTACCTGTAATTATTGTAAATATTATTTATTTTGTTCTGCACGTCAGATTCACCTGAGGTTTTATGAAATTAAACAAACTAAAACAATTGTAAGCTAAATAAGAAATGCAATAACAATAGTTAATAATATGAGACCGATTAAATGTGTTCTCTATTTGTTCACAGCCCTATGTCACTGTTTAGTTTGTAATTAAACACTGAGTTTAATTACTGAACTCAAACCTCAAACACAACCCCCACTTGCCGGCCGTCGTGTAAATGCGCTTTTTATTGCTATGTTATGTTCTATACAGAAGATTTATTTTTGCAAATGGAAGCAGCGAATAAGACTGGCCAGACAGACAGCAAGAGATAGAGTGAAAGGGAAAAAGACAGACAGATGTGCCGGAGTCAGAAAGGCCAGAACACACGGAGCGATCGAGCGCATGTGAAAATAGACAGATGGAGTGACGTAATGACAGAATGTAATAAAGTAAAAACAATGTGTGGTGTTTGAGTGCAGGATCGAGAGAATGTGGGATTAAAAGACGAACAGCTGGTGCTCAAAAGCCCTCAAACATCCACCGCAGCCTCTATAAGCTCATGTCTGCAGTCAGTTCCAGATTACAACTCCTCTGACCTTCATCTCCCACCCCTATCTTCATGGGTTTCCCTCCTTCTCTCTCATTAACAGCTTCTGTGTGAATCCCGGCCTCAGAAATGGAGATGGTTCGAGGAAATGCATTAACATGACTTAACGGCAGCGCACATTTTTTCTCTCAGAAGATTTTGAATGTTGCCATCAGCGTTTCGAAACTCTTGCCTGAAATATTTTAAATGGACTATTAAGTGATGGATTTGAAAGAAGAGATAACAGAAGATCCGGGTTGTTTTTTCACACATGACACACAATGTATAAACAAGCCGATTACAATTTTTTACTCCTTGGTAAAATACCAATTTTGTAATATTTCATTGCATATAGTGTAAGACCTGCAAACTGCAAAATGTTAAAGCAATATTTATTTAAGATGGTGTTTTGCTCACACTGCACATTAGCATGTAGTGACTAATTAGAATATGGAACTATACTGTCTATGGAAATTATAACAATGCGACATTAGACTCACGTCATTAAAGACTCACATTTTTGTAAATATAAATGAGTGACAGAAAAACAGTAAAGAGAGAGAGGAAGAAAGAATGATTGAGGGGTGAAAGAGAGATGCAAGAGAAAGAGGGATTGAGAGAGAGAGAGAGAGAGAGAGAGAGAGAGAGAGGTGAGGATGAGAGGGATTGAGAGAGGAGAGAGAAAAAGTTAGAGAGAGAGAGAGAGGTGAGGATGAGAGGGATTGAGAGAGGAGAGAGAAAAAGTTAGAGATTGAGAGAGTGAGAGAAATTGCGTGTGAGAAAGAAGAATGAGGGATTGAGAGAGAGAGGAAGAGAATGATTGAGACACAGAGAGAGAGAGATATGGCAAAAGAAAGAGGGATTAAGAGACAGAATGATTGAGAGAGAGAGAGAGTACAGGGATTCAGAGAGAGGAGTGAGTGAGTGAGTGTGAGAGAGAAGAGAATGAGAGGGATTGAGAGAGAGAATGATTGAGAGTGAGGAGAGAGAGATTAGCCAATGAATCTTATCTTAATCTTAAAACGTCAGTTGTTGAGCACACTGCATTTTGAGATACATCAGTCTGGCTAAATCTGAAAACCTGCTACAAATACAAATATTACGATTAAAGTAGCATTTCACTGCACGGACAATTATGTCAGTTTGATTGACATGAAAAGCAGATCAGCAGAGGTGGAGAGTGGGAGAAACGTGGGAGTGTGTGAGTTTTCCTCTCCGTTTCAAACACAAGCTTATCGCTGCGGCTCAGTTGTGTATATCCAGAGGCATCGTTTAGTCGTACAACATGTCTCGAGGCAACAACCTCCAACAGCATGCGTTGTGTATCCTAACAACAAGACACTGAAATCCTGCTGATACCGCTGGGACTCGCAGCGCCGCTTGCTACAAACGCTATATTTTAGTAATAACCTTCTGCGATTAGCAGCCGTAATTCCGCCGGAATCGTCTAGTGGATTCACACATTTTGAGTCAATTAATTAAACAAAACCGTCTGATTTGATTGTTTTCCAGAACTGCAAATTTGATTTGTTTTCCGGGTTGGAATATAATTTCTGAAGGATAGAAACCACATTTATACTGCAAAGATTCATGGTGTTTAGCTTTCAGTCACAACAAGTTCTGCTGAGGCAGAAAAGATCAAAGGTCACGGATTTGACCCTTTGACTCAAGCTCAAGTTCTCTTCTTTCTTTTATATGTTCCCTCTTTTATTTACATTTTAGGGTTTTTTAATAATTTTTCCTAAGAATCAGTTCTCTCACTCTTACTCTCACTTTTTTCTCCTTCTCTCAGTTTCTTTTTCTTACTGTCTTTGTCTCATGTCTATTTGTCTTTTATTTTTTCATTTTCTTTATTGTTCCATTTTTTACATCTCTCACAAACACACACACACACACACACACACACACACACACACACACACACCTACACGCGCACACACACACACACACTCACATCTTTCTCTCTTGATCTTTGTCACATTTGTCTGTTTGTCGTTCAGTTTTTCACTTACTCTATTATGCCATTTTATTCTCTTACAGTTAAATTGTGATTGTGGTTTACTCTCACTCTCTCAATTTCACACAAACACAAATACACACATACATATCTCTCTCATTCTTTTTCTTTCTCTCTCTCTCTCTCTCTATCTCTCTCTCTCTCTCTTTCTCTCCCTCTCTCTCTCACACACACACACACACAGCTTAGCTTGCCTCATCTTCTTCGTTTTTCAGTGTAAACTCAAGAAAGAAATGTTCTTTCAATATTTGCCGTTTCAGAGACAAAATCTGCTGATCTGAGAGATCTTTAGGCCGAGACCTTGACCTTTCTGTTTAGTGTTTCACTTCTAAAGGCCGTCTTTGTTCTGATTCTTTAAGTAAACGGTCGGCAGACTAAACATGAATACAGCAGGAGACGCTACTTGCTGGTTTTGATCAGTCACTCCAGGTTAAAACACACACAAATGTCTGGATCTGGTTTAAACAAGCTCCACATGGTTTTACGGCACATAATGAGGAAGGTCTGATCAGCTCCAGATGCCACTCACAGATACGGTAACTCGATATGGGATGAGATATGGAGGTAGATACGCAGTGATTACACTCACACACACACAGTGGGTTGATGGTTTGTTCTTTAACTGCTTTCACTTTACTTTTTTCCAAACTAAAGGCAAAAGGTTGATTTATATTCTGGCAGACGTACCAGTTAAACTAGATGGGCAAACGAGTGGATGAAAATATATGTACGTATGCCTGGGTAGAAGGGTGTGTGAAAGTAAAGATGGGTTTTTAATGGTGTCAGTTGGAAGAATAGTACAAAGGAAAATTATTAATTTTTCTGTCAATATTTTCTAGTGTTGTTTTATTAGTGTTTAATGTTAGTGACGGTTGGAATTAATGTCTTTTTATGCATATTCTGTCATCGCTCCACTCAGTTTGTGACAATGCGAATGTTGAACACACACACACACGCAATGTGTGCATTACTGGTCACCAGGTGTCTCTGTAATAAAGACAGGGTCAGATGATTTAGTAACACAGTGACACTGCTAAGACACGATTGCATTCTGATTGTGTATGTGTCTGTTTATAATAATGGGTGTGTGTGTTTCTTTCTCTTTCCAAAAGGCACAAACTGTATACAATTACAACTTACATTTTCTTTTTCAAGTAAAGGGTTAGGGTTAGGGTTAAATGTTTATATTGACATACCGGTAGCTAAGAATTTTTTTTTTTTTTTTTTTTTTTTTTTTTTTTTTTTTTTTTTTTTTTTTTTTTTTCATTTTATTCAGGTATTTTATTTATTGAAAATATTATTTTAGGCTCTGCCACAAACCATTGACATTGACAGTTTGCTCCACTTTTATTTAAAAAAAAAAGTCAGCCCGTGTTAGACACACACAGTCTTGCTTCCAGGTGACCTCGGTCAAACGCCAAAGACCAGACCTTCAGATCTTCGAAAGCAGATAAACCACGAGCTGTTGCTCGACAATGGAGAAGTGAAATCTACACAACTTCTGCTTTGTGTTTATGGTCTTGGTGTGATAAATAGATTGCACTTCTCATTTCTCCAAGCATGACTTGCATCATGTGCATATACTGTAGAGGCTGATTTATGACTAACTCATATTTCATATCATCTTGCGTTTCTATTGACTCTTTGGCTTCATGATTTGATCTAATGGAGCACGAATTAGATCATTAAATCACAATAAAACTAAATCAGAGTATTAGACTAGCAGAACACCTCCAGTGAAACATGGATGCTGAATGGATGTTGCTGAAGCTTTCATAATTTTAGTTTAGTTGGGTCCAAGTTTTGATTTTTAGTACTGCGTCAGAACTTTATTATATCATTGTTTTATGCCTCTTCATCCATGTCTAGGTCATATGTACCTTTAGCCAACCAATAGCAGGATGTAACATTCAGTCACAATGCTATAACATCTAACCTTTGGCTTCATCTCACTCAACTCTGATCCTCATGGCTCACTCTCACACTCGTGATTTGTGATCAACCGTCTGCAATAAAATGTCATTTAAAATTGTAAACAAAAATGTTAACAGTTTGTAGCGCACACGTAAAGCACATGTGGAGAACATGAAAGCCGAACAGAAAGACCGACCCCAGACTTGAGTCCTTTCTGCTGCAAAGCCACAGCATGTGCGCACTGTTGCCACTGTTTCATCAAGAATAAATCACATGTTTAAGGAATAAATCACATATTTTATATTATGAAACGTGAATTATTGATGTGTATTAAATAATTACTGAACAACTATATTTTAGACATTGAACATCTAACAAATTGTATATAGTGAAGGTATTGTATCTACAAGTGTGCTTGAAGCCTGATCATTACATGCAGTTTTATGATAGAAAATGCTGCAATTGTTCTTATTATTTTAATTATTTAAACTCTGCTTTTAAAGTAACATTGCAGGGGTTATTTTTACTTTATCATGCTATTATTCCGTATCGTTAATAATTTCAACTTATTACATTAAATTATGACACAATATTAAGATTTACATTTTATAAAGCTTAAATGTGTGTGTGTGTGCGCGTGTGTGACTCTGAATGGACACAGTGGTGACATCTCATTCATACAGTTTCCACCCCTTATAAACACAATATAACTTTTGATAATGTACGCCTTGCTGTGTGTATCTGGCCAAACTGTGCGGTTAGAAGTTGTAACACATCCTGTGCGGGTCCATCAGTGTAGCTGCCCCTGGTCTGGCTCTAACACAACATAGTAGCGGTGAGTGTGAATGGCAGGAAGTGCTTGTGAGTGGAGGAAGAGGCTGTGGAGGGTACGGGCACAGGCACGGGTATAAATAGGGCACTGGGCAGAAGGCAGGAAACTGCGGCCTCTTGGAGGAATGTCTCCTGCTGCATTAAGATAAGAGCTTAACTCTCTCTTCACCAATATGCTAGCGCTAAACCAATCCCCTAAGATTAGCTCAACGACCTCCAATCCTCTAATGAAGTGTACACCAATCTTTTTTTACAAATTCAAGATTTTTCAAGATTGCAAACAGACGCCATAAAAAGATTAATATTGTCATTATAGCATTTATGGTGTTAAAGTGAGTTTTTACAGCATATACATTTTGTAATTACCGGTAGTTATTACATAAATGTTTGTATCAATTTTACTATGAATGTTGTGTCTTATTGTTGTGTGTGTGTATGTGCGTATACTTATAGAAATATTAAAAAAGAAAAAAAAAAAAATATATATATATATATTACGTACAAGTATATTCACATTTATATTATATATGCCTTGACTGTTCTTTTAAGAGGAATTGCTTAAATGTTGAGATCTTTAAATCATAGAGATGTTAATAAATTAAAATGAATTGTCCACCTCCTTATGTCAATGTTCCAAACAACATCATCTATTAAATCAACAAATATAAGTTGTGTCCCGTCGACCCGGCGCTGACGTCTCATCTCTTTCCCCGCTGTAAACACACTGAGTGATGCTGCCGGAGAATCATTTGTGAATTTGCTTCTTTATTTGTGGGCAGGTGAAGTTCTGTCGTGTTGCTGCTGATCTGATTATGTGTTATTAGACTGTATGTTTCACTCCCTGCAGATGACAAACACAGTTGTGCTCCAGCTGTAGAGAGCTGGACTTGCTACCCATTTGTTACATGTTCGAATCCCAGGCTGGTGGGAGACACTGACCCACACTTGCTCCCCAGACACCGTGGATCAAGTCTGACCACTGCTCCGGGTTTTTTTTTGTTCACTTCATTGTGTGTGTGTGTGTCTTTGTAACCACTGGATGGTTAAATGCAGAGAACAATTTTGATACGGTCCCTAGTGGCCATGTTAACAAACTCGTTTTTTACAAGACTTTTTCTTTTGTCAGAATACATTTTGTGTTGCACAATGCATTACATACAATGTAACTATTCTACAATGTAACAAGAATTATGAGTCTCTAATATGATCACTGTAAAGATACATGTTTGTTTGTTTTATTGTTTATTTAAAACATTATTGAAATAAGCAAACAACACCACTTTGTTCTGAAAAATATATGAACTTTATATGATTATGAATTTTACAGTAAGGTTGATATTTAGCCTTTTGCATCCAGTCTATATCTGAAAGTGTCTTGACACATACAAGCCACTTTTTAGCTGAGAATCTTCTGATATTTTCCCACCAAGACACACACACACACACACACACACACACACACACACACACACACACACACACACACACTATACATGCATGCCTGTCTCGCTCCATCTATCTCCTCTCCCTGTCTCTCTTTTTTGTTTTGGTAAAATCATCTCTCCTTCACTCTTCGTTCTCTCCCTCTGTCTCTCTGTTTCTTCTTCTCTCTCTCGCTGACTCTCTCTCTCTCTGGTGATAGGCCCTGCGGCATGTCATTACTGGGCTAATGAGGGCTGTCTACAGCCGGGGCGAGCAAGCAGTCGACAGACGAACTAACCAACACTGACACTCTCATTATACAACTGGCAAGCTCTGAATGAAGCTCACGCTAGTTTTTCGGCCTTTCCTCAGTGAATGTGGCTGTCTCTTAGCTCAGCCATACACTCGTTCTACCCCTTCGTTCACTTCAGTTCCAGCTCTGCATATGCTGAGTGTATTTTCTGGGCTTCTTTTCGGATGGAACTGTACATTTTCCCCTTGCAGTATGTAGCTGAACCTGATGTACCTGTACCTAAGAAACATTTTAAACATGAATAAAGATGAGCAAACAACAAAAAGGAATAATGTTTAACATAAGTCCATTTAAAATGTAACACACAGAAAAAAATGATGTCTTGATTTTTTTATAGTTCTTTCAGTCTCAATCACCACACAAGCGAAATTTTGTCATGATTCAAGATGAATCCATATTTTAAAAAGTAGTCTATGCCCATCTCTAAAAGAAAAGAAATGGGGT
>CM051495.1:21696096-21706096 GCA_028031935.1 Paedocypris micromegethes | reverse complement strand
TCTATCTATCTATCTATCTATCTATCTATCTATCTATCTATCTATCTATCTATCCATCCATCCATCCATCCATCCATCCATCCATCCATCCATCAGTTTGTCTGTCTGTCTGTCTCAATATTTCATATTTTTTTTGCATAGATCTCTCCGTCTGTCTATCTGTTTTCTCGATTTTTACAATATAAATAATTCAACCTTAATGTTTTAGTCTCTTTTTATATCTTTCTGTCTTTGATTCTTTCACTTGTTTTTCACAGAGTACGGCTCAGATTTCACAGCTGTCTGACTGATCAAACTCTTATCTTCTTCTCTCTGTCTTTTTGCAGTTTGATGGTGACAACATGTACATGAGTGAGAACAACCAAGAATTCCTCTCCCCGAGTCAGGTGAGTGCTGTCATTATTTATCTGCTTTTTTACAATGTGTGACAATGTTTCACACATAAAGACTAGGCATTAAATCTTTAAGACACTAAAACGCCACCTAATCTGCTTATCATTTGTTTTGGCAGAAAGTGGAGCTGAATATGTAGTTGATGCCTAATAAATGTTTGGTTGTGTTGCTGATGAATGTGGCAGATGGTGAAGTAGAAGGTCTTAACATTCTCCTCCGCTCCATCACCTCTTCTTTCCCATCGCCTCGTTTGTTTGAAGACTCACAGTTGACGTGTCTGGTGGTGTTTCTCCTCCGCTTGACCAACTTCAGGCAGTTCAGGAGTTACACACACTGACTGACGCTGACTAGCCACTGGAAAAACATTTCTTTTGTCTATTAAACAACATTTGTCAACTAATGCCACACAAATTTTAAACAAACCATTATTTTGATCATGTTACATTTTCTAATTTGAAACATATATGTCAAGAATGTAGGCTGGGGATTTTATTGTGCGATTCTTTACACACACTGACACACACCCACGGCCACACACATCAGAGGGATAGGAGATCTATATATTTTTTAAATAAACATTATGATTGTGTGAATTTGGCAAGAATCATTTAGACAAGCTTCTAGTTCATATCAGCAATGTTTAAAACTGTATTTTAATTTTCACCAGCTGTAAAAGTTTTTGAATTTGAGATACAGTATTGAGAGAATTGTTGTTCTTACTCTACATGATAACATAGTTTTACCATATTAACCAATTGTTTACCGGGTCTGTTATTTTTTTGTTTAATACCTCTAGTGAAACCATGGCATGATAAACATATTGAAAATTCACATTTGTGTTTAGGCCAAAGTTTAATTTTCACATCCCTTAGTATTGCAATCCTGTAGCTGAGCAAAATTACAGACTATGATGTTTGTACTTTCTTGTTGGTGCTTTGAATCTGATTCCATTCGAAGCATTTCAATTGACTAAGAATGTCATGGAAACAGGTCTGATCTCCGTCCAGACCCCCGACAGGCCACACAGAAGGCCAGTCCACGACTCGTCTCAGATCAGAGCCAAGGGTCTTTGCATTTGTGTTGACTGAGCTGTCCTCATGTGAACTCTGCCCTTGTCTGATTGTAGGGGAGAGATCGTCTCCGCTCTGCCCCTAACAAGCCCTCTGTGTGTTCAGGGTCATGGAAGATTGCCACAGTAACTGCCGCCAACAAAAAAGTCTGGAGTCCACCGAGGGTTGACCTCCATTCAGCTGAACCGATCGATAGCGGGCGAACAAGACAGAAAAAAAATCAGAGAGGGAACCTGCGAGAGAGTGAGCTTTGCAGGTGGAGATGCGAGAGAGAATACAAAGAAAGATGAAAAGGAAAATCAGTGATGAACAAAAAGGGAGTGAGAGAAAGACTGAATGAATGATTTTGAGCAAGAGAGAGAATCTTAAAGGTTGAGTGAGAGACACCAGAGAATCTTTGTTGGGGGGGCAAAGAAAGAAAATCATACGAGTGGAAACTTTATTAGATAGATAGAGCAAGATAAATATAGAGAGGAAAAGTATCTTTGATGCTCATGACTGCCTTCATCCAGTAGGAAGCGTAAAAAAAGTCCTGAATTCCTTATAACGTGATAAATATTTGTAATGAAACATTTCTGGAGATGTGAATGTTGAGTTATGCAGAAAAATAATGGAATGAGAGCGAGTAAATACTGACAGCTTTTGGCTCAGGGATCCAGTGTTGGAGCAAAAGCTGGTCTTCATTAGCATGTAAACCGTCCTCATCCACTGTGTCAATTTAATCTTCTCTTATCAGTCCAAGTTCATCTCACTGTGATCACAGCATAAACGTTAGTCATTACATTTGCATTCTTGGCCACGGAACGTAGCTGGAACATCTCTTTAATGGGCCGGTGGTTTGAGTATGCTGGAGAAGTCGCGGTCAAGATTATAATCTCACAATTAGAGTAACGAGCTTTTATTGATTGCTTCCTGTAGCTGCGGTTGCCAAGTGGGTCTGTGATTACAGAAACAAGACTTGAAGATGGAGAAAACTCTTCCCGGGAAGCTCTTGGCTTTGAGCCTGATCCTTAGGATGAGGTTTTAGCTGTGAAAAGACATTTAAGTAAAGTCTTTGGAATTTAAACAGACTCATACCTTTAGAGTAGACGCTTTTATCCAAATCAACTTGCATTTCATCACATTTTTTTTTTTACAAATCCACAACTTTCTGCTTTTCCTGGGAACAAATGACCTGGTGTTTCAAAACAAGCATACCTAGTAGCTCAGGTTAAGCCTAGACTGTGCAAACCGGGTAAATGTAACAGAAATTTTAACCAGTTGGTTTTTGTAACTTTTTGGTTGGTTTTTGTTTTGTTCTTCAAATCATTTTCTTTATACTGTATTCGAATTATCATACTGTAGTTGAAGTTTTCTTGAATTTGCATTTAGCATATGCATTAAGTCAAGTGAAATACATTGCATTTCAAACAGACCTTCTAGGATTTGAACCCACAACCTTGATGTTGTGAACTCTAGCACTACTGATTGAGCGAGTCATGATGTCACTGGGCCACATTTGAACACACGTCACTGTATTTTATTTTCAATTTCAATGTACTTTAAAAAATTTTTTTGTTCTCAACTTATTTTACGTTTAAATATTTCATTATATTTATTAAATAATAATACATATTTTATTTAGCTTACCTTTGTTTTTGTTTTTTTTTCAGTTTTTATTTATTTTCATATTTTTTCTCATGCGAAGCACTTACATCTTTTGTACGTGGTACTGAAGATAAATAAATGTTACTCGACTAAAAAATTACCTCAAATTTGGAAATTATTTTAATTAACAAAATATTCATTCTGAAACGTTGTACAGTGGTGTTTTTTCATTAATATTCATGACTGATACTTAGTTATTACAATAATAAATAGAAACCAAATAATATTTCTTTGTATAGGATATTTAGTTTTTATATATATAATGTATTTTTTATAATTATGTTTTTGTCTCTACGATACGATAGAATGTAATAATCCCATCAAAGAGACATATATGTTTATAATAGCATGAAGGACAAAAAATGAAAAAGTAAAAAACACAAGCTGTAAAAAAAAAGGATGTAACAAGTGTTGCAAATTCTTCTCTTTGTTAGTATGAAGATTAAAGCTATTTTGCATAACTTTTAAAAATAACTAATGCAAAAATTGGGAAATATAGCAAATAATCGATTATATGTACTGGTGAAAATCTATAATTTTATTTTAAATGATACCAACGGTTTTATTTATAAAAATCAACATTCAAATTTGCTAGCAATGTGGCAAATAACAAAGTTTTCAATGGCTTTAGATGTAACTGTTTTAAGAAACAGGCTCATTAAATCAGTCTCTGATTGGAGGTTGTGAGTGTCTGGGACACTCGTGGTTGGCTGGGGTTTGGTGTCAGGGCCTCATTTGCTCTGATTAAAGCATCTTTGCTGACTGTAAACTCTCAGCGTCTGGTGCAGGAGTGTGTGTTTCTGCTCCTGCTGGTCTGAATTACAGCTGAGTGTATTACTATGAATTACAACTTCCTCCTGCTGCTTAGATTGAAAAGGATTAGATGCAGAGAGAGAGAGATAGAGAGAGAGAGAGAGAGGGAAAGGGGGTAATTGCCCGCCTGCCGCCCTGCCCCCACGGCCCACTACCACCCCACATCTATTGTGAAATGAAAACAAAGCATCAGCCTGCCAAAATATTTCTATAGCCGATTGCTGAGCAAGCAAAGAGTCAGTCAGAAAACAAAAGAGCAGTGAGAGGATCAGATCTGATGCCACAGCAAAACACAGGCTTCTTATTTCACCTCACTTTTCAATATACCCATTAAATGTGCAAAACCCTTGCTATATTTATTTCTTTATCTTTTGTTAAGCGTATGTGTGCGTCAGGGGGAGTGGAGAGTGGCATTAAAAGTTTCTCTAAAATTGCTTTCACGAGGATATAATTTGACTTTCTATATTAAACCATAGTTTATTACTTGTTTCGTCTCTCAATAATTTATGATAAACTTCTTATGAACCCAGATTGGAGCAAAGCATGAAATCATGTGACGTGATGTTGCTGTGATATCTGCGTGATGTCAGTTCACTGCTCGTCTCTCTGACCTCCATCATTAGTTTGATTCCTCTCTTCTTGTGCTGTTATTTCTCTTCCAGGCCAGTGTGCAGTAATAATGATCTGAGATTTCCCAGAATCCCCATAATGCTCGACTAGAGTGCAGTGATGGAGCGAGACTTTGTCGTTTCATGCCGATGAACTCATCTTACTATTAATAGCTGCCCAATGAATCATGTCTTTTGTTTTTGACAGAGACAGAAAATAGTTCTGTTAGATATTTGCTGCACTATTAAAGCATGGTTATGCCTTGAAAATGCTCACAAAAGTTGCAACCTCAAAATATAAAAAAAAATAAATAAATAAAGTTAAAATGTTTGCTTCTGAAGAAACAAAGTAGTTTGGTTAAATAAATGGCGTGTTTTAGCAATATGGTTTAGCCCATGTGTGTACTGAGGGAGGAAACCGGAGACCCAGAGGAAATCGTTGTAAGCACGGGGAGAACATGCACGCTTTACACAGAAAGGACAAGACCGGGCCTAGAAGTGTCAAACACCTCGAGTATCTAAAAGCTCCCTCTTTCCAACTTTGCTGCTGTATAATAATTATTATTAAAATACTAAGGATACCATACAATAACACGTCTGCTCCATGTGAGAGCGAAACTTTTACAGTAACTGCACTGCCAGTTGTAGAAGATTCTTTGGTGTTATGATTACACAAACATCAATTTTGTATCAATTCCATATCAGATTGAACAGCGGGGAAAAAAAGTATTTTGGTACTTTTTGGATGCGAGTGCTGCACTGTTGAGTTGCAGAAATGCGACTCCAGATTGAGTAGATCTGCTTTGTGCACAGATCAGATAATCAAACCAACGGAGTGAAGATTAAAAATCCCAAAAAATCGTTCAGGTAAAAAATTGTTCTGGTATAGGCAAGACAATGGAGACAAAGGATAGGAATCAAACTCAAGGTGAGCAAGAAGAAGTTTCTTTTTTGGCCTCTAATTTTAGTAAAGCGGAATTATTATACTTGTTACGATGTTATGGAAGTTTTGGTTCTTTTGGCTTGTTGAGAATGGAATCAGATTTCCAGATTTCTGGGTATTTCTGACTGGATTGGCGCGTGAGCATATGGTGTGTGCTTGAACACATTGCAGGTTAAATGTTTCTCCTGGTCCACATGCTCTCAGAAGAATGTAGATCAGAGCAGATGGTATGTAGGCTGCATATTCACTTTATTTATGGGTGAAGAAGAGACAGTGTGTGTGTTGGCGTGTTGTGTTGTGTGTTGTGTGTGTGTGTGGTTGTGTGTGTGTGTGTGTGACTGTCACAATTAGCTTTCATTTAGCCATATATTTATTAATTATCTCTAGCTGCAGATGCTCATAATCCAATCCATTAGAGGTTCAGCTATATAAAGCCACGAGTTTTGTTGGAGAGGCATCATCTGCATCTGAATAAGGGTGTAAAGCACTCAGTGGAAGGAAAGCAAATCACTTTGCTCTTTTTAAAATAATATATATGTATATTAAAATGTAACTCACTGTCGCTCCTCGATACAATTCAAAGCTCAACTAACTGAGTTATGAAGGGGATTTAGATTATTTTAGGTGGTTTATTTCTAAATCTAGCTTTTTTTGCTCTCTGCGATTCTGGTCCGTCACACACATAGCTTCCATTTATGAGTGTATCTTTTAAATATTTAACGTTTTTGTAATTTTATATTTATTTGTTTCAATCATATAACGATTTATTTTATTTGTGTGCACTTTGCATTTTACATTTTTAAAGTTTTAAAGAATTTTTGAACTCACTAATTCGGGGTGTGTGTGTGTGTGTGTGTGTGTGTGTGTGTGTGTGTGTGTGTGTGTGTGTGTGCGTGTGTGCGTGTGTTTGTGTGTGTGTGTAATTTATAATGTTGCTGCTGTCCGTCAGCCAAATAAAAACAGATGACACTCCTAAAGCATCGTCTCTGATAAGCCCAGCCAAGTACACACACACTCACTCACTCACACACACAAACACACACATGCACGTGGCTCAGTCTTTGTCTGCTTTTTAGGGTGTGTGGGGGATGTTTAGGTGGGATCTCTGACATCTATCACTGCACATTGCTCTAACTCTATAAAAATGCTTATTAGAAAAATGTGTCATTGTGGTTTTAAGAAAATACTCTGCAATTTTTATTGTTTGCGCTTAAGTATTCCTCCAAGGTGTCAGTAAACCAGAAATATTTCATGAGAAGTTTTTGGAAGTTTTAATAAAAGTAAATGATATTAACACATTCTCATCACTTCATCTTTTTCATGATTCAACGCTCGTACTTGAAGGTTTAGGATGAAGAATTATTAATGACTGATTTTACTGACATACAAACCACTTTTATGGAAAAGGCTGCATCATTTGTTTCAATTCAGACAAGAAAACACCACCTAGCAACAATCCATTACCCCATAACAACCACTCAGAACAACCTAGCGACCATAAAGCCTTGACCTTCTGTCCGCCCACAGCAACTAAAATGGGTTCTTTATGGACCTTTTTTTTCCTGCAGATAATGTAGTATCTGGTTTTGGAAAGATAATGGTTTTCAAATGCCTGATTGAAATAGATTTATGGCTGAATAACATCTGTTGTGTTAAAACTGGGTCCATGTGATTGGAGTCCAATCAGCCCAATAGCGCACAATAATTTGAAACCCATGCCAGAAATAGTTGGATTCCTTCCCGAACTCTTCTGGACTCATTATTTCATAGTTTGTGCAAGCGAGATGTTCGCCTGCTGATAAAAAGCACAAGGTTGTTGGGTTTTGCATGTGATCTCCTCAATAGATGGATGAGTTTGAGGCGACTTTCCATCTGCCTTCTGATAAAAATGAACTAGCAGCAAATGTTGTCAACATATCAAGCGCATCGTAAATATTCGTCTGGAATTTGATAGCTTTCATTTCAAACCTCTTCAGTTAATGAAAGCTACAGATTGAAACCCTCAGACTCAATGCAAACACCATCTTGCATTTGAATTGAGTTCTAATATCCTTGAAAATTGGACTGAGAGATGGAAGGAGGTTGAGGAAAAAGGCAAGCACACAGAAAATTGACTAAAAAACATTATAGGACTAAAAACAATATGAGACTATAAACGTCTTATTGTTTTTGCTAGACGAACTGAGTTTCATATGTTGTAATGTTTTACTTCATCCAGAAGAGAGGCAGTTTTGTCCAACCATTAAAGAACCTTGACTTGTGCATTGCCAAGGTCATTTGGCCATTTTTGACCATTTGCCCCGGCCTGCCTTTTCCCTGAAGTATTTTACCAATAAACACTTCCATTGTTTGTATTTATCCCCCAAATCAGGAGGACAGAGGAATTTTTCCTTTGTAACGTGGGTTAAATCACGTGTCGGTTTATATGGTGCCATTTGCATTTAGAGTCTCAATAATGAAGCCAAAAAATGTATTTTCTTTAATGATATGGAAAATCTTTGTTAGTGTGCTGAAGAACCTGCTAATTTTATTTTATTTTTAAAAGATTTTTGGTTTATAAGCATCGGAAAAAAAAGAATAAAAGAAAGCCATTTGGTGCACGCATAACCTAGATTCCCAGGCATAACTCATGAAGCAAAAACCCTTTAAAACAGACAAATGGTGCAAAGTAGCAACACACACACACACACACACACAAAAGGAAATAACTCTAGAACAAAACAACAAAGTTAGTTTGGCCGCTAGCTTAATCTTCACCAACGTTTGACTGGGTTTTGTTTTTTTAATAGGGCTTATAATTTTTTTTTGCTTTACACAATAGAACAGCTTTATTGCTCAGAATCGCAACAAATCGATCCCTTTTGGTTCAAAGCTTTTTGAAATGAAAGAAATTGTCCCTCTCCACATGATTTTGAACATTTAGGATTTACATTATGACATTTTACTGGCGAAGATGTGTTCTTTGGAACATTTTCAATACTACACTAATCTACTTTCTAGCCAATATTAAGCATGTAGCACTACTACATTAAATCATGTGGTGTCACTTCCATCGTGTAAAAAGTGATGTGTAATTCTCCCGAGGGCACAGGAGAGTCTCTCTTCACACAATACCTTACTCACCCTCTGTTTACAGCGCACAATCCAGCTTCCTTCCAACTATTATGAGCGACATTGAATCTCAGGAAATGTTCATTTTCACATTCATTAGAGCGGACAATAGCAGAGAAGCTGGAGCCTGTAGAGACATCAGTCTTCAAAGCCACATCACACATTAATATCTGCCTGATGGAGGTAAAGGGCTTCTCCTGCGCTAGACCTCAATCACCCTCAACCACAGATCTGGTTGAGTCGAGCCAATTTTGTTAAAGAAATAGTAAAGAAATAGTCTGGTTTTCTTTCTGAAAATGATTTTAAAAATCTGGAATGTCAGGTTCATCTTTTTCAGGTTTAGCTTTTTTCTCACATCTTTATTTATATTATTTTAGAGGATTTCAGTCCAGTTCGTTCTCTTCTCTGCTTTCACTCTTTAACTCTCTCTGGTGTTCTTTCTTTATCTAGCTTTTTCTTTCCCTTTACTCTCTTTTTCTCTCACTCTGAACTCTATGTCTCCTACTATTTTTAACTCTGTATCGTTGGTGTTCTTAGTTTTTCTACTGTTCTCTTTCCCTCAACTGTTTCTTTCTCTTTTTCTCACTCTTACCTCTCTGTCTCTCTCTCTGGACACCCCCCCCCCAAATCACTCATAATATTCATTTTATAGTCTTTCATTATCTAACAACATTCATTGTTGCTGCACTAATAAACTGTTTCACACATTTTCCCACTGACTCGAAATGAACTTCTTATTTTTGCCAACTAATCAACCAAATCAAATGATCTCATGAAGTTTTCTTTAGATTTTTAGTCGTGTGAAGAGACTCGAACAAACATGATACTGGAGAGAAGTTTGTGATTTGAGTGATTTATCACGGCAAGGTGAAATCAGTAGCTGTTGTCTCTCCTCTTCCATGGTCTTGTATTTGCTAAAAGTATTTGTTTGCAAGATAAATGGACGTTCTCCAGGCGAAGATGACAGGCAACAAAAAGATGATATTGAATTGATTTCTGAAATGTTGCAGAACTGACTGTTTGATATATACAGCCAGACATGAATCATAAAAATTCTATTAAAAAAGCTCTTGAATGGTTGACAGCAGAATATTATTTCTGATGATTAATTTGACTCAGTCATTATGGACGGTGCAACAGTCAGATCGCCTCCTACAAAATTGCTTTTCATTCCCCCTTGAATACCCCGCCAATCTCTCTCTCTCTCTCTCTCTCTCTCTCTCTCTCTCTCTCTCTCTCTCTCTCTCTCTCTCTCTCTCGCTTTTTCTTCTCTCTTGTTGTCTCCTCTCTCTTACTTACTTAAGCTCTCTCTCTCTTTTCCCCAAATCTATTTCTGAATCAAATTGCTAATCTACAACTTCTTTTAATCTCTTCTTTTTTTATACTCTCTCTCTCTCTCTCTCTCTCTCTCTCTA
>CM051495.1:21690815-21696080 GCA_028031935.1 Paedocypris micromegethes | reverse complement strand
ATATATATGTATGTATATGTATATATATATATATCTTCTTTCAGTTTTTTATCTTTCATAACATGCCATCTTTTACCATCCGGTTCAGGCAGTGCTTGATGAGTGATGGAATGTGTGAGCTCAATGAAAGTTTTGTCTGTGTGGCCAAAAGTTGAATGAAAAGCATTCAAAAAGGAAGCTGCCAAATTACTTATTTCCAAAACACTAGTTTAGCCGTGTAATTGCTTTTTTCAAAACTGTAAACATGATTTGCAGACCAGTTTTGTAAAGCGTCAATTGAATTATGCTTTGAACCTTTTCAGAAGAATCTCTCTCATTTTTCTACACAGAATTACTCAGGACAGGGAGGGGGCAGTGGGAACGGCGGAGGAGGAGGGGACGAGGATTACGAGATCCCTCCTATAACCCCCCCAAATCATCCCGAGCCACCTCTGCTACATCTGATGGACCCCGAGTCTAGCTACCTGTGTCACTCCATCCCCCACAATGGCCTGCTCAACCCCTACTCATACCCTGAGCTGCCCGCCCTTATGATGTCCAACATGCTTGCCCAGGATGGACACCTGCTCTCCAGTCAGATGCCCTCTGTAAGTCTTGCTGTACACTGCTTTGAATTATTCTGCTCAAAAGACCGAATGTGTCCATATTTATTTGAGACCACAACAGACTTCTTTTCAGGAAAAAAAACAGATAAAGAAATTAATTGGGTTTGTTTTGCAGATTGTTTTATCAGATTGTATATACAGCATTTTTCATAAACACTCACCAGCCACTTTTTTGGTACACAATTAACACACATTTCCAATCAGCCACAATATGAAAGCAACTCATTTGCTACAATACAAGTTCATCAACAACAACACAAGTTCATCTAGCCTTGGTCAAGAGATTCTGCTACATTTCAAATTGAGCATCAGAACATGGAAGATAGGTGATTTATGTTATTTGAGCGTGGCATGGTTGTTGGACTAAGACGAGCTGTTCTAAGTATTACAGAAAGTGATGCTGTAATAGGATTTCCACGCACAACCATCTAAAGGGTTTATAGAGAATGGTCCAAAAAAAGAGACAGTTCTGTGGGAGAGCAGCAGTTTGCTCAATGCAAATGCTTTTGCCAGAGGTCAGAGGAGAATGATCAGACAGGTTCGAGCTGATAAAAAGTAACTAAAATAACCACTTGATACAATTGAGGTATGTAGAAGAGAATCTTTAAACACATAACCCGCAAAATCTTGAGGAGAATGGGCTGCAGCAGCAGAAGTCCACACCGGGTGCCTCTCCTGTAATCTACGCAATATAAACAGGAATTTGAGGCTACAATTCTAACAAGCTCAACAAAATTAGACTAGAATTTTACTATATATGTTTTGTTTTTTTTTTCATAAAAAGGTTAAATGATTACACAATTAACAAATGTGTATTTCCGTTGACATGTCTCTTCTTTCTGTATGGTTTCAACATGATGATGGTGGGAGGTTGATGCTCTTCTGCAGGGACTCTGTGGGGTGGTTGCAAGGGTTTTTATTGGTGTATTAAGTTGATCTGTAGTTCCTACGCTCTGGACTGTTCTTTGTAGTTTTTTGGGAATGCCAGGCCTGTAAAGATGTTTTATTACTCCTGCCATCTGGGGAACTGCTCATGAACATGAGTTGGAGATTTCAGCCTTTTGATTTAGAAAACCAAATCATAAATTCATTGCAGTCATGGGACAGAATTTAAAACGTACAGAAATCCATCAGTGTTCATTTTTCTAATGGCTCCCTACAAAAGAATCCACTTAAAATGGACATCAGGCAGCTGAAGAAAATGGATGACGGCTGTATGAATCTATGCATGCAATTTCTTTACCTCCCAGAATGCATTAAATCAAGCATTCTTTCATTTTGAGATTCCATTTCTATATTGACACCCATGGAGCGGGTGAATAGAGCGCCGGTCAATAATCCGCCTCTAAATGACAAAGTACATTCAGCGTGATAGAACACCATTAGATTTCCAACAACTTCTCCAACCTTGCTGCTTTTACAGTTCATGTTTCTGCTCCATACCATCTGGACAACCCTTCTGTAATTAGTCATTTGTTTCGATTGTATCGTAATGGCTGCGTAATGTTTGATGGTTTTTGGAAAACCGAACACTCCAGTAGATGATCGAAGGTAATGTTTTTAAATAAAAAAAAATCCCTTGATAGTACAGAAATAAAAGCTTGGGGTCAGGTATTACAGGTCAAATTACTAAAAATATTCAACGTTGAATAATATTAGAATATATTTATATAACAATAAATAATATATAATGTAATTTTAAAATACGGCACTATAACAACAATATTTTTTTACATTTTCTTTCATGTTGTAAATATTCATTTTAGGTTTTATATTTTGAAAAAAATCAAAGAATTTTCGACATTTTAAAACACCAGATTAATTTGAAATCTCAGTCAAATTCTTTTCAGAGTGTTTCTTGTTCACATATTTAAAAAAACATGTATTTTTCATAAAGATTTTAAAAACGTACAAAATGTAAAAATGTAAACAAAATGTAAAATGATTACAATATTTACAATTTATTGTATACTGTATATTGAAAAATAATATACGCATATTTGATACTGTTTTCCATATTTTATTTATATATTTAAAAAAAATATATATATATAATAAAATATATACTGTTTTGGTGCGCAACTTCAAAACCATCTATAAAAAGCAATAATGTCAACCAATATATAAAATGTAGCGGTGTCATGCAGTAATGTTGCTTTCTTTTTTTAAAGCAGTATCCGATGAAACGAATGTGTATCTTTGGGGGTGGGGGGGTCGTGCATATATTCAGAGAGGAAAGCCATTAGGATTCATCTTCCTTCCAGAGAGCTGGAGAGATCTTTCTTCATTAGAGCAAGAGACTGTCAGAGGAAAGCAATTGGCAGAGAGAGAGAGAGAGAGAGAGAGAGAGAGAGAGAGAGAGAGAGAGAGAGAGAGAGAGAGAGAGATGGAGAGGGAGAGAGAAGCAGGATGGAAAGAATAGCTCTGAATGGAGTGTCATCAGCGCTAAAAGCTTTTTTTCCTGCATCTCTAGTGCTTACATGAACTTTCATTAGCTTAAGGCAAGATCTACATCAGCATGTAAGTTTACAGCCGCTTAACTAGCAGACCTCTACAAGACATTGCATTCAACCGACTAGCATTACACATTAATTCACTCCATGGACTGTTTTGAAAGATATGGGGGTTAGTTTACTTATTCATAACAGTATACTCATTTATTGCAAAGTTGCAAGCCGCAGCCTAAAAAAATCCTTATTTTCAGAATACTTTTATTTTTTTGTTCCATAAATCATCCACACGCAGAAATATAACGATATCATCAAGGATTAATGTTGTATAAATGTGTAGAAGTATCTGCTTGATGTGCTTTTACTAGATGCACAAAAGATGCTTCCTGTTTAACATTGTGCTCAACAGCCAATCACAATGCACATTACAGGAACAAGGCGTTCTTTCTGGATAATTGTGGTTTCTTTAGCTGTAGATATTACGTTGTAGATCTTTTCACTATACTTTTTAAAGCACTATGTTTGGTTACCTGGAAAATGAAGTTGTTACAGTTGCAATGCTATGCAAGTGGCTTTGGATAAAAATGTCTCATTCCAGGAATGTTGCTTTAAGGCTATTTAGTGTAGAAAAAAAAACTGTATTATTAGCAAAAGTGTAAATCATTCTCATGTTATATGTTATATTCTTATGTTATAGATTGCTTTGCGTTTTCGGTGCAGCAAAATTCGTGAAGAAAAGTGGATTTGACAGATTATTTGCGTTGTTCTGGGTTAAAACCTGTGTGTTTGGGTTCTGTTGAGTTATGAATATAGATGTTCTGTTGGTTTGTGTGTGCACTGGATGGGCGTCTGGGCTTTTACAGTCCTGTATTTAGACTGGTGGATCCATCAGCGGTGGAATGAACCGGCCTGCGGTTGCCGCTGAAACAGAAATAGTCTGAAGATGATGACCTGCACGAGCCCTCAAGCCGCTTGTGGCCGTTACGTCTCCCAGAAGCTTTAATCAAACATATTTTTGTTGAAATCAACCCAAGATTTCTATGTAAAATGAATTATGGCAGGTTATGTGGAAGCCTCGGAAAAGATGGAACAGTGTGTGTTGGTCATCTGAAAAAGGAATGTTTGAAATGCTACATGAAAGCAAAAACGTGTTTAATTTGATTTTCTTCCGTGTCATTGAAGAAGCAGATTAGGAGGTCTTTTCCATCAGGAATATTATAGCCGCGACTGATGGTTCCCCCAAAACAAGGAAAACGCTGGAGTGCTGGACAGGAACAGAACGCTCACTCCTGCTCCTTAAACAGCTTTTCTTTCACCTCTTGCGATTATTTATTTTCAAATAGTCCTTCAGGGTAATGTACCATTTTCTTATTTCACACCACCATTTCCCATAAATGAGGGGAAGGCGCGATAAATCAAGAGGGAAACATAGACTTGCAGAGCGCTAAAGATTTATGTAACACATTCATGTTTTCCACTTCTTCTTTTTAGTGCTGCTCTGTGAAAGCCGCCTAATAAAAGCCCCTATTAATATTTCCTGTTGCCTAGCAACCGCCGGCAGCAAGTAATAGCATTCTGAGGAAAAATAGATGACCGAGCCGATAAGGAAAAATTCAATTCTTTTATTATCTCTCGGGAGAAGGTGCCTTATTTCCTTCTGCGCAATATGATACGAGAGCGGCCTTGTGTATTAAAGAAATGTTTTAAAGAAATGGAAGTTATTTTCCACTTTCATTATATCATGAAATGAAAGAAAAGACAAAAACAGGTTTTCCTCCTCAATCAGAAGTTCCTTTCCCCTCTTATAAAATCCATTAAGCTCAGTCTGCTGCTAATCAAAGCTTCATTTACAGATTTAATTTGGCTCTTTTGCATTTTGAGTCACATACATTATTAATCATGTCAGAGTTTCGAGGAAGATGATCACAGACTCACAGTCTAAGCACTTGAAATTCCTTTTTAAACTTCTTTTCTGTAGAAAGCAAAGGGATTTTGGTTAAATCATATAAAAGCGTGTGTGTGTGTGTGTGTGTGTGTGTGTGTGTGTGTGTGTACATACAGTATATATACATTATTTTCTTCATCATATATTTTTCACATATTTCTTATCGTTTTTATTATTAACATTTTATTTAAAAAAATCTACAATTCTTGTGTGTCTTTTAATGAGGTTTCTTTGTAAGTGGTGATAATGTGGTACATTGCTGTGT
>CM051495.1:21660815-21685815 GCA_028031935.1 Paedocypris micromegethes | reverse complement strand
TTCTCTGTATTTCTCTTTCTGTTTGATTTGTGGTGGGTAAGTATTCCTATTTATGTGTAAATTAACACATCCGCTTGCTGCCCCGCATCCGTCATCTGATGAAATGCTTTTTGAAGAGCGCTGGGGTAAAAATGAAACATGGTGAAATATTTAAGCGACAGGCCTATGGAGTCGTGTTTTTGATTGATTTGGAGGATTATACGTCTTTTAGAAGAGCGGGAATCAGTGTTTGCTCTCAGTTGACTTGTTAGTTAAGGGCCAAATTGCTGATTGCATTATGTGGGTTTAAGATCTGTGCTATAATTTCCAATTTTGTAAACATTCTTGTGATATTAATTTTCAGGCTTTTTGTGCTAAAACGTAATTTTTCTCTGTGTCATATTTCCATTTTGTTTTGTGCATTTTTCTTTCTACATTACTACATTTTTGTTTAATCGATACAAACCCATTCAGCATTTTTTCAATAATTGTAATTAAAAAGAACTTCTGACTCTTTATTAAACATCTCCCTCTCTCACACGCACAGAGACTCACCTGATTTTAAGAGTTCTCTATCATTTAATAGTTTTCATGTGTGATTTGAAAATGAAAAATTGTACAAATGAGTATCCAACATATTATTTTATATCTCAGAAATCAGACACATGATTACAATCTCTATACAAGTTACATATACAAAATTAATTTAGTTTGATCCTAGAAGTTTTTATCCGTACTGTAAATAGTTTGTGCTGTTTGTTGTCACACTTCTGGCTTGATCACCGATGACATTGTTACTTTCAGAAGCAGCTTTGAAACTTTTGCTGAAAGAAATGCGGTTGATGACTTACTGTAAATGATGCTTATCTATTCGCAATCAGATTTTCGTGTACTTTCATGTACAAACCCGAGATCAAGTGATTTCACTCCCCTTTTTGTGCTGAGTGAACATTTGTTTAGTGGTTTGGAAAAAACTTCCAAAGTACGTGTTATTTAAAGGCCTGTAGAGCTGAGCTTGGAGAACGTGCAGCATCCGGGGTTCTGTGCCCACCTCGGAAACTTCAACCGACGGCCATTTTGTGGGTCTCAAACTAGATAAATCCCAGTCAGCTTCAATTGGTTTCATTTCAAAATTCCACGGCCAACCAAGTAAAACCTGGTCTTCTTTTCTCGCCCTTAGATGCCGGCGTTTGTGGGGCAAGCTGGCAGTCATTACCCCCGTGCCCACCACAGCCCCATGCTAAACCCGTCGGCCAGGATACTACCCCACCCAATGAGCGCCCTTTCCCAGCTCAGCTCTCAGATCGGCCAGGGCTGCTTTACTCACGCTTCCCCGTCCTCGTCAGGAAGTCAGTCCGCCACACCTTCCCCCTCCAGCTCTGCCCAGGAAGAGGAAGCAAAGTACCACTCTAAGGTACAGAAAACAACTTCCAAAAGTGCATGTGAAAGTACATTTCATTGGTTTACTGATGGATGGAGCTGATGGTGACATGCCAGCCTCGACGCTGAGAAACGGATTCATGGTTATGCTCTGATTGGTCATTAGTGAGGAGAAAATTGTATAAGCTAACATTGTTTTTCTCACCGTAACGTCGGAAGATGCAGATTTTAATTACAATGTTCAATGACGGTAGCGCATAATTCCATTTCCATGGCAACTCTGGTTTTTCTGAGTGGTGCATCTATAATCAGAATGATTGAAGTGTTTTGTACACAAACATGCACAATTTTGATAACAATTTAGTTTGAAAGTCTGCAGCTAGGGGAAAGAGTTAGAGCAAATTGTGCAATAAATGAGCAGAAGTGGAAGACAGGCTTGGAAAAACTTGTTTTTTAAAAGCAGTTATTGTCCATTTATAACTGTGATTGATTTTACTCTCTCTCTCTCTCTCTCTCTCTCTCTCTCTTTCTCTCTCTCTCTCTTTTTTCCACTTTATCTTCTTTATCTCTTTCCATCCCTGTCTTTCTTCTCTCTCTCCTTCTCTTTAATGTTTTCTCTCATAGCATGTCTTCTTTTTTTTTATCATTTCTCTCTCTCTCTCTTTCTTTAATTTTCTCTCTCTGTCTTCTTTATCTCCATCCTTGCTTAATGTCTCAGTCTCTTGCCCTGTACACACCCTTGCTCTTGCTCTATCTCTGTCTCTCTCACCAACACTCACCAACACAAATCTCTTTTTCTCCTACTCGCTCTGCCTTTGTTTTTTTTTTTTCATTTTTTCCACAGTTTTCACTTTTTACTTTTTTACAGTTCTCTCGTCCCCTATTTTTCACTCAATCTTTCAACTGCAGTTTTTTTTTAAATCTTATCTTGTTTTTATTTTGTGTTCTTTGTTTTTGTTTTTATCACTCTCTTTCTCTCTCGCTTCATCCATCTTCTCCTAATGTCTCTGTCCATCTTTCCTTTTCTCTATCAGCCTCTTGCTATTGCCGTCTCACTCTCTTTCCCTCTCCCTATTACCCCTTCCTCCCTCCCTCCCCCTTCATTTTCATTGTCCCAGAAAACCAATTACTCGTGCTTGTCCGTCATCCTCTGCTTTTATTGGATGTGTCAGTTTGAATTTAATGCGAATGTTGCATGCAATACACAGGCAGGCGAAAACCCTCATTATCGCAGCGCTGCATGTTTAATTGGATTGCAGAATACAAAGAGTGAATTAACTTACAAGATGTTTAAATGACATTGTTCTTTTAGAGTTTGTACACAGCTACTGAGCAGGTAGAAGCTGCGCTGAGGAGATTTACATTACAAATCTTGCCAGTCAAAGTAAGAAAATTCTCGGCCAGTTAGTGCAGTACATTAGAAGAAGAAATAATTGAATGATTAAAAAAATGCTTGAACAGTTTTATATTTAGCACGAGTTAATGCTTTGACAAAATAAATCACTTGCGTGTGCACACACACACACACACGAACACAAACTAAAAATAATTACTTATACAAGATAAATTTTGCGTTTATCTCTTTCTGGAAGGCACTGTACGTTCACAAAGAACACATGTGCTTTAATTTACGTTTAATTAAATTAAATATATGCACAACTGAAGTAGCATTGTCGAACATTGCATTGCTGCTCTGATTATGGGAGGCTGGAGAGATACAGACAGAGGAACAGAGATAGCTGTAACTGAATTTGATGAATTCAGAGGGTCAAAGTGATGAGAATTACAAATATCAGTAGCTAATTAGTCTTGATCAAAATGTTGTTATTCCTGTGGCCACTAGAGGTGCTGTATTAGCCACAAATATAGCATGTAAAGCAATAAAAACCTTTAACATTCCCAAAAATGTAATAAAACAATATATAAGTTTGTTGGTCACACTATTGTTTGTTGGTCACATCAACAATCAAACTGGATCAATATCAAACTGTGGATATAGATGTAAAAAACATGATTTTAATCATTGTATTCATAGTTTAATCTTTTGTGGTTTGATCATTTAAAATGAAATTAAGTGATTTATGAGCAACTATTATACAATCATTTATGTTGTGTTTCATTTGATCTGTGTGGTCACATGGATGAAGTGTTTGTGGAATATATTAATTCAGTTAGCTATTATAAGACAGCTTAGAGGTTTTAATAGAACATTAAACCGAGTTTTATTACATTCTGTCTTGTGTCAAATGACCTATTTCTTTTTGCTACATTGAAAACTGCTGATGAAGAGCGAATGATCTTATCTAATCATTTAATTATTTCCTAGAAACCTCCTCTTGTTTTCAGATGTCTGCAGTTCATTTGAAAACTGCTTCTTTTGTTTTTTTTTTTACGTAATTCTTTATTATTTAAAAGCCAGTGAAGACAGTGACATTACTTGAACATTAGAGCATCTCTGCATTAAGTATCAATTCAGCCGTGTGTTTTTGAGCTGAGTGACTGTCAGAGTGGATTACAGAACCATCATTTGACTGAAAGCATCCCAGCATCCAGTCACATTTTTATTTTATGATTCTTGAACAGAAAAGACAAGCCAAATTTGCATAGCCGAAGATGTACGCGTGACGAAGTGCTTGTAGATACACTCAAATGACATCAAAATTATCCCTGGCAATGTCTTGTGATGTTTTTTGGTTGTGCGTGAACTTAACTTTTGCATTTCAAATGACAATGGGGAGGAAAGACCACTTCTTACCAAAACAATCTTAACTAAAAATCGTTATTTAAAAAAAAGAGTGAAAATAAACAAGGTTTGTCAAAATTGTGCTCTGCATTTACCAATACAGTGAAGTTACACACACACACCAGCAGCAGTGGGCAGCCTTAAGCCATGGCACCCAGAATAATTCATGTGTTCATTTTTCTCACCTCAGATCACGGGGGAGAAGCGGCCTTCGTCAGACATGATGAAGCCCAAGCCCAAACCTCAAAAGAAGAAGAAAAAGAAGGACCCCAATGAGCCGCAAAAGCCTGTTTCGGCCTACGCTCTCTTCTTCAGGGACACACAAGCTGCCATCAAGGGCCAGAACCCAAATGCCACCTTTGGGGACGTCTCCAAGATTGTGGCTTCCATGTGGGACAGTTTGGGAGAAGAACAGAAACAAGTCAGTGAGATTCACAGGCCACTTTTTTTATGCAGAAGTTTGAATTTGTTAAATTGTAAAATTTGAATTGGATAAAAGAATTTGCTAAAGGACTGTAAAGTAAATTAAAGTAAAGTAAAGAATTACACTAACAATTTGTTCATAACAGCAGACCAAATGTGGTTATTACAGAAGTCCCACGTGCATTGAGTATAGTAGTATTAGTATTCTATATATATATATATATATATTCTTATATTATAATCATGAAATACAGTTATTATTGTATATAAATAATATCCTTGGTTAAAAACTAGTGTGTTGATGTGTGTATAAAAAATATCTTTAACACATTTAGCTCCAAGATTCAATTTATATTGATGTATTATTTTTTAGTGTATTGCTTTTGATCTTGAAGTACAGTATAATGTTATTATGTAAAAAGATTTATTAGAGGATTGTGTGTGTGAGTGTGAGCGTGCGTGCGTGTGTGTGTGTTTCTGTTGATTCTCAATCTTTTCAAACAAACAGGTGCTATAGCATGTAAAGTCAGGCACCTGCTTCAAACAGAGAGAAAGAGACAGAGAAAGACGAGCTCGACCCTGATATTTCTCCTTTTTCTTGGAGCTGTCGTGTCCTTTTATTTGCAGTTAATTTTTGCCTCCTTCACTCGCCCCTCTTCACCATGAATCTTCATTTCGTTGCTGACACCCTTGAATGTGAATTCCTCATTTCCTGGCCTCTTTTTATTTATATCTGTTGCCTGGTGATTCGATCATGCTGAGAATACCAGATTAGCCATCACCCAGCGCCCTTCCATTCCCGCTCAAGGACATCTGCTCTCCGAAATGTTATTGTTTGTGCGTTTTAACCCTTTGTTTGCCAGACGACGCCCAGCCCGATGTACATATAACGTATCTGTGCTTTTTTTTCCCCTCTGTTTCTTTTTTCTTTCTCAAATCCTGAATAATGAGGTTCGTCCTTGAGCGGTAGCATCTGTTTGTGTAGTTTTTTTATTTGTCAAGGATAACAAGGTGACATTTTCGATTATCTAAGCGAAAAAGAGAAAGAGAGAGAGAGAGTGCTTCGAAAGAAACTGTTCTTCTACTTCTGGTATATCATCATGTGCCCGAATCAGAACTGATGAGGTCACAAGAAGGCGTGTCCACATGCCACTTTTAATTCTGTGATTATCCTTAGACTTCATCCTCAGCTAAGGTTTCTCATAAAAATTTGGTTGCATTGCTAGTTAATAGTCTATTAATTTCAAATTGTATTGATTTAAATCTAAATATTCTAAAAAATCAAATCGTCTTGCTTTATTTGTCAAATGTATCATTTTTTTCACATGAAAAAAAAAAACATTAAGCCAGGCTTTGAACCTTTTCCTAGACTCTAATGTTTCTATAGAAAGCTGCAGTAGCTTTTTAACATTTCGTTTTAAATTATGTATGTAAATTAAAGTATGGGACAAAGAATTTTAGAAAAATTGGAAAGCGACACACATTTTGCTATCTCCTATTGGCCGGGAATGATGATGACATCAGAGCAACCTGTATCTCCGGCAACTTTTACTCCTGAGAGGCTTCTCTGATAGCCCCATTAGCGGATGATTGATTGCACTCTTCTCCAATAGATGAGTGTCATTCCTTTCAGTGACGGCCCTGAGCTGTCAGTCATATGAATGAGAGGATGTTAAATGATGTAGAACTGCAGAGCATGAACAGGCATAATTCCACTCCTCCAGCCATAAACTCTCAATTCCCCACATTTATTTTCTGCTTCCTAACCTCGTCAATCCCACTGTCTCCTCATCCCCTTGGTGATCCTAAGAAGAAAAAAACTTGTTCCTGTATTATTGTTTATGGCAAAATGTTAATATTTGTTTTATTTCAGAATTTAGCAGCCACTTTTATCCAAAGAGACATGCATGAATTGAACTACGTACATGCTCTCTTTGAGAATCAAACCCACAACCTTGCTGTTGCTGACACCAGTTTTTTGAGAGAAGACAACTCATATGATGCTTTTTCATAAATTCAACTGCAAGACATCAAGATACACATTCTACGTTTTTTTTTTTACAATATTTTTATTATAATGAATTAAATTGCATTATTTATTTATTGTAGATTGATTATTGATTAGGTATTATCACTTGTTTTATTTTTAATTAAAACGAGTAATATTAACAAATACTGAAACGTATGTATATTCATGCTAAATTTGACTTTTTTTCATTTAATTTAACTTGCTGAATTGGACTATGTGTAGTTAAAAAAAATACGTTGCGTTTTTGCATCACTAAAACCAATCCATATTGGAATCAAGTGATGAATATGATTCAGTGTATGAGTCTCGACTTCTTCCCGTTCTCCGATTCTTTTGGTGTGTTAGTTCCTATTGAATTATTGGCAGTTGCCTGCGTCAACAAGCTCTGTCAGTTATTGTCTTGCCTAATTAAGAGGTTATCAAACACGCAGATTTCATTAAGCTACAATTACAGCTAATTCAGCGGGGGTGAGCGCTGTGTCACGATTAAGACGCCGACAGACGCTCCTGTTACTGCTAATTCATGGCGACCTGCTCTGACGGCCTCAAGTGCTAATGAATCCGCTCACTTTGGAATAATTAGAAATCCTCCGGCTGAGTAATTTATTTAAGAGCTGCTGTCATTTGGGCCACTAGTGGAAAGGAGGTTAAATTAATCATTAGTGGAGGTTAAATTAATTTCAAGCCCAGGCTGCTGGGAGTTCATTACTGCATGATGTGACATGCCAACCCATGCCACGTTTAACCGGTGCTGCCATGTAAGGGCGTAACTTACACTGGATAAACCTCTGTAATGGACTGGGATTGTGTTCATCGGACATGCTCATGTAGTAATAAAACAGACCTGTGTGGTGCGAACACAAGGTTTTAAATGAACTGCACCACCACTTTGAGATGTACAGTAAATGACACTGATGCTGCTACAAAATTACAGTTTTTTTATTTTCTGCTTTATTATTAAAAAAAAATAAAGTGAAATCTCAAGATCATTCTTAATTTTCTCGACTAGGCAAAAGTTCATTAAAGGCTGATTTGCAATGATGCAATATAAATGATATTCCGTCTAGACTGAAGACCTTATCAAAGCATTTATACTTCATCCAATAGTGCATAAATTATCCATTCAAATGCATTGTCTTGTGTTGTTTTTGATAAGAAAGTCAAATTGTTTAGAGCTTAATGCAGGTAGGTGGCGCTATAGCAGAACAAATATTTTATTCAAAAAAACTAAATTACTGTATGATGATGTCTGTAACTGAAAGTTGTATTCATTGTGATTTCATACTCAACATAAATATGTATGTATTGCGTGTTTATTATGCTAAATGATTCTGCTGCAATTACATTTTATTCCAAAAAAACTCCAGAAAAAAAATAGTAAGCGGAAAAAAAGTACGAAAAAAAATAATAAAGAAAAAAGCATTGGTGTCTGCTTATGCTTTTTGTAATTGCTAGCACATAATTCAGACATTAATTTTGACATTACAGTAAATGAAAATAGGACTTATCAGACGGTATGTAAATGATGCTGTACCTTTATGATTTAAATGGAGCTGAGTGCTGGTCACATTAAGTGCTGAAGTGTGTGTTTGTTGTGCACTGAGGCTGGAGTTTGTGTTTCCAGGCGTACAAGAGGAAGACTGAAGCGGCGAAGAAGGAGTATCTGAAGGCCCTGGCAGCCTACAGAGCCACACTGGTCTCCAAGGTAACACCATGAGTTTCCTCCACTACCTGAGGGTCACTCAGGGTTTATGTGTGTCTGTGTACGTAGACGCACCCGTGTAATGAAAACATACAGCATTCTATAATAGACTATTTTAAACTTGGCTTTAAAGCACAAACCTTTATATTTACTTTTTAGCATAGCGATATATATGCGCATAGCATATATGTATTTTCTTGAATTCCTTGTTTCCTTAATTAATATCAATTGATCTCTCTCTTCTAATTTTCTCTCTGTATCTCTCTCTCGCTCTCTATCTTCTGTATATCCCTTTTCATTTCTTCTCCCTCACTCTCACTTTGTCTTGTCTCTTTATTTCACTTCACTTCTTTTTCTCTCTGTTTCTCTAATCTCCCGATCTATCTCACACTGTCTCCCTCAGTCTCATTCTCATATCCTCTCTTTCCCTCATTTTCTCTCTGTTTCCTCTGTTGTTCATTGATTCCTTTGAGATTTCTGATATATTGTTATTTACTTTCAATAATTCAGCAATTTTGATGAATTAATTTTCATGTTTATCCCCTCGTGCCTCTACACTAAGAGGCGATATAGCACGTTCCTTATTTGGACCCTCCCTCTCTCTCTCTCTCTCTCTCTCTCTCTCTCTCTCAGCTCCTCAGTCTAAAACAAGCATGTTAATTAAGCAGTGAATACACTATTCATCTCCAACAGAGTTTTTATGAAGCTCCTTTTTCCTCCTGCGTTCGGTACAATTATCTATTCCATCAAGCTCTGAGTTTGGCAGATGCTATGACTGATGCTCGTCTCTTGCCGTGAAAAGCAGGAATGTTCGATAGACATAGTCGCTCTATTTTTCACCTCAGAAAGCCTGAAACACTCTTGTGAAAAGAACATCTTTCACTGGGAAACGAGGGGTTTTGTGTTGGTTCTGAGGGTGATGAGTGCGTTTTACGCTGAAGTAAAAGATCCAGTGTGAGTCGTGTGTAGCTGCACCTGCTGCATTTGTACAGACACGTATTAGCATCATTATACTTTTATATTATGGAAATAGTGTTTAAAGTTTATTTAAGATTCTTCAATGCCACAATCACGCACTTTTATTTTCTCCATGTAAGAACATCCCATCATCTTGGTGCTGGCTCCTTTTCCGCTTTTATAAAGTTAAGTTGTTTTTTTATTTTGAGAGCTGAAGACAAATTAAACTTCAATTCAGTTTCAAATTGTTCACACGTTCACTTTGTCCTGCTTTCACTTATTCTTATTCCCTCTCTTGCTAATTTTAATTGTATATTCCTTTTTTCTCCTATTGTCTTGCTGTCTGACTCTTCAGTCTTTTTTCTGTATTATTTGATCTTTCATAATTATTTTTTCTTGGTTTCTCTTTTACGTTTCCTTCTTTATCAAACATGCACACTGAAAAATAAACTGACAAAATGCGTTGGTATGAGTATAATCCTCATACAATCTTTCTCTGAAAAACATCATCTATCCATCTCTCACCAAATTTCTAACACTCTCTCTGTTCTTGTACTTTACTATGTTTAAGAAAAATCTCAATATGCTTCATTCCCACAGTGTTTTAGAGACTTTCCAGATCTGATCTTTATTCAGAACACATTGCTTTGTTGTACTTGCTGGAGAGCACCGTCAACCGGTTTCAAGCTACTTCTGAAACTAAAGTGACCTCATTCACAGGCTGTAATAATCTCTATTCTCTTTCTCTTTCTCAGACCTACAGCGACCCGGTGGAGAGCAAAAGTTCTCAGTCCAGTCAGCCCTCATCACACATGATCCCACCCAACCCTCCTCTGTACAGTGTTCCTCCACAGCCCTCCTCACCTTACCTGGGCCCGAGCCCCTTTCCCCTGTCTGACCTTCAGAGCTACGCAGCGGGGGCTCCCAGACACGGACTGGCCAGATCGTCCATGCTGCCCAGGCTCAGTGCCTCTCCCCCAGCGTCCTTCCAGATAAGCCCCCCTCTCCACCAGCAGCTCTCCCTGCACCAGAGCTCACTCCTCAGCCAGCCAATCCGCATGCAGCAGGTGCAGTCACAGCCAATCATCTCTCATCAGATGGGCCTCCAGGCTCCACTCCACTCCCCGCCCCCAGGACAGCAGGTTAGTGTTCACTACAAACTACACATTTGTACTCATACAAACAAGTGACATGCCCTATTATATGCGTGCCGGCTGTTATTACCCATAATGCACTGCAGCTGTTCATTTGTGTTAAGAGAATGAAAAGTACCACTTACTTGATTGCTGCTGATTTTTTAAGCAACTTTACTCAGTGTGCAGTGGTGTGTGTGGGGTGGGTGGGTGGATGTTGAAATGTTACAATCTTCTTTAGAAATATATAGTTGTGTGATAAAATGTATCCACATGATAATAGATAAAATGTTATATGAAGTAGTAATTCTTTTTGTTGAACGTTTTTAAACAAGCGATCATGTTAATGAATGTGTGTGTGTGTGTGTGTGTGTTTGTGTCAGGGATTCTCACACTTACAGTCAGAGTATCAGAAGAGTGTGGGGGGATCCCAGTCCCCTGGCGGCGCCAACCCCGTGGGCCAGAACCCTGACTGGGATGCGGAATACTGTAACAGGGAATGCGGCGGAAACCACTGCGGGTAAAACTCTCATTTTACACAATATACTCTTCACATTTAAGCAGTTCAGCATGTGAGGTTGAGATAGAAGTGAAGATTAACGGCATAGTTGCAAAGAGTCCCTGAAAACCAAGTTACAAATCACCAATTTCAAACTTGAGTAAAAGTCGTTAAGTACCCGAAAAAAGAGTATTTCACTCATAATGAATTTAGGCTCAACAAACACCAAGAAATTTGAAAAACAAAAAAACTCTAGATTTATGAGGTTTTATTTCCTAATTTAGAAAAAAAATTTAACACATCAGTATTTCAAAATGGCAGAACAAAATACAGTAAAAAAGAACAAAAAGTCAGTCATAATCCAAGTCTAAAGTGCAACCGCTAGTTCACGTTCACGTGATTTAGCTCATAAATAGCGTCCAGTACCAGCGTACCAGATATTGCCCCGTCCGCCCTGGAAATTAACTGCGTTGGAAAAAGATGCCGATACCATTGTGTACAAATAAGAAGCACACAATCACAACGTAATAAAATGCTCACAATCACAATGTAACTAGTAACATGAAGTGTCCATTCAAATGTAGTGGAATAAAGAGTACAAATACTCAATCAAAAATGTACAGAGTAAAAGTTGCTTATATTTTTGATACTCAGTACAAATACAAAGTAGCCAAAAAATAATTAAGTAAAGAAGCAGTCCATTTACTCAAGAGCTTTATACTTCTGATTAACAATGAATTATTCTTGTGTTACAGGGGCAGTCTGATAGGCAGGGATAAGCCACTCTACCTCACTTGAAGCAAAAACGAGGAGAAAGAACGATGAAACAACACCAGGGAGTCACACTTCTCCATTCTTCCCAGAAAACATCACTGTCCCCTCATTTTTTTGAAGGGTGTGTGTGCGCGTGTGTGTTCAGAATCAGAAGACTACTAGTGATCCTTTCATTTTTGACAAGCACTTAAAAATGTACAGGCCTCTCCAACGGAGACTCAGCTGTTGTTGCATAAACATTAGAAACCACACAAAAAAGCTGTATATATTACAAAAATGAAAGGAAAAAAACACGCAGATGACCATTTAATGCCCTCAGGGCAGATGAGCTTTAAGCGGGGGGAAATCTCTCCTAGTTTCTCACTTACGTCTCACGTCTGTTTTTCCCTCGTCGGTTTAATTTATTTCCCGATGGCGATGTTGCTTTCGATCGGGATTGGCTGGTTTGTTTCAAAAGGCAGATGTTGCTTTTCGGCCACTGTCCTGTGAATTTCAGGCATAAAAAAATTTTTAAATTAAAATATGCGAACAGATAGAAACAGCTTTTTGTAATTCTAAAGACTCATGTTGGTCTTTATCGATCTGTCACAGTGTGATTGTAAATATCACTTTTGGAGGGTTGGGGGCTGGGGGCCGGGGGGATTCTGAATTGAGAATATGAAGTCCAGATATTTTTTTTTCTTCTATAATATGACTTTAAATTCTTTACTTTTTACTTTAAATGGTATTTTGAGAATGCGTGCTGGATGTGTGCGTGTGTGTGTGTGTGTGTGCGCACGTTTGTGTGTTGTGCAGGTGATATTAGAAGAGTGTTTCGATATGCACACAATCTTGCATTAAATTCTCGGCTGACTGGTGTGAATTTCCTAAGAAAGTTCTGCGGAAAAAGGCAGATGATAGTTGTTCCCGGCTCTCCTCATACACTCTAAACCTCACCTTAGGTTCACACCGTGCATCGAAAAAGCACTTGCAACCAAAACTCTGAACTGATTTGCCAGACTTTGATTTATTCTCAGGGTTTACGAAATCGTAAAGAAAGGTCAAAGGTCAAGTGCACGTTTTGGGCCCAAAGTTGAGGTTTTTTTATGTTGTTGTTGTTCTTGTTTTTTATTTTGTTTTTTTTTTCCACTGGTCTTTACTGGTAAAATCCACCAATATAAGAGGTAAAGGTGAATTATTACAGCACACTGTCCGAACAACAGTCAGTCTATGGTTTTCTAGTAGCTTTTGCGAGACGTTCTGTTGTTTTGAACTCATCTTTCTGTTCTGCAGAGGGTGTGGGGGGTAAACGCTTTTCATCATTTAGTCACAAAATTAATTTTCATGTTTGTTTCTACTGTAGCAGACTGTTTTCAGTTCAAACAAATTAACTAGGACTTTTAATTTGTGTATAAACCTGCCAATTGTAGTTATTTTATTTGTAAAGTAGGCAATGAGTCATTATTCTTAAAATGTTGTAAGCAAGTTGCCCATTTTTATTTAATAATGTTTTAACAGGTTTCTATTTATAAATATGATCAATTTTGCTTATAACTACAATATTTGAATTCTGCTTTTTGTTTCATGAAACGTTGCTTTTATTTTTTTATTTTAACATTTTAAATGCTGTATTTTTTTTGTTTTTCCTTAACTGCCAGGTAATTTTGTGTCACTATGCTTTTTTGTTTTATTTTGTCTGTAATAAAAGAGTTAAACAAGTCTTTTCCTGTCTTTTTTCATGATTATAAATATCAGCTTTTCCTGTGATGTCTTTCCATCCATGTGCATCAAATTTGGCTTCGGCCATTATTAAGCCATAAACTTATCCACGTGATTTGTGATAGGTCATTTTTTTGATAATTGACGACGAATTGTTCTCATAGTTCATTTTTGTGTTCTATTTTGACAACAAGCTATAGGTCTGCATTTTGTTTTCATGTTTCTGAACGTGCATTTTCATGTCTATTTTTTCTAATGCAGCCTGCCATAAAAATTGACTTTATTGATGCATGATTGGTACCAAGAGCAGCTGATGCTGCTGCCTGCTGGGAAGCATCACAGAGAACATCATGCTCATATGATCCCAATGAAACATCCGCTGATGGAAATGGAACCGTGTGTTTTTTGTATTTGCACTTCAGTTGTGTGTTTGCGCATTACAATAAAGAAAATCAAGCACACTATTAATGAATATTCGCAGCCGGCAGCCATGATTATATAAAACGTTTCTAACCCAGTAGTATCGTGATTTTTTGATTCTATATAATAATAGTTGTCACCTCAACGTTTTATAAAACAAGTATGAACAATGAAACAATTTCTAATTGTATGTAGTTTGTGTTAATGTCGTTCCTAAATTAAACTGAGAATTATTGTCTAGTTTTCAGTAGAGCATTGTGAATGCAACTACATTTTGGTTTCTTGTGTAACCTCAGGTGGTCCTCGGATATTAGGAAAGGGAAAATATGTGTCATTGTACACCGTTAAGCTGTCCTAGAAGAAAGCAGGCCAAAGACACAGCATCCCTTGAAGAAACTTGGGCATTGTCAGTGAAGCACTTATGGTCGAGGGTCATGCCAAGGGGAGCATTTGTAGTGGGCAGCATGGTACAACTGTATGCAAGAAGGACCTGTTTTGTGTTGTCTGCAGCAGAAGATAAGTAAATCTATTTGTAGCCTGACCCAAACTTGATAGGATGAGTAGATCTTTGACCGTAAAGTACGTTCCTGAGTAAATGGATTAAAGGCATTCTTTTGCTTCTACGGAGTATCAAAAATATTAGCAACTTTGGCCTACATTTGTGATTGAGTATCTGTACTCTGTACTCCACACAATTTGAGTTAAGTAAGAGATTTTTTCTACTATGGTTAATTTATGGCAGGACGAGGCAATATCGCCAATTGCAGGGTGCTGAAGGTACTGGACACTATTTGAATGAATTAGCAATTGCACTTATTTGCCAACTGACTTTTTGTTTTTTGTTTTTATTTTGTTCTGCAGTTTTGAAACATTTAAATCATTATTTCTATATAAGGAAATAAAACCTCAAAACTGACTGAGGGGGAAAAAGCATTCTGGATTGGTGACCAACCATTAGCACAGCAGGAAAAACAGACACACACACACCGACTCTCAGACTCTCTCTCACACACACACACACCTGTGGTCAATTTTTTCAGTCTCAACGCATGTTTTTCGACTGTGGGAGGAAACTGGAGAACCAAAGGAAACCCACGCAAGCAAAGGGAGAATATTCAAATTCACACCTCGTGTCTCTAATGTGTCTGTCTTGCTGTGAGAAGTGAAGCCCAAAAGTCATTGAATAAAACATTAAACTATGAATAAAGTAAGTACAGTAATAATACAATATAAAAAAAAAAAAAACCTGTCCGGCTAACAATGTCTAACTGTCTGATTTCCTAGTTACTAATTCATAACCTCAACAAGGGCCCAACAACACCACAGGCTTGTTTGCAGAAGCATGTGAGTGAGGTAAGTGGAAGTTTGGTGTGGAATGAGTCTAGCAGTTTCTGACCTGACATGGAAACTAAACGGCTGTGGTGTAAATGACACTTTCTATTCTTCAGTCCTTCCTATCCGTTTCTGCGCCTTTTTTTCTCACGCCCTTTCATGTAGCACGTTAAACAAACTGGCGCTCTTTTCCACATCAACATTTTCAACGTTTTTTTTTAAAGAGATCACGTGTGTGACTAGTCTGTTATTTTTCAACAGAGGAAGTTTAAGTGTTTTTCATCTCAACGATCTTTCTGGGCATGGAGGGGTGAATAGATAAAGAGAGAGCGTGTTTGTGTGTGTGTGTTTAGTGAGGGAGATGGCGGGTAAAAAACTAATTAGATGGAGAGAGAGAAAGAGATGTGGTGTGTGTGACAGAGAAAGGAGGGGTTAAGAAATGTAGCAAGAGAAAGAGAGAGAAATGCGCTCAGGAAACGTGGGAGGATTTGACAAGAAAAGAGTTTCTGCTTCTGACTCTAAAAGGGCTTCAGACTGTTTTTGCCCTTTCCCGCATTCCTGTCTTTTTTGTTTTTGTTAGATACAAAAAATTATATTAAAACAAGGATAAATGCTGATAACTCAATAATATTTTTTTGTTAGCGTACAAAAACTAACTGATTCAATTTATTATGATATAAACTATATATATGTACATAACATAGTACAAGATCTGTGTATACTGCATACATATATTATACATATAAATGAGTATAAAAATATGTTGTCCTTCTCATATAGTCTGCATAGCTGATATACATAAAATATGCAGTATATGTACAAAAATCTGAAATTCATGTGCATTTGATTACAAAGCTCTGTCTTGATTGAAAATAACATTAATAACACTAACAACTGTGTGCTGTCTGAAAACCTTTTCAGGTGATGCTGTTGTTACATTTTAAATTTAATAAATTAAGTTTATTCCTATAATGTGACACAAACAATGGCCTACAAACCGATTTTTAAATGTTTATATTGATCGAACAAAAGTTTATATTGTGTAATATAGCAGGTACACTGTGGACAGAAAGTGGTTACTGGTAAACAGGAAACAGTTATTACTCAGTGTTATGAAAGTTGTGAAGCACAAAAATCACACATCTTTCAGGTTTAGGTGACATTCTTTGGTTTTGAACAAATATAGTCGAATTAAATGAACACGTGTGTGTGTGTGTGTGTGTGTGTGTGTGTGTGTGTGTGTGTGTGTGTGTGTGTGTGTGTGTGTGTGTATATAGATGCAGAAGTATTTTTGTAACTCCTCATCAGCATTACACCAGTTTTTTAATACTGAATGCATCTGCTGCTGCTGCTGCTGCTGCTGATGATGATGATGATGAAGGTTTTGGCTCTTTGCCAGTTGCTTCTCCCTCGCACACCCTCGGTGCATAAAGAGTGTGAGAGGAAAATGTTTGCCTTAAACAAGAAAACAGGAGCATTAAAAAAAGGAAAATAAAGGCCCCACCCTAAACTAGCATTGGTGGAGATGGAAATCAAACCAAAACAGGCCACACCCCTAAAGTTCTGAATCTGAACCGACATTAATTTATCTTCTAAATCTAGAATGCAGCTATAACGAATCTCAGCGCCAAAGCCTTGATGATGACAGCGACACACTCTGGACAGGTGCTGACACTACAACAGTTGGTGACCAACTACTGCACATTTGATGATTTTGGACTGGAAAAAGAAAGCAAAAGATAAAGAGAGCAAATTTGTTCCTTTACACCATTAGTTTGTGTACTCGGTTATTCATTTAAAAAACAAGAAGATGAGATCGTGGAAAAAATGAAACAGGATAGATTTCATGTTTTTGAAAACAGTTACTCTATTTCTCTGTCTCTCTCTCACTCTCTCTCGCAAACAAACAAATACACAAACACACACACACACACACACACACACACACAAAACCCTCTCTATTCCCTTTCTTTTTCTGAACTTAACTCTTCCTCTCTCTCATCCCCATCTCTGACAAAGCATCATATCTTTTCAGCATGTTTTTACCATCTCTCTCCTTCCCTTTCTCACTCTCTTCCATTTCTGGCCACATACTCTTTTATGCCTTGTTCCTGGTTTTTTTTCTTCTACCTCAGATGTATTCTTTTTCCCCCTGCATCCTTTCAATTTCTCTCCCTTTTTTACCCTCCCTTCCTCTCTCTATTTCTTTGCTCTCTTGTATTTGTCTCTCTGCCCCTTGCTATTCTTTGCCTCCCTTCCTCCACTCTCTTTCTTTCTCCCTCCCAACCTCCCTCCCTCGTTCTCTCTCTCAAACAAGAAATTCCAATCTTTCTTTTTCTGCATTACTCAGAATTGCAATCGCCGCCTCTCACTCCCCTCCACTTATAACGGCCTACTTTAAAATTCATAACTACATTTGGCCGAATAAAAGCAGCTAAGATGGAATATTTCCAGGAAGCTTTACTTGAGCAACAACACAATTGGCTCTGGCATATTTAATAACCCTAACCTGCCTCTTTAGTACAGAGAGTCATAATAACAATCGTAAAAAGAGAAGAGAAAAAAAAATAGTCAAACCATGTCTGAGCATGAAATGACTACCCATAATTCCAGCCTGCGGCGAGAGAGCAGTGGTGGGGAGGGGGGAGAGAAAAAGAGACAGCTACTGTTTTTCTGAGTTTACTTGCTAACAAGCATTAAAATAATGATTCAGTGGTAATGGGAATTTCTCTGATCATTTCCTCACTCTAACGGCAAGTGCAAAAATGAAGAAAGCACACGTGCATAAATTCAAAGCAGACTTATGTTTAGATAAGACGCATTCAATCTAGTTCTAAAAGTGCTGTTATGCACACACATGTTCAGCTATTATTTATTGTTAATGTTTCACCATTAGACACATAAGTCATGTATGTACACAAACATGTATACATTTCATACATTTCTGCTGTCTGTGTGTATACATGAGCGAGCATTCTGGGATGTCCTGAACTGAATTAGGTCAGAGCTCCAATCTGAGCTCTCCACCCCCCACAGCTCGTCATTCAGCAGAGACACAGCGCCCCCTGCTGACCGCACAGTACGCAAACACAGCGCCTCTGCTGGCCACAAAGCTCGGAAGGGAAACAGTGCCCTCTGTTGGACTTTCGACGACGGGCCGGCAGCGCCCCCTGGTGACCTCTCAGCGCCAACTAAACAGCTGGCAAGGGAAACAGCGCCCCCTGCAATCAATTCACCCAACTGCGCAGACACACAAATCACATCTGCTTATTGATCAGCTATTTTCTCTCTTCCACTCCTTTTCTATCTTTTATTCAACTCGTTAATGATTCACAGACTGAAATCCAATTTGTTTTAGCTTTTTATTAATAAATGATTATTGGGAAAAAATGATTCTAACAAATATTTGTTCGTCAGCTTATTTTATTTAAAATAATAACAAGGGTGGTTTCGTTCACAAAATATTTTTTTGATGTTACTTGAGAAACAAGCCATGATTATGCACTACAATGTTACAAAATTGCAATGTAATTGTAACCGTGTCTCACCGGTGTCTTTTTCCAGAGAACGTTCCTTGGAAACATTGAAACAAAGCAATACATGTAGTAAAAGCTCCTGTGTGCAGTCGGTATTATTTATTGAAATTCTATATACAATCCACAAGGCACTCATCTGTTTAAATAAAGATCAAATTCTCAACTAATAACACTTTATAATTCTTTTAGTAGGAATTATATATTAAAATGTAGGTTTAAAAAGGCAATATGAGTGAAAAACTCTGCATAGTAAAGCACTGTCAGCCAAACCGGTTTGAACGCTCAGTTTCTGTCCTTTTAACAAATGGCAAAACCTAGAAAGCAATATGTAATACTTGGAATTTAACCATTTGCACGTTTCTTTCCTTGTGGTATTAAAGTAAGTGAAAACTGCCAAGAATGGTTTAAAACATATGCAAACAAAAGGTATAACAGGTCCAATGCATTGTGGGAAACCACTGACTGGCTTGACAAATGCAGCACACTACAACTTATTCTTTGGCAGTTCTTCCACAGAACACACACACACAAACACACACACACCACATTCATACACATATACATACAGTATTTTTGTCTGCGTATATATATATATATATTCATATTTAACAAACGTACACACACGCACACACACACACACACACACACACACACACACACGCGCAGCCACTAAATCTATAATAAGTTTAAGGCCATGAAATTATGCCCAAATTAATGCATTTTCATTCTTCTGGTGTTAAGGTAAATCGGTTATTTGTAAAACATCATAAATGAGATTAAAATTAAAGAATCTATAAATTGAGTTCCTAAAATTGATGTAGGCATGCGAAAATAACATGGACCAGAACGTCCAATGTTTCTGAAGGTCAAGTACTGGAGTTCTCTGCCTGTTACACGCAAGAACATATGCTGGCAGCACGTGGTTTCACTGGCAATGCATAGATAGATTAAAGATTCTGGAAGACACGTCCAGGCAGGGGCGCAGGAGCCCACAACTAAACCACTGCAGAGGATGATTTCCAAAACAGCTTGTTCGGTTTAGACTCGTCGCATGGTTTCCAATCCTGTTCTGGTGGTGTAATGAACAACACAGAGAGGAACATATTCATGGCTTTAGTTAGTTTCAGTCAGTGGTAAAAGTTTGGCTGTTCAGTGGTCCGGCATCATGCCAACAACCCCAGACGCTTGACTTTGGCAGACAGGAAAGAGTGAATGATGAACACAATGGATTTCGGGCAGCAGTGAAGGTCCAGTTGCTAAACACGAAGAAGAAAATCCAGATTAGATTGATAGACTGTGTGTGTGGACGATGAAAAAAGAAGCACTCACTATCTCAGAATCTGGGGCTCCAAAGTCGAGGAAAATCATCCGGACGCCGTCGTCTGACGACATTCGCAGCCGCTCGAAGGGCTGCTGCAACAGGACGTTCCTCCGGGGTCCGGCCTCCTCCGAGAACAGTGAGAAGCCGCGGTCGATGTGCACGCTCAACACACACGACTTTCCCTTCCAGCTGCAGGCTACACAACACACCGCACTGATCAGAGCACAGGATTCGCCTTTACCAAACTTTAATCCACTATCTGGCCTTAAATGGTAAGCTACCTTCATATAAAAAACTAACTAAAGTGCTTACAGTGGACTTCCAGTTTACATCCAGCCCACAGTTTCAGTATATTGCGGATTTTCAAATTGAAATTTAAAAAGTTGAACCATTTTTATTTAAAGAATTCCCCTGATGTATTGTTTCATTCCATTTTCTCTCCGTTTTTACTTTATTTAAGTATTTTTGGCTACTTTGTACTTGAGCTAAATCACGTTTTAGCTCATTTGAGTTTGACTAAGACTGACCTTTTGACCTTTTTCTATTTTGTTCAGCCATTTTGAAACATTGAGGTGTTAAATATCAATTATATATAACCTTGCAAATAAAGAGTTTCATTCATTCATTTTTTTCAGTTTTCGGTATTCGTACGTTTACTCAAGTATGATTTTCAGGTACTCTTTACACCTCTGTAGACCACTGAAAAAGACATTTATTTAATTTTTTAATTTAAGTAATTTTTACAGATAATGTATTTTAAAAATGAACAATTGTTTTTGACTTTGTACTATAACTACCTTGATAAACAGGGACAAAACATGGTAAAAAACGAGTAAAAGAACAAAGTACTAATACAGTGAATGTATGTTTATATCACGTATCAGATATATCATTCATTAATGCATTTCTCGGAGGGGTGCAACCATTAACTTACATACTAAATAATACACCCCCCCCCCCCAACTGACCCCAATCATCAAAATATTCCCCTTTGTCCTTACTCTAATCTTAACCAAAACGCAATTGTAACTTCAGCCCTAAAATCCCATCATGACCATCAAACAAAGTTGTGTTGTATACACTTTATCCACTTTTGTATATAAACCTAGCATTCAGAGCTCTACTTTTGACTGCACTGATCCATCATATCTAGAGACCCCCGTCTAGCTGTAGCTCACTTCAAAGAGAATGTAAACATTCAACAGAATGTAAACATGAGATAAAAAACCATGCTACAATTCCGACCCAAGTGGTCACTTCTGAACAGTGCACTAGATAGTGTGTATAAGACGTACCTGTCTTCACCTCCTGGACGAGCTCGGCGGCGCTGTGACAGCCGTCCACCAGCAGGTGTGTCCAGGTGGACAGATCTTTGGCTGTGTCCACACGGAACAGATGAGTCTCCACACCTTGTGTAGTTCCCAGACGGAGCCCAAAAGTCAACTCAGAGTCGTGAACCGATGAACTCTTCCCCGGCCCAGAGTGAACCAGCCTGAGACAGAGAGAGATTGTGAGTGTGTGTGTGTGTGTGTGTGTGTGTGTGTGTGTGTGTGTGTGTGTGTGTGTTGAAGTGGGGGTTGTCTAAGGAGCTTTAGAGAAAGATGAAGAAAGAAAACGACAAGGAGGAACAAAGAGTGGAATAGGGCTAGAATTTCGTTTACAAAATCCCTTGATAAGAATTTCTCTTTTTTACTTGCTCTGCTGCAGTAAGCTTTAAAAAACAATAAAGTAATAAAGCAGTTTGCATGCCAGGAGCGGAGTCAGTGCAATGACCCATCAGTCAGTGTCTCTGTGTGATGTGTGTGAGTTACAGCAAGAGAAAGACTCTGTGTATGTGTGTGTGTGTGTGTGTGTGTGTACCTGGTAGTGATGAGTGGGTAGCTCTTGTCTGGACTGTTGAGAGCGTCTCTGGTGTCAGGAAGAGAGTCGTAGAGCAGCAGATCTCTGTCTGTCAGCACTGCCAGTATCGGCCGCTCTGATCCCTGGAACAGACGTAAACCCTCGGGTGAGGACGGATTCTCTTGATACACTCGTCCTCTCTACCTCTCGCTCTCACCTGCTCGATGATCCAGCCGATGTGAGCAACATCCAGGCTCGGCTGCAGAGCACTGAGCTCAGCTCTGACACTTGGCAGCAGCGATACACTTCCTGTCTGAATGGCGTTGTACCAGGCCTGAGCCATGGCGTGGTCCTTCGCCCGCAAGAACACAATCTTTTTCCTGTCTGATGACACCACTTCAAAATATCTGACGCAGAGACAAAATATACATACGTAAATTTATTGTTAAAAATATAATAAAAAATGTGTGTGTTATAGTGGAATTTTGCTTTTTTTTTCCCCTCAAATCTTTTCAAAGTGACGTTCAACAGAAAGACTACATATAGACTACATATTGCTACATATAGGTTTATTACACTTTATAACGCTAATTTCACAGTTGATTATGAAAATTGAAAGAGTGTAGTCATTTTTTTTTAACTAGAATTTTAAAAAGTCACGGTTATGGGTCCTCCGGAGTCATTAGCTAATATTGCTTCCCTTGTGACAACAGCCATTACTTGGTTGCTGTAGTCCTCAGCATATTAACTTTGGTCATTTGGGGATATAGATTCCTTCACCAGAAGTGAGGTGTTGGCTCTTTATCACGTTAGAAGACAAAATGTTGACCAAAACTGAGGTAACTTACAAATTCATCTAAAAGTCCTAAAGTATTTTTCATATCACCTGACGAAACTCCGAAATCGAACCTACGGAAACATCCTCACAGCACTATATTGCCACCAGCACGTTTCACTAGAGAAAAGGTATATACCTCTGCAATTCTCTAAACACAGGCAACAACTCCAAGGCCAACTGGCTCATGTTTTGTTTCATCTGACCAAAGAACATTAACCCAGTATGTCACCTTTACCCTGGTTGTTCTTAGCAAACTTTATTCTGGCTTGTAGGATTCTCTTCTTAGTTTACTGGTGTTTTGGCATTTGTCCAATAATTTGTTCCCTTTGTGGTAAAGTGTTATTTATTCTTTAAAAAACTAATTATATTTAACAAACCCATATTTTAATTATATAATAAACAAAATAATATTTTTTTTTATGATAAGGTATGTACATTACCCTAATAGTTATTTGGTGAAATACTACAGATTTAAATGTACTGTATTACTAGGTTAAGTATTAGAAGAAATGTATTAGAAGTTAAAACTAATAATTTCGTCTTCAACTGGGTCTCTTCATTGATAAATGAAAACCTTCTCTAAAATAGTCTAAGCCTTAAATAATCCTCTCACACTGTTTAAACACACAAGTTACAACTGAGCAGCAGCCGACATAGAGCAAAGCCACTTTAGCAGCTTCTAAAAATAGAGTCTGTGAAGAAAGTCAAAGTGAAACTGACAGAGAAGGCCTGTGAACACAATTTACAGAAAGTAAAAATCACTATTGCAAAATCAAATCCACATAGAAGGGTGCACACAGGAGGTGGATTAAAAAACGAAAAATGATTTCCACTTGACATTTACACAGCGGCCGTTTGAACATAAACAGGGGTTGACTATACACACAGAATATGAATGAAGAAATATGTAGTTGACTGTCTGTACCGTTCTTCAGGATCAGGTGGACACTGCTTGCGTGTAATGTGACACATTCGGAGCGGGATTGTTCTGGTCTCTTTCAGTGTCGGATCCACCATCTTCTGTGGAGTGGCTGGTGGGGAATCCAGCACCAGGGGTCCCACAGCCAACCCACCCTTAAAAAACGCTGACATCTCCTTAATGTACTTTACTACAAAGGGAGAGAAAGAAAAAATGTTGACTTCAACTAAACTCGATAAATCACCAACACACTCATACATTTATAATAGATAGGAAAAGAAGACGCCACTACGGTGGAAGGATTGAATTTCACTGTAGACTTGAAGTATGAAGCCCACGTCTCTCTCTCTCTCTCTCTCTCTCTCTCTCTGGACGAGTGACCCATGCTGAACGGGCCTGAAATAAGAACTCATCCCTTTCCCAGGCACACTTCACCTAGTCAGCACATACTAACAAAAACACACCTCCCCTCGCTCTAAAAATACACTTACAGCCAAGTCCGATCTCTCTCTCTCTCTCTCTCTCTCTCTCTCTCTCTTACACACACAACACACACACGTGTTGTGTCTGAATGCCACACCTGCTGACCACACACACACACACACACCACAAATATACCGTACCGGTAAATATAGCTCCTCAATTACATCAACTCAATCCTGGACTGCTATGAGAAACTGAAAATGCCATTGTATGTGTTTGTATAGTACACGCCAAATTTAGAAAAAATATCTTGTAATTTCCTGAAAAGCAGACCAGCTTCTTCAGACCTGCAATTTCGGTCGTCTTATTGTAACTCATTGCGTTAAAACTTCTAAAAGCTTCTGCTTTCTGCTGCCCTATATCTCCCCTGCCTTAGTTCCTCGGTGGCCTCCAGTCTCCTACTGAACACGAATCACATCAACAAAAGAATCTAGTCAGAGGTTTAGATTAGAGGATTCTAAAGCTATTTATAGCGGGAAGGATTTTGTCAGCACAAAAAGCCCTTCAGGACTGAATACTAAATGGCTTTGTGGAATTAAAATGGCCATAGACGGCACATTTCTGAGGATACCTTGTTGGGGTTCCTCCTTTAGAGCCATTCAAAGTCCATATATCAACTATTCAAACTACATCTGAGATGTTTCTTTCAAGATTGTATTGATAGTGCTACAACAGAAAAGAGTGTTGTTTACGTTCAAGAGAAACTTAAGTTATTGGAAAATAAAGATTACAAAATATAATTATTTGGCCCTACTGAATTTTTAAACTAGTAAAATTGATTTCTGCTGTGAGGGAGTACATAACATTTTTTAATCAACTGGAATTCCAGAACAATTTCTATTCCATGCTGTCTCACAGTGCAATGAATCCCCCACAGATAAATCTCATGGACAATAGACACACATTCAATACAAAACAAAACAAACTGTATTTAATTGCCTTTTATTTTTAAGCTGAGTAAAAAACACCCAATGGTTAAACAAAAAAAAAAAAAA
>CM051495.1:21563545-21660799 GCA_028031935.1 Paedocypris micromegethes | reverse complement strand
AAAAAAAAAAAAAAAAAAGAGGACGGATATAAAACATAATATGAATTCTTCTTAAATTATTTACAGATGGAGATAGTCGATCTAGATGAAAAATATCCAAAACAAAGTGAGTTTAGTTTAGCAAAAAAACTACTAGTTTAGTAGTTTAACAAAAAAAAAAAAACTTTGGAACTAATTAAATATATAAACATACTTAATTATTACAAAACAAAATATGTAAATCATTATCAATGAGACTTTTAAATAGACATATTTAAAAGAAAAATAAAATAAAAAAGTCAATAAAGTCAATAAAGTCAACAAATTACATGTGAACTCGTTTCATAGAAATAAAACCTGAAGAACAAAGCTCAGCTTCTGATGAGTTACAGATGGAACATTTCAGCTCAATTCTGGACTTCTTGGTTTTAGATTAAAGCCAAATCTAGTCCACATAAAAAAAAAAAAAAAAAGTCATTCATACCAAAAAAAATAATTCCAAAAAAAAAAAAATCCCCAGACAGCAGCAGCATGATATCAGAAGAAGAAAAATAGAGACGGAAAAAGTCCATGATTGCGATATAAACTTTTCTGCTAAAACTATTTGTAAAAGTCATATTGTGAGCAATGAGCATTACTATCTTCATTTGGAATGTGACGGCGACACAAAAAAAATAGAAAGACAATTCAATTATAAATTGTCTGGGCTTTAAGTGCTCGGCTAAACCTCAACATTCCTGGCTGTTCGGATACAAAGCATGGATCATTTAAGATGCCTAAGACAGATTTTTCCAGTTGGTGACTTCGGAGGGCCGTTTCCAGGTGCTGAGGCCCAGGGTCGGGCGACATGGAAGTATGTGGTTGTTCTTGCTGCCTGACAGGATAAACACAAAAGTCTGGAGCCACGGCAAAATAAACAATTGCGGCTCCTGCCCTCCAGTTGCCGGGGGAGCGTCCAGAATGTATCCGATTGGCTGATTTTGGTTCTCGGAGCCTAGATTGACACCTATGTTAAAATATTTCTAAAAACAGGAAGAACCTCATGAATATTCAAATGCCAATTATAAATAAAAGCCGGAATCTCAAAGTTTGTAAATTTGAAAACTACAAGTGTGTCTATTAGTCAGAATCTCAATTAGGGTAAAATAGAATGCCAGAACCCTGAGTATATTCATTATCTCAGAAGTACTTCCACGGCTGAACACTATAAAAATGGTTGGAAAGATTTCAAATTTCATTTAGTTAAGTGCATAATTGAAACTTGGCTAAAAGTGGGAAGATCAAGTTTAGAAATCAGGCTGCATAAACGTACATGTATAGATGGGTGGATGGATGGATAAATGGATGGATGGACAAACAGACAGATTGATGGACGGACGGACAGACAGACAACTAGACGGATGGAAGGTAGTATGTATTTTTTATGGATGTATTTGTATTCTAAAAAAAGATGGAATTTGTATACAAGCTAAACGTAGAGAATTATTTTTGGAAACCACAAACAAATCTGTTTTTAAAATGTATTTTATATACAATACAATGTACACATTTATAATAAATTATAAACTTTATTTTGAAAGGGTAATGCATCACTATTTTGTGTGTGTGTGTGTGTGTGTGTGTGTGTGTGTGTGTGTGTGTGTGTGTGAACACAGTGGTTTATCTTTTTTAACATTTGATTCAACATTCTGAAATGTACTCTAAACCCTCTTTTATTACCTAAAGCATTAAATTAAACATGAACAGAACACATAACATGACGCATACATTCATATTTCTACATGGCTGGTTGTGATTAATGGTGTTCAGTGATAACAGAGAGATTGTTTGACAGTGGAAACATGTCATGTCTCGCCTGAATTGGTCATGCTGTTAAAATGTGGAATCTGATTACTTCTTTGAGGCGTGCTAATGTATCTTTGAGCAGGGGTTTTTACAAGTAATAAATATTGCAAAAATTGTAATAATAAAATTGTGCCCAGTACAGGAAAGGGTAAACTTGAGAGAACTCTGTCTGAAAACAGAGAAAATCTCAAAAGAATCTAAAGTAATAACTGTAAAACACAAAAAAAACAAACAAGAACTGTTTAAACAAACACAACTACACGATCATTTCCTTTTCTTATGTTCTCCAACTAAAGATCCACTATTTTCGTCTTCTAGATCTAAATCTATATTCACTAAAGAGGGATCTAAAAGGGATCTCTTAGTGTTTATATAAAAAATCAGTTTAAAAAAGCAAGCTTTAAAACCTGTGAATATCAATCACACAGGTATTAAAAAAAAAAAAAAAACAACAACAGTTTTCACTTAAATCTTAGGATGGAGCATTGGAACATTAATGCCAAAACATGCACACTCCTTGTCTAGTTTATGAGCTCTGCTATCATCATTCGGGTAAAACAATAAAATATGATGTTTGATGATAAAGCATTCATGATGTCACTCACCTTCTAGAATGACTTCTTTCCCCGTCTTTTTCAAGGCCTGGACAGCCTCATCATGAGTGGCTTCTCTCAGGTCCTGCCCATTCACAGACAAAATGGCATCACCCACATAGAGAGCCTCTGTCTGGTCCGCAGCCAGTCCTTTAAAGATCTTAGAGATCAGGATGGGCATCTTATTCTCCTTCCCACCTGAAAAATCAGACACATTCTGTGTTACTTGCTACAAGTATGTTGCTTAAAAATATCATATAAATATGCACTTAGAAGTACTCATTTTTTAAACAAAATTGATAATTACTCTAATTCTAAACTTACTTTACAAAAATTATACATATATATAATTGTAACATATTATATCATAATTTCATTTTATATAAAAATCTTGTTATTCACCTACTCCATCTTATAGATGCTGAACTCCACATGGCAACTGATGCCTATAGATCTTCCCAGTTTCCGAAACTCTCAAGAATGCAACATCAACTGATTTACAGCTTTCACTAAAACCCAGCGCAAATGTCATCACCTCCGTCCTTCAGTGGGAGTCTAAAGCTCCAGCCGCAGCAGAAGACACATAGATCATTTTAGTGACTGATGCTCCAGTCTAGAATGTTTTTTCATTAGGAAGATGAAATTAAACTTGGAATTAGTTTAGCAGAAACGCAGGGGCAGCTGAAATGACAAACACTGTTTGCGCCCTAAACAGGTTTTAAATCACAACAGAGTAACTTCACACCTAATAATACCTAATCATTCAGGGTCTCGGCCCTTGACAGATATGACCTTTTGACCTTTAGGAACACATGTGTCCAGCATGTAGTGTGTGGTCGGCTCCTGACCTTTTTTAGCCCCAGGACAACATTAATCATTCCTCTCTGTCTTATGTTAAATTCTGACAGTGTTCTAGTGATTGCTGCGCTCATCTGCAAAATGAATTTAAAGGTCTAGCAAGTCTTAACTTTGATTCTTCTTTAGATTTCTGCTTGAGATTTGGTGCATTCACTCAATATCCTATTGTAAAAAGAACAGATTCTAAACTAGATGTCATTAATAAAAGATAATGTCAGTTGAGTGTGTATTACAACATCAAGTACAACCATAGCACAGTCAAATATGGTTGTGACTTACAGACATTATGCAAATGTGACATACATTTCAGATACTTGTATTTCAAATGGTCAGTCTCCATTTTCTTGCGTTCTTGGGATCAACAAGTAAAAGAGTGACAGGCCCAAAGTCTCGTCACCACAGTAAATATAGACATACCACTGCACTTCGGACTTCAGACAAGGTCGCCCCCCACCCCCTTTCTGTCTCCCTCTATCACGTCTATATCTTTCTTTGTATTTCTCCCACTGTAATTCTTGCTCCTCAAATCTTTCTCCTACTTTTTTGCCCTCTCTGTCTCTCGTCCAAACTATGCAGCACTTCTATTCCACTTCTTCTTTTATAAGCCACAAAGAGTTTGAACATGATGGGTAACTCTCTGGTCAGCTGTTGGAAGTGGACGGTCTGAGCACACCATACGCTCTCCTTCACTGGAGAACTTCTACTGCAAAACGACTAAATTGCACCTACACATGCTGTTTGGGACCAACCACTAGAAAGACAAGTGATGAAATGAGTTGCAAAGCAAAAACACTCAAAATGAAAACATTAGACTTAATGGGATCATGAACTATGCTTAATTATCAATCAGCCAACTTTTACCACTTCCAGTAGTCAACATTAAACTTTTGGTATTGAACTATATTGTTCCAACTACAACCTGACATCAGTCCGCACATGTTATTTATTTAATCTAGTGTAAAACTACTTCAGTAAAGCTGAATGTTTTCAGCACAAGGTACCTTTTTGTAATTTACAGGAAATGAAATATAAACGCTACTGTGGTGTGGTGTGTTGTGTCATTTAGAGGTGGTTTTATAAACGGTGGTTTACACGTAATAGAGTTGAATGCTCGAGCTATGCTGTGCTATTTTGACCGTTATGTTTATGATGTTACTCACTAGGGACCTAGCAGTTCGGATTTTGCTGTGTCAAAGTTCAAACAAACACTTCCAATAAGTTTGGCATAAAGTAGAGACAGGACAACACAACGAAGCAGCAGCAAGTTCATTTACCTTTGATGCTGATTCCGAGTCCTCCAACTTCTTGTTTAGTGACCCGGACGGTTCGTTTGACGTTCGTGATGGTGTCCGGTACCGGGGAGGCGCTGAGATTCGCTGGATCCCCGTTAACAGCCACGCCTGGCGCGGGACAAGGGCTGCCGGTTGAGTCTTTGGCGGTTTCCCCGGGACACACAGTGAGTGAGTTTTCGGTGAGCGTGGCGAGCACGCGGGTCCAGTTGTGCACGGAAACACGGAGCTCCAGCAATCCGCTCTTAACGGGCTTCCCTGCGGCCGCCATGATCAACACATTCCTGGAATACCAGCAGAGGCGGCGAGCTGCAGCAGTCCCGAGCAAAACTTACTCCCTCCCACCTACCTCACACTAACCACACCCTTCACAATCCAGCCAACCAATCAATCAACCAAGTCGCCAAACCCCTCCTCTAACACGCTCTTATAGCTCTGCTAACGGAATATACATACCGGTCTACGGATGTGCGTGCGTGCGTGCGCGCGCGTGTGTTTAGTTTTCTTTTATTTCCTCAAATTTTAGAATGGAATAATTTTAAATGAGACTATTTCTTCAAACCGAATTCTGCTAGCATGAAGAATTGAGTGTTAACAGCATATTTTGACTAAATTGGACTTTTTTCAAGCTTGTCGGTTTGTTGACATTTTTTCCACTCTATTATCAGAGTTGTGTTAGTATGTTGTGTTTGTTCTCGTGCCCTCCTGTCAAACGCTTCGTGCACAATTAGCAGCTTCTATCTACTTTGGGAAATAAACAAGTACAGTATCTAAATTACTTCGAGAGAGACAAGGAGAGTCAGAGAAAGATTATTGGAATTAAATAATTTTTAAAATAAAAAAATTGTTGAAAAATATTTAGAATCATGAAAATGAGGTACAGTTTTGTATTTAATTACAATTTTTGTTAACAATTTTATGAGATTAATAAGCAACAGAGCCGCCTGCTTGTCACGTGACTGACGGGATAACTTTGACTTTGTCTCCCTTTGGTGGTGAGTCGCTTAAACTACTGCGTATATCATAGATTTCTTGTTAATTATTAATAATTTGTTTTTTATTGCGTTTATTCTTTGGGACATGTGGATTGTGCACTATTGAAGCAAGTTGTTTTACATTTTCATTGTCGAAGAATAATAAAATAATACCTAAATGTTGCATAAAAAATGCCATGAAGTTATTAAAATAAAAATAGCTGTGAAAGAAAACTTGCAATTTGTCTTAATATAAGAAATGTATTCTCAGCAAAAAATAATATTTTATAGCTTGTTATCATTTTATATATAAAGATTATATTTAAACTACATATCAACGTTTCAATTTAATCCTTGAGAAATCCAGAGTCCTGGGTTTTGAACACAGAGAACGAGACTTATCCATCTGATTTCTGATTTTATTTCTGGTCAAATAGAGCTGGAGTAAATCCCAGGCAATCCACACTTTTGGGTCTAAGGGCAGATTGCACACTTGGTGGAAACCCACGAACATCTAAACTACACAAATAAAGGGCCTGATCAGTAGCTTGGATGGGCCCATCTTGCTATGAGACAACATCACTACCCCACTGCGCCCCTGTTTCACCTGGGAATGGGACTGATTCTATAATATAAAAAAGCTTTCAATTAAATAAAAGTATAAATAAATATAAAACAATAATGCTATCGCATGGAGCAAAATAATAATATACTCAGTATTTCAGTATTTTATGTACATAAGAGAAAAATATTTATTAGCAAAACGCAATACACACTAAGCACAAACAAAAAAAACAAGACAGGAAAGGAAAAAAAGTTCTATTACATGAACAAGAAAAAGGCAACAAGGATGTTTTAAAGCAGGAGCATGGAAGCATGTAGGAGTAGAATGATTTTACTCGAAACAAGGAAACACTAGTATGAAAACATTAGACGTGCTTTAGGGAAACAAAACAGTTACTGGGGGTTTGTCTGAATAACAGTCCCCATCACCTCCAACAGGGAGAAGGTGGCAATATTAAACAATATCACAACATTAAAGTACTTTCATATCCAAACCATAAATATATTTGTGCATGAATTTGGGTGATTTATTGTGGTCATTTTTAAAGAATGTGTACATGTAAATATGTTTTTGTGCGTAAGAGTTGGAAAATTAAATGTAAATGTATGGATGAATAATCGGTGTTGCCTGGTGTCCATCTGCTCAGATATCATTTCATTATCTAAGATTGTGTGTGTGTGTGTGTGTGTGTGTGTGTGTGTGTGTGTGTGTGTGTGTGTGTGTGTGTGTGTGTGTGTGTGTGTGAGTCTTTACCCTAGAGGATTAACCAGGCGTCTGCCTAGTGACCTTTTCTGACCTCGTCCTGTTACTTGGCCCTTAGGAGAACAGTAGGAAATTGCACAAGCACACACGTGCACACACACACACACACACACACACACACACACACACACACACACACACACAAGGCAACAGAACAGCAGGAGGATATGGCAAGTGGACTGGGGGTGTGTGGGGGTGCAGACAAACTTTTGTTGCACTGCTGATGTATGCATGTGGCGCGTGTGTGTGTGTGTGTGTTGTTCTCAAGCTGCTCCATTATTAAAGACCTGTTATTGCACTAAATAGACCAAACACATACACACACACACACACACACACACACACACACACAAGCCCAGCTGTCCCACACACACAGGCACGAGTCGGATCAGCAGGGTGACCTGTGGTCTTACATATGTCTGTCTTTGTTGATGCAACACATTGTGCTCCTCTCATAATTGTTGTCCTTGTTGTACGTTACTGATTATAAAGAGGAAGGCATGTTGGGAGAAAAACCCATTTTATCAGCACCAAACACTTCTCTTTCATTGCACAACTGTCCCAACTTCCTGATCAAACAGAAAGACCTGTGTTTTGTTAGAATTGTAATGTTCCAAAGACTTTCTTCAACACTTTTTATTTTGTTTTTACTATTTTGACTTATATTTACTGTCCTACTACACTTTTGAAATGACTGAAAATCATGGATTGTACAGAAATTGAAAACAGCCAAGACAACTTGACATGCTGCCAAAATGTGCACAACAGTAGACGTGGAAGACAGAAACACCCAGAGCAACCAAGTTACAAAAAAGGAAAATGTTTGGCACGCTAATTTCTCAAGTTGAATCGCTAATCATCTCTCTAATATCACCACAATGCCTTCCACAACAGAGTGCCTTCCACGATAGTGTTTTGGGCCCTATAGGAACTAAATTGAAATAAATCAATCTGTCTGTCTGTATATCTATCATAATTGTTCACTCTATCACATATATCTTGATCTATCAATCTTCTTTTCTTATCTCTGGATATTTTTTTATTCTCTTTCTTATCCACTGGATATAGGTTTTCAGAAGGAGCTGAGCCATGGCTGTAACCCCTCCTCCCTTAATGGAGATCTCGGTGGAGCCGCGTTAACAGCGTCGAACGCTCCAGCGAGCGCAAAACAAACCCACAGACAGACTCAGTGGATCTTTGAAAGTAGACCGAGTCACAAACATACACCAACAGCTGCAGTGGGAGAACGCAGGATGGTCGGCATTCCAGGATTATTTCACCGTAAGTGCACGAGACCGACTTTGTTTGCGAGTTTGTTATTATATGTATGACATGACAAGGATCGGATTTAACCAGTGTGTACGTTTGTGTTTTTACCACGTTAAATCAGCTGTAAACAACAAATTGTGTTGGTGGAAGAAGTGACCTTCTGAAGCAGGGGGTTTTCAGAAACCCTTGTTTTGCATTTAATCTAATCCCTTCGGCGAGGATTTCTGACACCATCTGAGACCTTCTCTCGAGGGTTTTGTGTGTTCGTCAGAGTTGTGGAGGTGTATTGTTTTCTCGTGGTCTTTCTCGCCACCAGATGGTGTAATGTGCAGGCAGGACAGCCTCCTATTTTGCGTCATGTCAGTGGAGATCATTTGAGTCATGTCAACTGGACTTCTTTTTACAAACTTTTCACCACTAATGCAGGTGCCTTCTGTGTCTGGGTGAATCTGACTGAAGCCTACACATTTGTTCTTCAGAACGTCTATCTCCTCCTGTAAGTGATGGGCTCCTTAAGTGTCCACTGGAGGGTGAAGGTAGTGAGTGTAACACTCAACTACACCCCACTAGGTGTGAATTCTCAAGTACGTACTTTGATTCTCCTCTTTCGTTATAGTGATATTGGGTCTGTCGTTTTCTTAGACCTGTGAAGAGGTCTTGATCTTCTAAAATTTACAAGATCAGTGTCTAAATGAATGAAATGAATCTAAATGAATGAAAGAGAGCACAATAAATAGGCGACAGATTGGACCCCGAGTTATCCTCTTCTGTCCAGGGGGAGTGCGTTAATCTGTAGATGTACCGCTTCCCTCACCCCTCTCCCAGACCTCTTCTGTTCTCGGTCCAAAATGTGAAAGCCATTGTCTTTAAACAAGTGGTCGTTTTCATTTAATTGTAGATGCTGAATATTCTTCTAGACTGTAGAGGACAGTACAAAAAACGATTCTGCTCTTTTTATAATTGTTTGACTCATTGTATTGACAGATTTGAAATTCACAAAAATAATTTTTTTTATGTTGCAGGTCTTAAGGTCTGTGAGCAAATTTTATTTTAACTTCTAATAGTAGAAGTAAAATTGACAAATAAATGGTTTTTATGGATTCAACAGATGATAAGGGTAAAATGAAAAGTCAATTATGTGTTCTAATTGGAATGAATTGGAAAAATATGACTAATTCCTCCTCTACGTCCACATCACTTTCCTTACCAATCCAATTTTTTTTGGACCAAATTGAATGCAGACATTCAGTGGTTGATTCCATTGGAGAGCCTGATTTCACTGATTTTAGCGATGAACTCAAGTTGTCAGGTTGCCTGGATCTACTCTGAATTCCACTTCAGATCTCAAAAGATCATCAGTATTTTTCTAGAGTTCAACTCCAAGCACTAAATTTTATTTTGTTTTGTAAGTGTCCTTTGCACAGTGACAAGAAAGTTGCATCTAATCTAAAATCGCCAGAATGTGTTGTCACGTTTGCACAAGTGCACCAAAACTTCAGAGCATTCCAGTGTCTAGAGTGCAGCATATATCCAGATCTCGCCAAGTGTCTAGAATTTTCCATTCTCCAGGGTGCTGTCAGTCTCCAGGCGGTATGACGTGTCATGTTTTTGAAGTGCATCAAATCCCCAGAAACGTGCTAGTCTCTGGAGCGCAACTGTCCAAAGTGAAACAAGTTTTCAGAGTCTTCGCAGAATCTGAACCACCATCTAGTGTCCAACACAATCTCAGAAGGCATAGCCTGTGCTCCAGTAGCCCACCTTCAGAGACTTCTAAACTGGCATGAGTAGCAATTTCAGTTTCCCAGAGTTGTGTTTCTTTAAGCAAAAGTTTTATGCCCAGCTGTTTGTAATTATTATCTTATTTCTTTATACACACACAGTCGTGTTCTTTTGATGATTGTGAAATCGTGCTAATATCTGTAACGGATCCTATGGATTTACATACCGGTATACATAACTAAATTTATAATTCATTATTATATAATTCATTAATGGGATTAGGATTAATTCTACAAATACTTAAAAAATGGGATGGTGGCGCAGTGGTTAGCGCTGTCATCACACAATAAGGTGGTTCTGTTTGCCACTCAAGGTCTGAGTATAAGGCTGGTCGGGGCCTTTCTGTGCGGAGTTTGCATGTTCTTTACGTGCTTGCGTGGTTTTCCTCTGGGTTCTCCGGTTTCTTCTCACATTTAAAAAAAACATGCGTGTGTAAATGTGTTTGTCTATTTGGCTGGCCACCAAAATGTATGTGTCCTGCACAGAGTGTGTATCCGGCCTCCGGCCCAGTGATGCTGAGATAGGTGTCAGCTCCCTCGACCCAGAAAAAGACTAAACGGCAGAAAATGAATGAATAAACGAATAATTCCAATAAAATGCCATGTTCTGCGTGTGCTGTTGTTCATGTTTGGTGAGGAACATTTGATCAGCATTATGTTTGTACAGTTTTCAGTGCATTTCTGCATCATTGTCTAATAACATTAAACGGGATTTTGGATTTGAGTGTTTCTGAATCACAATTTTCAGAAAAAAATGCAAAGGACAAAAAAAAAAAAAAGATTGTAACTGCTCTTTTTGTGCTATTCATAAACGGAAGAAGGAGCTGTTTGAAGGACACAGAGCTCTTTTAACAATTACCCAAAGAGTCCCTCTAGCCATCAAGCTAATTCTGCTCACACCACTGTGGTGCATTTATCCTTTCTAATGGAGTTTCGTTCCATGCTTGGTCACAGTGAACAGTCCATACTGAAGCAGAAGTATACATGTCTTGTTTAAGTATAAAGTAGGTGCAAAACTGGCTTGTCTACAGATTAATGATATGCGATTCTGTGTTGATGTCATTGACCCTGAATTTGTCTTCAGCCACCCAGCAGGTCGCCTGTCCTCCATTTCCCCCTATCGGGTTTGTGTGTGTTGGATAGGTTATCTAGAAAGGGAAACACAAGGCAGTAATTGACATCAGCTCCGGCAGATGTTTCTTGTCGCCTACCGCTGTGCAGACAGGCTGTACTAGATTGAATCCAGATGTTGAGGCTCCACAGCGAATAGTTTCTCTCACCACCAGCGATCCACCATCAGTTTGCTGGAGACTCATATCATTAAGGGACATACTGGAGTTGAGCTCTTGACCCCATTTAGTGTGAAAATTAGCCCGATGTGTCTTCAACTCACTTGATTGTAGGAACTTGTGATTGAAATTCTGTTCATTTTTTCCTTTTTGTTTTTTTTCTCTGGTGTTTGTGTTTTCAAACTCGCTCAGATGAGGAACGAGTGTTATTTCCAAGAAATCCAAATCTTCTGTTGTTTAACGCTGTACGTTTAGCGGTCTGCATGGGATTGGTGGGATTATTTCACTGACTGATGTGCTGAACTTTCGATGGTTTCTGGCCTGATTGGAGTTAGGAGTGGGACAAAGACGGCAGTCATTGACCCGTCTATCAGAGGAGAAGCAGTAAAGAGCCCCTGAAAGAGGCTTATTACACCATTAAGCTTTTAAAGACGAAAACACTCCTCATCCGCAGCTCTGTACAGTTTGCGGATTAGTTTTTATGAGTATGATATGTTTAGATGTACAGTATTTATACTAAGAATATTCATCTGTTTTCCTTTGTGGTGCCGTAGGATATTTGTTTGTTCAAATAATACAGAACACGTTTAAATAAGTTAATGGTTTTCCTTTTGATAGACATTCAAAGTCATTGTATAATCAGGGTGGTTTTTGTTCATGGCATCTGTCCTGAAGGTCTCGTGGTTCTGTAGATTGTGAACACAATTCCAAACGTGGGCTAAAACAGAACTTGTTGGCGATTAAGTCAATTTAAGCTACTTTGGATAAAACATCTGTAAAATGAAGAATTATTGTTATCATTATATAAAAAAATAAATAAATAAAAACCAGTAAAAATGCAAAGTTACAAAGACACAATTACAAAGATTGCAGGGGAATGCAGTATTGACGAGCTAGAACACGTCCTGTAATCCATCCTGGGGGTAGGCAAGTGTGTAAGAGCACACACACACACACACACACACACACCTTGTGATCATCTTCCTGTTTAGATCTCATTTTTCCTCTTGCTGTATCTCCCTGTCCAGGTGTTCTCTATAGTTGCAGCTGAGCCACCTGCAAACCCAGGTGTGCGCGCGTGTGTGTTTGCGCGCGTACGTGTGTGTGTGTGTGTGTGTGTGTGTGTGTGTGTGTGTGTGTGTGTGTGTAAACGCAGCTGCTCTCTTGCCTCTGGCCATTTAAAATTGGAATGAATTCAGAATAAAATGCAGGTGTGATGAAATATCAGACACACTCCAAGTTCCCCAGCATTTTTGCTTCTGTTCTAAAAAAGCTTGTGCACGAGTCTTGATTGTAGCTGTGTTCAGAGAGCGTCACCACTTTACCTCTTTTCTAAGGCTCGGATTTCCTTCATACAATTCCACTGACACAGTGAAACTCTTTGTGCTCTAGAATTACCCTTATATTTGACTATACTTATATTGCATTAATTCTTGGAACTTTTGCATTAATCTTATAATCTTCTGATTTGTTTAATCTCAATTTAGATGAACTGAACCGAACCTTCTGGAAGCGTTTGCAAGACTGACAGATTTCTGAACGCACGCACACACACACACACACACACACACACACACACACACACACACACACACACACACACACACACACACACACACAGAGTCATCTGTTTTATATAAACAATTTTCCACTTCTGTCGTCACAACAAATGTCTTGCAGATGCAAACATACTTGGTATTGTATGAATGGTCTTTCTGGTTCTGAAAAACAACTATTTTAAATGATTTTAAATGAATGAACTTTATACACTAAAAAACTATCATTCATTTCAAATATTAAGAAATGTTTTCATTTTATACCTAACATTTTTCCAAGTGTTTTCTAAGTGTAGATTTATTTGGCAGGGTAAATTAATTGAAGGTTATTTACTGGAACTACTGTGAGTGATGTATGGTTTAGGGATGCATAGGATGGATTTTTGTTGGTAATTATGGCTCTCTAACATTAAAGTGTGTGTGTGTGTGTGTGTGTGTGTGTGTGTGTGTGTGTGTGTGTGTGAGAGAGAGAGAGAGTTGTCATTCTCTTGGCTCTAGTTTATGGAAACATTAGGGTCACGTAGCCAACATCATGTGATCCACCTCTAAACTTTGATTAGACTTGAGAACCACAATGGTTTAGATAGATGCGAAGAGACAATTACAAGTTTTAATAAAGTAATTTTGCTGTGTAAAGTAGGTTACATTACCACAATGGATCACCACATATTGATTCAAATGAATAAATCATGTTTAACAATGTGTGTTTATGTGCATATTTTTAATTAGCAAAGTTTAATTAGACAATGGTGTCTTTCAAATTGAGATCTTTCCATTTACAAACTGTGTGTGTGTGTGTGTGTGTGTGTGTGTGTGTGTGTGTGTGTGTGTGTGTGTCGGGCTTCGCTTAAACTAATGGCTCCCAGGCGTGCAGCGCGGCCAGACACGCTGGAGCCGAGAGCTGAGCAGGAATGCCACTACAAACACACACAGAGAGAGAGAGCGAGACTGAGGGACACAGGGAAGTGGTTGGAAAGAGATTTTGGTCTGGAGAAGATTGGATATGGATTTGGATCAGCAGTTTGGTGTGTGTATGTTGTGCGTGTGTGTTGTGTGTGTGTTCACATCTGTCATCCTCCTGCTCTACTCGTACATATGGAGGAAACATCTTGCAGATGTAGGTGAATGATTGTGTTGATTTAAACAGAATCAGACCCCAGTGTTTTAACCAGACGTGGGACGATCATTCACGTCGATGAATAATACATTTAGTCCTAATTTACTATACTTATTCACTTTACTAAATTTTTGGATTGAAGTATTTTTATTGCCAACTATTGTTTTTGTTGTTGATGTTTGTGAGTTTTTGATCTAGAGCTAGTTCAGTGTCAGTCTGACGTCAGAATTCTGATTAGAAACAGATCTTCCGTGAAGTCTCTAGATATAGCGACATGGCCACAGACTTTTGAAGCGTTTCTGTGTGTGTGTGTGTTGTAGATTGTGTTTTTGTCAATGATGAACTTTACATTCACACATTTACATGAAAAAGAGTGTGACTGCTGTTACACCTCTTAATTCTTGATGCCGGCCTAAAGGCAACGGTTTTACATTAACACACACACGCACACACACACACACACACACACACACACACACACACATTTTCATGCTGTTTTCTTGGTTTCTTTGTTGTCTGCCTGCATGTCTCTTGGGCGGTTGTTGGTTACTGTTTGGGAGTTACTCTTGAAAGCAAAATTTGAAATATTAGTTTTGTACCCCCCCCCCCCTCTCGCTCTCCGGTTTTCTCCATGTGTACATTAATATATAGATATAAGAGAAAAAAACGTAAAAAATATCCATGCATTGCCCTGTTTCTATTTTTTCCTGTATCTCTTTCTGTACATTTATTCAACTACGTATATGTATTGTAACCATGAAAGTAACAATGTTTTATATACATATTATGGATATAATAGTATTTATATTGTTTTTTTATCTTAAACCTTTCTATAACCTCTAGTATAGTCTGCCCCCCTTCCCAAAACATCTGGGACAAAGTTAGTACTTAAATAAATCACCGTTTTATTTTCACAAGAACTTTCTTCATAGTGACACCCCCACCAAGTCCAAACTGGCATGTGTTTGTTTAGGTTTTTGGTGCCAGAGCAGTTAGTAGATGTAAAAGAGTCTCCTCTCTGGGTGAATGCGTTGAATTGTTCCACGGTGATTGGCGGAGAAAAGGGACGTGGGCGTGGCATGTGTAGTGACGTCAGCACAGAGCGAGCTAGGGTGAGGGAGGCGCGGAAGACTTTCTAAAGCCCTAATCCCATCTGGAGTCCATCTGTGCCTCGCTGGCGGTGGGACGCACTCGGTCTGCGGTGCTTTAGACTGATGCCTCGTATGTGAAAAAACGGCGAAATACAGCAGCTAAAGGAAAGTCATTTATATTGTTTGGAATAAGATACATACGCCGAAGTGGACTATTAGAGAGAGACGGTGAGGATTGTTTTAAAGTTATTTTTCTCCGCATAGTACATGTTTGTTTATTTTTTGGAGTCGCCTTTTTTTGTTTTAGTTGCTTTGCTTTAAAAAATGCAATATATAACAACAAATTGTTAATAATATGGCTGGCTACAATACGCGCCATTTCACATGTTTGTTTCGAAGCCACTTTTAAACGTTTCGTAATTGTATGTGGATTTATTTCGACGGTTTAATTATGATATAGTTTTGTCTCGTGCATTTCGTTTGTAATTTGCAATGTGTTCTGAATTGTTTCCCCGGCTGTTTCATGTCTCATTATCGGTACTGGTCATTTCGGATCGGTTTGGTTTGCTGTTGAGTTTTATGGGGCAGAAACTTGCGGTCAGATGAAGGAACATTTCACTTGTCAATGTCACTGTTTATATTTTGACGTTCTGGACGTCGATTATTTTGTTGCGAATACATTGGAGTTTACAATTTAACACCGTTTTTGGTCATCTGTTCATGAGATGTCAAAGAGTTTTCTGTTTGAGTCTAGTATTAGCACATCTGTCTGTTCGAAGCTAAGATGAAATTATTAATAACGGCACTGCCTTTTTCCCTTTTTTATTTGGTGTTTTACCACTTTTTGCACTGGGAACTGAACCAATTTTGTTCGGATGACATCTTCAAGAGAAAGCACTAGACATTATATTCTTGAATCTTGGCTGTTGAGATCTTGTGTGTGATATTCTCTGTGTCTTGCTAGGACTGATGTTTATCTTCGGTTGTTGTGCACTTTTGTTGGTCTGCTGTCTGTCTTCTAAACACCAACTACAGCCAACGTTTAACAGACACAGTTTTGAGAACTGCACAGTGTCACACTGACAGAACCAATTGACTTGCTAGTTTCCCACTTTTGATGGTTTATTGTGCAAGACGGTGTAAACAGCAGTTGGATTAAACCATTCTTGGTTCAGTTATAATTTGTAGTGATTGGACATCCCCCCCTCCATTTTTTCCATTTTCATAATACTCGATAAGCATTAGCATCAAGAGGAAGCGCCAGATTAGTCCTGCTACTGCAAACTCACCAAAAGAACAATTGGTCCAACGATTAGCCTTAAAATAACCAGTTTGGATGATGTAGGGTATTTCAGGCAGCCTTCAAAAAACCCATGTCCTAATTTCACTCACACTGACTCGCCGTTGGAACCTTTGACCTCTTGTGTGGTCCTTCTCCAGTTGTATCGCTTTTCTAGCTGCCCCAGTGAAGGCGTATCACAGTGGCTTGTGCTTGATGACCCTGAACCGGAGATTTTGGTCTGAGAGTTAGTTGTCACTGCCCAAAAGTGAGTGACAACTATATTCCCACATTGTAGTTCACAAAGCTAATAGCATGTTGTACATCTGGACCGCTTTTGCTCACCCACATTCGACATCGGGCTTGAGATGGGATACAGCTGCTCCATTGGTAGTTTTGGCTACTAACCTGGAGGGAAATGTGACTTCCACCAGACCAGATGTGTGAGAAGGGAGCGCTCGCATTAACATTTCAACAGGCATTATTTAAGTTCCTGAAATGAATCAGAAACGAGCCAATCAAGGCTGATCTGTGAGATTGACTGTCCAGCCAATCAATTAGTCCCACAGAGGTCAAAAGGGCAGGAATTCAATGAGCAGATGCTTCCGATGAGCTGAGGACCATTGCCACTCAAGACTAGAGTCCAGACACACAAAGAAGCTGTCACACACAAACACACATTGACACAAACACACATTGTTTTAATGCATTTCTAATGTAATTCACTGTAGTGTACGGTGGTTTTAGCAGCAAGTACAATAAAACGAAATACAACATTTTATAAATAACCACATGCTTATATTTTACACAATACTAATATAAAAATGCAAAATACAAGTTTGAAAAACAATTATTGCATAATCTTTTTTATTCATGCACAATAATGCATTAATGCTGTGTTTTAATTTATTTGTTATTTACAGTACTTGTTCTATATTCTATGTCTTGATATGGTTCGCCATATTGACAATATCACTCACTTTACTTGTTTGTCAAAACGGTATTTATTGTTAAAGTGTATTATGCATTTATTGCAGTTCATTTTGTTATTTCTTAAATTTGTTTATATAGTATTTAGATGATAAAACAATAGCTGATGACTTTTAATATCAAGCTGGTTGATTACTTTGGAGTGGAGATGTGTTGTGACCTGTTGCTGAGGCTCATGAATAACAGGTGTGTGTGTGTGTGTGTGTGTGTGTGTGTGTGTGTGTGTGTGTGTGTGTGTGTGTGTGTGTGTTCATGCACATGCAGACTGATGGGCACCAGGTGCAGCTTTTGTTTTGCCTTCCTTTCTTTAACTCTCCCTCCCGCCTTCCTCTCCTCCTGTCAGACTCCATCTTCTCTCTCTCTTTCTCCAGAATTTTACCCAGAGTTGCTAAAAAGAGCTGAACAGAGTTCAGATGGATGAACATCTGAGCAGAATTTCTAAATGTGATCACAGAGCTCTCTAGGAAATGGTGAGGATTATTTCCAACAACTCATTTGCTTTTTCTAATGTGAGTCAGAGCTGAGGGACTGGGACACAGGTGACTTCTGGAGACTCCAGCTGTCCATCTGCACCCCATCAGCTCCATATGCTGGAGGAACAGAAGGAGACGGAGGGGGAGGGGAATGGAAACATCCCTCTTTCCCAGTCTCTCTTTTTCTCTTTTGGTCTAATTCTCTATTACACCCAACCCCCCTTTTTCTCTTCTTTTCTTACTTGTTTCACTCTTTTTCTCCCTGCCTCGCACACTGACGCACACACACAATGATCTGATATCTTAACCCTTTGTTTCCTCTGCCTTGAGCATCTCCCCCTCCTTCGTGTGGATTTGTTTGGCTGATCTGTGGCTTTTGTCCTGTGTGCTTTAAGTGATTTCTAAACACTGGCTTTAGCTGCACTCAAGCACTTTTAATGGAAATTCATATATCATTTTAAACAAAGACAGGCCGAACTTTTAAATCCACTCTTTGTGCCTCAAAGTTTAAATGATCTGGGAAGTAAAGTTGTTCCAGTTTGGTTATTCTCCTGGAGACCTGTTAATCAACTGCCCAGACCCTATATTTTTAGTTCTAGTAAATATTTTTTTTTCTACAAGATAGCTTAAATATTAATTCTTGTCATAACAGAGAGATTGTTCACTTTTTTTGGTATTATCAGCGTATAGATTAATTTGTGATTTTGATCAAGTTTCTGGCATTCTTTTTTTTTTTAACAGTAAATGGTACTTAACTTTTTTTAATGTTTGTGCCATTTCTGGATGCAACCGGTGACTGTGGCTTCAAACTGTCATCAAATTAATATTGATTGGTGTTGAAACCACATGTCAGAAGTGTTTGCTTGTAGTTTATATTTTATTTAGCTTGGAAGTGAAAGAAATGAACATTTGTAAGCATTATAACATGAAGGGTGACAATTCTTTATGCATAAAAAAAAAACAAGAATGTTTAGAGGAATAATTTTTTGAAAAATTTTTTTTTTGTGTGTGTGTTGAAAGAGTTTTAACTTCAGGTTTATTCCTCTTTGTGCAATAATAAATAATTGTATGATGAATATGTGTAGGCATTTGTTACTTACAGTACTAGTAAGATATCAATGATTAAAGGTTTAAATAAAAAAAGGTAAATTCATCACTAAAGACTTTCACCCTGCTTTACCGTACTTTACTGCCTATTGCGCCCCGTACTTTTAAAAATGTAATCATCTTTTGCATAAATTTGTATCTTCTTCATTTATATTTTTTCCTTTTAAATATACATTACACACCTACCTTTTTTGTTTTTGTTTGCTTAATTGAGCATTTTAATGAGCTTTTTTTGCATCTTATAAACTTTTTAATATGAAAAAGTTTAATAATGGAAACAACAGAAATATAATTTCTTCTTCTTAAATTTGAATTTCGAGTATGAATCCTTTTAAACTAATAATGAAAGCAGCTACCTTGTGTTTGTGCGCGTGTGTGTCTGTGTGTGTGTGTGTGTGTGTGTGTGTGTTGTGGGTCTCTACAGGTATGGGAATAATCTCTATATAACAGAAGGCCGTTACAGGAGGTTCTGTATATCATGTGGCATGGACCTAACCCAGATGGCTGGATTTCCAGTCTCCATGTTTTTCTTCTTCCCACGCATATATTTCCTGTCTCCCATGAAGGGAGCAGGTGTACTGTAGGAGCAGAGGAGGGAAATGATGGCATGTGGATTTCAGTTCAGTGTTATGAGGGGCACCGTGAAAGGCATCAGGTGTTTAAAGATGCATATCACTTCAGTAGGTCAAGAAGTTGAGCATCATGAGAAAACAATGAAGCTCGAAAAAAATGACCTCGGCTGTAATGTGATTCAAAACAATAATGTGAATTTTTTTTTCTCATAATAACCAACATAATTTTATTTATGTGGAAATATTGTTAATTCAGCAGTGGATTTTCTTGACTCCTCTGCAGCAGTTTATTAGTTCTGAATGAAATGAAACCAACGGACCACTATAACAATCCCAGCTCACTTTCATTGTTAAGTCTAGAGCCCCATTTAAAAACTATCCAGAGTAATCGCTCACAGTGAGACGCATTCACTGCATTAGTTTCCCATGAATAAACATTAAACAAAACACGCCTTTCAGCAAGAAAAGCTTGTCTGTCGATGAAAAGTCGTCTCCTAAGAAGCGTTTCATGACCTTTGACAACTCGATCTGTGTGGGTCTATTAGCCGCTTTTGTAGAAGCATTTTCAGCAGCCTGATGTACTCGAAATGAGGCTGCTAGCATCTCTTTTGGCTCTTGTGGAACAATAGCTCCTCTGATCTACGACTTTTGGGCCTGGTGGTCCATTCACTGGCGAAAAAGTATGCGTTTAGCCCCGGACGGCTTTTGTGAAGGCTAGTTAGCAAGCGTGAAATGGCCCGATTCTCCTTTCTTCAGCCGGCTCAAAGATCTGCCTTTCTTTTCCAAGAACAAAACCTGCTTCATTTGCACCTCAGCTGTTGGGACTCCACGGTTCTTAAATGAGAGCAGAAAACATCTGGTGTCCGGCAAAGAGGAGGTGATGGGTTTAGCGAGGCTGCAAGGGCTACGACGAGGGGCTGAAAACATATGCCGTTCTTGGCCTCAATTGGATTGCAGAGTTTCTTGCATGTCAATGCATTAGTTGCATATGAATGTAGAAGCCTGTTAACTGGTTTGTTTGGGACACAATGGCAATGCTTGTCCTCGTGAAGCACGCAAATGCCACAATGGATGGGCGGGTCATAGAAATTAATGGTTTTGGAGTTCACATGCTCTGGACTTTATTTGGATAAATGCGATTTGAGATTCACACTATTGAATATGCATTCTGTCGTTCAGACGGTGCAGAGAAGAACATTCCTGCCATGCCCGGTTCCCCCGTGGATGGAAAGACTCATTCCAGGCCGAGCGTCTCAGTCATGCCTCCTTTGCCCTCCGTCAACCCCGGCGGTCCTCGTCCGGCGGCGTTCTCCACCACAGCGTGTGAGTCTCACACGTTCATGCTGACTTTCCTCACAGTTCTTTTATAGACTCTAACCACTTTTTCTTTACAGTAACCAATGGGATGAACCACTCCCCACCTACCCTCAATGCCGTTCCATCGCCGCCTCAGCGCTACAGCAACGGCCCTTCATCCTCCTCCTCCTCCTCTCTGGCTAATCAGCAGCTCCCTGCCACCTGTGGTGCCCGGCAGTTGAGCAAACTCAAGCGCTTCCTCACCACGCTGCAGCAGTTCGGCAACGACATCTCGCCTGAGATTGGAGAAAGTGTCCGCAACTTGGTGCTAGCGTTGGTGGTGAGTACTGCATGTGCATTTGTAACTGCCACTTGTCTAACTTGAGCATTAAACAGTATAATTTTATTTCCCAGAATTCCACAGTCACCATTGAAGAGTTTCACTCCAGACTGCAGGAAGCGACTAACTTTCCATTGAGGCCATTCGTCATCCCGTTTTTAAAGGTAATGGACCAGTCAATCAAAATTTGGAAATTTTAAGACATCTACAGTGGGAAGAATAAATATGGAGGTCTATGATGGAATAACACAGTTGCCTGGAATACGGGCCAGTACAAAACGGTTTTATGAAAAACGACGAGGCATTGTCTGAAAATAACTACATGCGCAGAATACACTTATTTAAGGTTTGAAAGGACAAAAAATTAAGTTCCTTCACCCAGAAATAAAATGTACTACTTAATTTATCTCATTTTGTCAGAAAAATTTCTCGGAGTTCAATTAAAGAAATAAATTATTAATTTTATTTACTGTTTATAATAAATTATAAACAGTTAACTCCTAACACATCTGAATGAATGCTGTTGCAATATATAGAAAAAACTGGAAAAACTATTTCCAGTGCCATATCTAAAATATCTAATGAGCACTGAGAACACACACACGTTTCGGGAGGTGAGTGACTATTTTCCTGGAGTTTTTGCCAAACACACTGGTGTGCTTTGCTTCATGTTGAGAAGAACTACTCTAATCATATAGTGAAATGCACATGCTGAACTTCTAGGACTCGGACCTTTGGCTCTGTTTGGTTTAATCTTTGCATTTTTCGGATTGTTATTCTTTTTTATTATAATCCTCCTGTGGCTGCTGTGTTTCCATTCGAAAGATTTACTGATGGTTTCACGGGATGTTGTTGAAAATCTCAGCCTGGGACTGTAATGGTGAACAGAACGTGGAGTGATGCTGAACAGATGCCTGGAGCTCAATCTGCTTTGAGTTTTCCTACGAGTCGAGGCTCCTCCGAGTCTGTCTAGGAATGAATCAGTGTCCCTTTATCTTATCAGTAGAAATGCAAAGAAATGCGTTTGGTGACGAGACTTGACAGGATTAAAGAGAATCCGTTAAAGTGGGTCAGATTATAATATTAATAATAATAATAACAATATAAAATAAAGCAGAGTTGCCTTTATACACACATAAACACACACACACACACACACACACACACGGAAAGACACACAGACAGACAGACAGACAGATTGATAGATACACGTTTGTTCTCCAATGGAATCAAATCCAGGTTTTTATTCTTGCTAACACAGTGTTGTAATGCTTGAGCCACACTAAAGCATTTGTTGTATTGTGTGTTTTTGCGCAGGCTAATCTTCCGTTACTGCAGAGGGAGCTGTTGCATTGCGCTCGGGCGGCCAAGCAGACTCCGGCCCAGTACCTGTCTCAGCACGAGCACCTCCTCCTCAGCACCACTGTCCCATCACCTGCAGATTCATCTGAACTTCTGCTGGATCCCAATGATGGGAACAAACGTCACAGCCCCAGCAGGTCCCCGACACTGCACCACACTGCAAATTAATATTCACGTAAAGATCTAGTATCAGGCCTTTTAATATGCCTTTTTTAACCCTTTCACTTCAGAGGTAAAGAAAACGGTTTTCACGATCGCCCCCCGGCCTCCATGGAACCGCCAGCTAAGAGAATCTGCACCATCAGCCCCGCCCCCAGACACAGTCCTGCCCATCCAATTCAGCTCCCCGCCCCAATCCACCCGACTCCGCCCCCTTTGCAGCACTATGCCTTGGATGACATCACCACACCACACCTGTATCGAGAACCCCAGCGCATACTGGAGCTGCGAGAACTGAAGGAGCGCCCTCGACTGACAGGTATGATGGGTAATATCATTTTCTCTGTGTATGGAGAGAGTTTGATGGACATTTCATGCTCAGGCAGTAATGGTGGATACCGTGAGGAACCAGTAGACCACAGACTGACAGAAAGGGAATGGGCAGAAGAATGGAGACACTTGGATCACGTAAGACCACATTTTTAGCTTAATTCATTTGAATAATAAAATCACACACACACGACATACTTTTCACACTTTGGCTTCAATGGTTGCAGGTTTTGAACTGTATAGTGGATATGGTGGAGAAAACTCGGCGTTCCGTGAGTGTTCTCCGTCGCTGTCAGGAGGCCGACCGAGAGGAGCTGAACTACTGGCGCCGGCGCTCCAGCCCGCATGAGGATGGCCGCAAGAACGGATCAACCACAGGAAACGGACTCTTCAGCAAGAACCACAGCCCCCTGTCTGCCGAGGGAGTCACTGCAGGTAGGAGAAAATGACAAATTCTAATTACATTCTGCTATTTTTTTCCCATAGTTAAAAGTGTTACTGAAAAATGTGTTTTGTCAAAGGAACTTCTTAATTCTTGAGTCTGAAGTTTTTCTTATCTGAGTGGCACACATTTTCCCTAGTGGTGAAGGTGTAAACTACAAGTTTGTCATCACTGATTAGTTTGTCAGTTGTGTGTGTGTGTGTGTGTGTGTGTGTGTGTGTGTGTGTGTGTGTGTGTGTGTGTGTGCGCCTGCTGATAGAGCAGGTGTTGTGTATTTACATCCAGGCTTCCACAAAATGCAAGTTTTGTCTGAGAGCCGAGTTCTGGCTGTGTTTCTGCAGGCCATCTGTAAGCAAATGCTGTCCAGCACCGGCTCTCAGTCTCCAGGACATCGCCAACTGCCCATCTCTTTCTTCTTTAACTTCATCCCCGTGTTGTTTTTTCCTGCACAGACTCTCACAGGGAGCTTCCTCTGCGGAGTGGATCTGGATACGTGCCTGATGAGATCTGGAGGAAAGCCGGTAAGGCGGCGACCCAAATGCATCCTGGGAAGTCTGTTTTGTTCCCATCACCAACTGTTCTTAGGCCTGTTCCAGGACAGAAGATTTGAGTTTGGTGGTCGTTGAATTTCCAGTGCGCTGATGTTTTTCTCACTCGTTTCAGAAGAGGCGGTAAATGAGGTGAAGCGTCAGGCCATGGATGAGGTGCAGAAGGCCGTCGCCGAGGCCGAGCAGAAAGCTTTTGAGATGATTACGGCTGAAAGAGCCAAGATGGAGAAGACGCTTGCTGAGGCCAAGAGGAAAGCCACTGAAGATGCTATCCAGGTCATCAACGAGCAGGAGGATTCCAGTGAGGTTGGTCTCACAACCGCATGTTGTTTTGTCGTTTGAGTTTTATAGTTGAGAACCATATGAAATACATGGAAAATTATTTCTCTCTCTTTACATCATTGTAACTTCCCCTCTTTTTTCTCTCTCTTTCTCTGATTCTCTTTCCCTCTTAAATTTTCTGTATCCTTTTTTCTCTGTTCTTCTCTCTCTTGCTGTCCCACTTTAATTCATCTTCCTTCTCTCTTTCTCTCGTTGATTTTCTTTTCTTTCTTAATTTTTTCCCCCTCTATAATCCTCCCTCCACCCAACTCGTTTTTCTTTCCCTCTTTCATTCTCTCTCTCTATCTCTCTTTCCCTCTCAGTGCTGCTGGAACTGTGGTCGCAAGGCCAGTGAGACGTGCAGTGGCTGTAATGCAGCCAGATACTGTGGCTCTTTCTGTCAGCACAAGGACTGGGAGCGTCATCATCTGATCTGCAGCCCGGGGCTCCAGGCTCAGCCCAAACCGTCCTCCGGTCCCGGGACACGGGCCCCGGTCAAAGTCCCCGAGAGTCCCAGCCTGGAGAAAAGCTCCAGAGCCTCCACACCAGCCACGCCACCATCCTCCTCGTCCACCAGCCCCGACCCCAGTGCTCACTAGCAGCGGTCAGTCACACTTCCAACCAGTGACACTTCAGCATCACAAAACAACAGAACTAAGCAGAACGTGCAGCCGAAGCGGCAATAGACACTTCTCTGGATCACTGGACGCAGGCAGACGCGCTTCCTGAGCAGAAACTGTCGTTGAGTCTTTTTGCTTGCTTGTTCGTGTTGTTTTCCTGTAAATACTGTAAGAGAGCAATATGAAAAGGATCGCTTGACCAAAGCTGTCAAAGCATCTCCATCAACGTCACCTCAGGAGATTATCAGGGTTAAATGCGAGGGAAAAGCTGACCATTGACAAAATGGTGCGAATTAATAATGATCCTGCATGTTGACATTCAGTGGCTCTTTGTGATTCAGTTTAATGTTCTAAACTCACATACTGAAAATCTCAGGAGAATGTGAAACGTGTTTGTGTTCGGAGTCGAGCAGGGTGCAGAAGATCATAAGCTGATTTATTTCCTTTTTCCATTTGTTTTGATTTGAAATGGGATTAACATTGACTTATATTTTCATAATTAAAATATGTACAGTGCAACTCCAGATGTATCTTTATTTTATTTTTTTTCTTTTGAAAATGCATAAAGATATGATGTAGGCAACAATAAACAAACAGCATTCAAGTTTCTAGTGTTTTTTTTTTCTTCACAAAGTTGAACATGTTTTATGTTAAAGAGATTAAAAAGAAATGGCAACGGAAAAAGCACAATTTGTGTGTAACACGTTTTCATTCTGCAGAATTTCTTCCTTTGTTTATTCTTTATGGCATGTTTGTGCACAAACGTCTGTTTGCATTCTACATCAATATACGTGTGTGATAATTTTTTAGGAACCAGCTATGTTTTTTTTGTGAATAATTGTTATTTTGTTGTTTTTAAATCGTAAAAGCTCAGTTTCTAATTTAGACGCAGAAAAAGAAAATATTTCCAAATACAAATTGGTTTCAGTGGTTTATTATGACATTTGAGGTTTTTTTTTTTAAATTTAATAACACTGTATATTAACAACATTTCACCCAGAGACGATAGTTTCTTTTCATAACATATAAGGGACACGTTCACTTTTCAAATACGTACGGTATCATAAGGCATTTTACTTTATCAGCCGCTAGATGGCGCACAAAAGGCGTTTTATACCTAGTTTTTGAAAAAGATATTGTGTGTATCGTGTGTGTCTGAGTATCACAGAAAACATGTTTTAAAGGTGTAATTAAGTCTACCACTTTTCTTGTAGATGTATTAATTTTACAACATATTAACAAGTTCCACGCTAAAAAAAATACTACAATTCTTTGATCAGTTGATAGATCTCTCTCTCCTACAAGATCTTACAACCAAATGCAAAAAAATCTGCATCAAGTCTATATTTTATTCACGATAATAACGTTTTCAAATCATCTCACACACAAAACAACTTCTAATCAGCATGCAGTTTGTTCAATTCACAGTCAGAGAAGTGATGCTGTCACATGTCAAAAGCAAGTAGCTAATCAAACAAAATAAATCTACCTCAATTTAACAGTTATCGTCGTCCGTTAAGATTTGACATCACGACGACACGTGTGATTGTAGAATAATACAAGTGCGAAATGTACTGTACACTGAATTAAACATTAAACACGTGGAAATAATGCATACCAGATCTGAACCAGGGAAACCCAACGGAGAGTAGAACTCCACAAATTGCATTTCAAAAGCAGGGAAAACCAGTTTTAAAACGGCTGCATCACAAAAAAAAAACTTTCACTATTTTTTTTTCATTGTATAATCATTACAAAACGATTAAGATGACAAAGAGGAAAACCTAAATAGAAGTCATCACAATTAACTGAAATCGTGCCAAGATACCCCTAAATATCAATGTGATGTAACACACATATACTGTACATTCTAATAAAGGTTTTAGACCAATGAAACAAAACAAATGTAACCATAACTTGATTCTGTTAAACAACATATTACCGAGTTAGGCTAAACCGTCACATTTATTTTTATTGACATACCAATCATGACAAAAATAAATTCAGTGCTTAAAATTTAAAAGTGAACAAGTGCAGTAAATAATACATACAATGTTTTCATAGTGTTTGATGTTGTATAAAGAACTTTTCTGGAACAGGACTCAGCTGATGATGAAGCACATCATGCTTTGCTTCATGGTTTAGCATTTTGCAGACCTATGAAATACCTATGAAAAGCGAGAGAAAGTGAAGGTGCGACACATGTGGGGAAGCTTTCGGAGGAGACTGTGGGTTGAGAGCCAGAGAGAAGATGTTCCTCAGCTGCTGTCAGTTGTTTGTCATGATCCACCAGGATGCTACAACACACACAGAACGCGAGGAGATCTTACACACTTCAGCTCCATTCCCTGCCGACGCTGGAGGTTTCTCTGTACCTGGCATGAGCATGGTGGACACCACCTCCGGGTCCTCCAGCATGTCTATAACACAGCGCTGGAACACCTTGCTGCTGTCAGACTGCATATAACTGCACAAACACATCAACATACGCAAACACCTTTCAACCTCTGTGAAGAACATCTGAGAATTCTTTAAATTCATTTTTCTTTTCATTTCCAAGTTATTAGTAGTATTTTTCAGTGATATTATTTCACTTATTATATATGCATCCAGCTCCAGACTGTTGACCAGATGTTGAAAACACTAAGGTTTGTCAAACATCGTTTTCTCAAAAAATGTCAAATTAGAATTTTTTTTTAGAATAAATACTGAAAGACATCCTTAAGCTGTAGTTTCTCCTTGCGAAGACAGAATTAAATATCTTGTTGGATACATCTATCGGAATACGTACACTCGGCACTCTAGATTTTAATAGACCTAAATTAAATCTGAAGGTCTATTTTCTAATCTTTTCTCCATGATACGACACACAATTTTTTTTATAGGATTTATAAAGCGCAGTCAATTTGTTTGAGTCTATGTGCGCCTTCTAATCTAAAAATACGGTACAAAAATTCAACAACGAATCTCCCTCAGGATTAGTAGTTGATCGGCAAACTCCGACGATGCGGTTTGCCTGGGCAACCACAGAGGAAGCCGCAGCAGGAGGTTCTTCCAACAGGCCGAAGCTTTCATCCACAGCGTGAATATTAGGTGGACTGAACAATAGACCTGATTACAATCGAATGAAGCTTCATGATGCTGAAAACAGTCTTGTGCACGTTCACCCACCTCATCCAGGAGATACGGTCCTGCCAGAACTCATATATGATGTAGCAGCTCTTCTCTGGCAGCTTCTGAATGGACACACTGGGCGAGCGGCATGAAGAAAGAGAGAGACGGTCAATTAAATGAGGTCAGTCATCCAGCAACTGACCATCCATGCATTTGCCTCTCCATCCTCCCTCATTTGTCATGTATCCTCTCCATCTCTATCTCCAGTATTGATTTAGCGTCTGTTTCACTATCTGTAGCTTTCAGGGTGGTAGCCACAACAAGGATATGGGTTTGATAACCCAAGGAACGCATGGGCTAGTTGGAAAATTGATCTTCACTGTCGAATGCAAAAGCATTCATGAATATTCAAAAATACAAATGTATTAAAAAAAAAACTGGCAGAAACGGTTATTTCCCAAAACAAGCTTGATTTCAAATATAAATACTGACTAATAAACAGAACAGTCTGTTGTATCTTCACAGTCATGTGATGGTTTGTTGTGTGAGTCTGTGTTTCTCACTGCAGGTTGTCGTTCTGGTTTGCAGTGGTGTTGGCGTAGCTTTTCAGAGCTTTCTGGAACTCCTCCAGATCGTTCTCCATCACACTCATCTGTCTCTGCACCAGCAGAATGTTCTAGAGAAACAGCAGAGCACCTTAGAGCCATAAACCACAACAGCACCCGCAGAGGGGACATAATATAAACATAAAGGTGGAGAAAGATCTTTCTGGTTGCAACTTATGAATAAAGTTATAAAGAAATATATTGTGTTTTCACATATTTTGATCCAGAGTAAAAATAAGTATTACAAAGAGTTGATTTATCTGTTAAACAGAACACGCATTTAGATTAAATAATAATAAAAAATCATTCATTTTATTCATTGTGATGGTACATTGACAACGTCACACTGACTAGGGTTTATTTATAAATAATATTATATTCAGGTAGATCATCTGACGTAGTACATGTTATTATTATTATTATTATTATTATTATTATTCATAACAGTAACAGTAAAATAATTTGTGTGCTACTTTTGAAATATCTAAAAAATGTTTGTGTGCGTGAGTGTGTGTGTGCGTGTGTGTGTGTGTGTGTGTGTAACTTCACTGGATGGTTAAATGTAGAGCACAATTTGGATACGGCCCTTAGTGGCCATATTGACAAACTCACTTTTAACATATAATGATTGTGAATTGAATTGAGATGATCATATGTATTTCATGCCACTGTTGTACTGACACTGTTACATACGTTTCCTATTATCAGACTGTAGCTAACAGAGAGAAGAGACACTCACTGATTTGTATGTGCTGGACAGAGTATCTTCCTTCAGTGGCTCAAGTTTGGGACTCTGAAAGTGGAAGTTAATGAACCTTTGTGCTTTTACATTTTTTACAAGACAGAGTGTTTTCACCTGACACTCCAGTTTGTCAATGAGTTGCTGCAGTCTGTTGATCTGGGAGCACCAGTGTTCATCCGTGTCTACCGTAACGCCTGACACACACACACACACACACACACACACACACACACACACACACACACACACAGTCAGTGTGTGGATGTACAGTAAGTGAGTTATGGACAACTCTAGGTACCAGTAGTGAGAATGCCAGCATAAGGGTCAGTGGGTGACAGGCACGTGTTCTTCTGCACACGGCGAGTGCACCTTCTGTTGTTATTCTTCTGGACCTGCTCAAGGACTTTAACCTCCATGCTAAAGGGAGAGAGAGAGAGAGAGAGAGAGGGTGAGGAAGAGAGGGTGGATTGAAAGAGAGGAGTGAATGTGAGAGAATGGGGTTAACAGAACAGAGAAAGCAAAAGAAAGAGAATGAGAGATGACCGAGAGATGACAGAGAGAGAGAGAGAGAGAGAGAGAGAGAGAGAGAGATGAACAAAAAAAAAAGGTGAACAAGACAAAGGGAGAGAGAGGATTGAGGGTGAGATAATACATATACATAATACATAATACATGAGAAACAGAGAGAATTCTAAAAAAAATTATAGGAAGGGAGAGGAAGGCAAGGAAATAGAAAATAAAGGAGATAGAAAATGACAGAGATAGAACAGACAGATTGAAATTACACACAGATAAACAGAATTGATCTGATCATAATTATTTGAGCTGTAACATTATTCTAATCGTCATGAGAGGGTTTCAGAGCTGCTGATCTCTGTCGTCAAGGCAACAAATTTAGATAAATTAGAATTTCTCAACATAAACAGATTGCAAGAGGTATATGATATTTAACTTCTTCAGCAATGTAACCCTGACGACATCACACACAGCTTCACGTGATTCACACGTCTTTATCACAGCAATCTTATCTTCCCTCCACTTCTCTCTCTCTCCGTCTCTCGCACTCTATATAGCTCTCTGTCTCTATGAACGAGTGAATATTTGGAGCCGTGATGATGACTCACGGATGGGTGCTGCTCTGCTCCTCCACGGCCTCCATGGCGCACTGTAACGACATCTGCAGCGAGAGTAGCTGACTGGACGTCTCCTTCAGCATGAACCTGGTGACAAACTGACCCAGGACCGAGGAGCCCTGGTAGTCCTGCTCCAAAAACACAGCACTTTTGATTTATTCTTTCCCTGTGATGGTTAAGGAATTATTCCCAAATGAATCCTGTGGCATCTTACCTCCTTCGTTTTGTCCATCGCCTTCAGTACGGCAACATTAAGCTTCTCCAAAGCAGACAGAACATCCAGGTATTCGCCGAGGTGCTGGGAGAAGTAATCTGACAACAGCAGGGGAGAAAACGACTTCTGTATATATTGAAATCAGGACATTTTTCCTGTAACTCAGCTGTTTTGACTGTGTAGATTTTGCAATAAACTAATCTGGTGCTGAAATGAAGAGAAACCGAAAAATCACTCTTGAATTTGTCATCAAAATGAATTATTTTACAGTCATTTAGCAGCCACTTTTATCCAAAGCGACTTACATTTTAATGCAATTTTAACAATTCAACAAAATCCTGCTTTCCCTGGGAATCGAACCCATCATTCGGTGTTTCACACACCAGTGTCAAAAACACAATATCTGACTGTTACACTAATGTGTACAGAAAAATTCTGCAGATTTTTATGTTGACAGACTTACATACCTGATAATTTGTCTGTATCGAGGTTGCTAGTGAGAAAAAGAAGAAAAAATAAATGAAAAAGAGTGAGAGACAGAGTATTAACATAAACAAACTTTACATCACATCAGCTCAGCATAAAGAGTGTTTTAGCTCAGTTCTGTCATTTGAAAGCCTTGCCCAAAGAAAAATAACAATTGTGTCAGTGCCAGTTGAATTAATACTGTGCCAGTTAAATGCATACTGTATCACAATGTTAAATATGTTTCATATATAGTTATATACCGTATTTACGCGAATATAAGCACCCCGCAAATATAAGCACCCCCCCTGATTTTTCAATCATAAAAAAAATTAATTTTTTTTAATATTATTATTACGGGACTTTTAACTCAAACGCGAGGCGATGTATTGCTGCGAAGTTCAGTCAGTGGCAGTGACAACATGGGGAGAACACGTCTGAGTTGTGGGAAGCTTCAAAAAGACCGGCATTTCCAATGCACTGGAAGGAACTGAAAAGAAATGAGAGAAGCTGAAGCGTGCAGCTCAACCAATGACATCAGCGTTGCGTCTTGTTCCTCTGAGTCGCAGCAGCGAAGACATAGAGTAAAACAGGTACGAAAATCATTTCTTATAAATCAGATATTAAGTCACTTGTTGCAGCGGTAAAAAAAAAACAAAACCCTAGCTTCTTGTTGTTTCTAGACTACCGCTGTTTGTGCAATGTCTTGCGGGAAAAAATGAACGTACTCGTTTTCATTTTGTTTATTCGCAGGTGTCAAGACGAGTTTAAAACACGCCACCTGAAACATCTATGCATGTTCCTCGTTCGCACCGTTCACTTTAATGCTGTTGTGCTTGAAAAATGGATACAAAAGTATTAGGAAGGACGAATGTTTTAATTCGCCGGTGTCAAGATAAAACGTAATCAGCGTATTAGTAGCGCAAGGGAAAAAGCAAGCGCGGATGAGAAGTCCGCGGTTTTCACAGGCACGGCTGGCGAGACCGCAGTTTTTAACTGGCCATCTGAAATATCTATGCGTGTTCCTCCTTCTCATCGTTCACTTTAACGCTTCTGTACTTGAAAATTGATAATAAATAATATAAGGAAAGACTACATGTTTCCGTTTAATTGTGACTGCTCCTTTTAAGAACGGCAAGCCTGCCGTGGCTGAGCCCTCGCGCACTCGGTGCACTCGCGCCGTCATTACACTCCGGACTTGAAATGTCGAAAAATGAGCGTCTTAAAATACGCAGATTTTTGAAATCGGCGATTATAAGCACCCTTCAAGTTTTTTAGTTTCGAAAAATGGAAAATAGGGGGTGCTTATTTTCGCGTAAATACGGTAATTATCATACTGTTACATAGTTTATACAATATGCATCAAGCACAGTTTTATTCTAAATGAAATGAAAAAAAAAAAAAACTTTTAAAATGGAATAGTATTTGAAGCGGCTGTTTTGCTTTATGTAAACAGAACAACAGATTTATTTCTTAAAGCAGCAACACCAAATCTTAATCAAAGACAGTAAACGCCCTGTGGAAGAAAAACTCAAGCAGCTCTGCAATGCAGCTTTTAGTTGATGCCTCATCTTCCTGGAAAACACTTTACACTGCTTTAAACCGCTCGCAGCACCTCGCATAGCACTTTCATCTGGCTGCTTTTAAACAGTCCAAGGCTTTTGTGTTTCTGGCTTCAATTGCTACAACTGCATGTGAAGCAACATTATCAGGCCTGAGTAAAGGTATCTAATCAGAAACTGTGCGCTTGCCAATGATGCAGATTACAATGCAGATGACAATCTGTCGTGGAATATGATCTGAGAGTGAACGAAGTGATTCCAATGACTCAGATTTCAAATTGAAATATATTTTTCCAAATTTCTCCCGTTAATCACAAAGTCTTGAGATCAAATTTGATCATTCATCTACTAAAACTTAGTGGTTCTGGGTGTGATACACACACTAGTAGGTCCATGGAAGGCTTGGAAACCAGACGTTGAATGAACATAACAAAGAATTTGCAAAATCAACTGAAAAATGTGTTCAAACAAATCTAAAATCGTTGACCGGCGACGTCCCTCAACTCGCCAGATTATAAACTACTAGAGAAATGTCCACAGCTGCCGTGTTGATGATGAGCCAGCCGGTCATGCCATAAGTCTTGCTGCTTCCTTCAGAGGCCGCTAGGAGGAGCCAAAGAGCAGCACCGTAACATGCAATTTCCACACCAAGTAGCCTAGAACGGGTCTCAAATGGGTAGAAAAAGACACTCTATTTTTCATTGTATCTATAAATCTTACATGAAAAAAAAAAGAGCTAGGATTTGTGCGTTTTCTAAATTAAGAAAATGTACCAAACCATGACAAAATGGGGGGGGGTGTACTTGGTCTGTCGTCCATCGATAGAGTAAAACAGCTCCTGCAGTTCATCAGTCGTGAGGATTCCGTCAGCAAAGTAAGCTTTAAACTCCTCGAATGAAAGCTTTCCATCATCTGCAACAAAACACCAGGTCAATACTGCTTATGTGGTACTATTGTATTGTAATGAAATATTCAAGCAGCGTTTAAAAAAGACACATCAGCAGCAAAACCATCATAGAAGTGCAATTTATAAGAAGAAGTAGGTGACGTGTCCCAGTTGCTCAGCTCAGGTTTGCAATAAAATTCAGCGTTGATTTAGAAGCAAACAACAAGAGCGTATCCACACTTGATTAAAATACACCCAAGAGACGACGATGCTTTTAAGAGAAACACAACGCAACAATAATTTATGCCCGTCTTGAGATTCAGTGTGTGTTTCTCCCTGATCACAAAGAGACATTGGACTGACTCTCTAAAGCTAAACAGGTCATTAATTCAGGCGGTGCTTTAATGTTTCATATAAGCGTGCAACGTGCCCCACATTAGTCCAAAAGTGTCATCGTAATATATTGAAGCACAAAAGTTGACTGTCCCAAACAAAGCAACAGGGCATTATAACGTCTCACATATTTCATTAGAGGATTGAAAATGTTGTGCTTTTGCCAAACCGTTGATTGATGAAATGCTTATGGCTGCATGTGAATCAGCATTTCTCGAAACTGAGCAACAGACTCACTTGAGCTGAAAAGCAGTTCACACATTAATGTGGAAAAAAAACACAAATGATCAAAACTGTAAGAAGTTAAAAAGAGAAACAAGTTCACACATTAATGTGGAGAAAAAAAACACAAATTATCAAAACTGTAAGAAGTTAAAAAGAGAAACAAGAAAACAGAAGTTAACAAACAGCTGAAATGTGTATTTGGTTTTAATGGTCTAGTTTTTACTAAAACACTGGAATATTGGAATATTGCTTTACGTGTCTGTAAAAGTGCTAGGGAGGTGACTGCCTGTGTTTGCTGCTTATTTGCTCAAGCCCACACTAAACTAAATGCTTTAAAAAAATAATTGTTACACAAATTAAAAGCTACTGCTATAATAGTTTGCATGTAACACAAATTATTAATAGACAAAATAGTATACAAAATATTTGTTTTATTATTATATAAATACATTTATTTTGTGGAGTTTCACTTTAACTGTCTTTTACAAATTAGAAATACTGTTTGTTAAACCTGAAGTCTCTTTCTTTTGCAAAAAAAAAAAACTATTTATTCAGGCAAAACTGAATTATGATCAGAACAATTTCCCACACTTTTTCAGTTTTTCAGTTTCCCACACTCTCCTTCATAGTTTTGGTAAACAGTTACTCAACATTAACCATTAAAGTCCACAATGCTGATCATGATGCTCTCAAGTTAAGTGCTTTATTCTTCATTTAACACCGATATTTAAAACTTAATTGTTTTGCCACATTTTAGGTCAGTCTGAAATCCTGAACATGATTTTCTTTCAAAAGCAATAGAGAGTTTAAGACATTTCACAACATGCCCAAAAAACAGCCAGAAAACAGTGTTCTTGAAGAGGCCTGCACAGCCTCTTATTGCCTTCACACATCCAAGAAGAGCACAGAAGACTTAGTAAGCAACCATATCCAGCATCACTAGCAGCCAGCCTCTCGCAATGGCATCTCTTACAAACAGCACATCAGAACAAAGTCAATAAAAAAAAAACATTTTTCTTTATGATTGACATTTAAATGGCTCCCATCTCGTTTTAGCCACAATATACGGTGCATTTGTAGGTCAGTGTTTAGCTCAGAGTGAAACAGCAGCACGTCCATGATCTGATATGTGCAGAAACACCAGCTAGTGACACCACGGGGAGAGAACGGCTCGACTGAGACTCCATTTTGTCCCAAGACTAGTGTGCTTAGTAGTCTTACGGTTAGTGTGTGTGTGTGTGTGTGTGTGTGTGTGTGTGTGTGTGTGTGTGTGTGTGTGTGTGTGTGTGTGTGTGTGCCACAGTGTGTGTACATTTGAGTATGTGTCTAGGGCTAGAGAAATAATTTCAATTGGATTTACATTTGGACTGACATTAAAACTGTGCTCTGAACATCACTGCTCATTCCACAGAACACTGTGTGTGAAAGACGGAGCTGTGTAATTGAGTGTCTTCCAGTGGAATTTTACTTTAGTCACTAGAGACCCACAGCACGTCCTGATCTTCACTCTCAGAAAAAACATCTTACATCTCAAGCCCACAACTGTCCTTCCCTGTAAGCATCCAAAATAATGGCAGGGAGTTTCTTTGAGGCCATGGAGGAATCACGACCCTCAGAGCTGTCAGAATGGAGAAACCGCTTGAATGTCATTATGACAGATATTTCTTTAGCAGAATTGACAAAAAAAAAAATGAAAACTGAGTCACCTCCTCCAAAACACGTCGGCGCCAGCCACTCATATTGGATTTTTATTGAATATCTTGAAAATTATAACTATGTTTGGATACAGTGTGACTCAGACATGAGGATCTTTGTCCAATAGAAAGCAGTTCAAAGACAAAACGTTTTGTTTTTCAGAATGTTTCAGAACTAATTTTATTTTTACACATTAAGGCAAACCGTTTGCTTCATCTATTCTGTCAAAATGTAGCAACTAAAAGAAGTGTAAAAAGACGTCCACAGGCACATAGTTCAAAAGAAAATTCACACAAAGGAATCAATCAAAGAGAGAAATACAGACTCATGAACTCCAGTCCTCGAGCCATATTTTTTCAAATCTTCATTGTTTTTTTTTTTTTTTTTTAATCTCCTGACCCACTTAATTCTTGAAGCAGAACTGTAAAAAACGCAATTAAAAATCATCTAAAACATGTTCAGACAACAAGGATGTATTGGAAACCTCACATTGTGACTATCTCGACAAAAAAAGTGTTGTATTTTTTTACACTCTATGTGTTTCAATCTAAGTTTACCCTTATGGGGATTTTACGTATTTTTAGGCTATTTTCACTGAACTGTACAACTGAAAAATAGAGTTATGCAATTCATGAACATGAAAAAATATAAATATATTTTAACATTTGTATAAATGTTTGCATATAGATACTAAAAGTGTGTCATATGTCATGAACACTTGCAGTGATGTGAAATGACATTGCAAATTCATCCACAGCTAATCTCTACAAATAAGAACAGCATCAGGATCTTGTGTCACATATTTAACTATAAAAAAATGAGCTAGGAACTATGAGAAACTTAACACACAGAGACTTCATAGTCTTGTTTCTGACATAAAATCACTGCAAAATAATCTGATGGTCTTGTGAAAAAATTACGAATTTGGACAGGAATTTATGAAATGTACTTTTGAAGTGTAATGGTCTCCAAAGTTATACTGCAATTTCAACTCCATGCGTTTGGCATGTTTTATTGGAAAATCAATGAAGCTAATTTGCATTTGGCTGAAACACTATTAAAATTAGCGCAAATAATGAGAGGTTAAAGAAATTTGAGAAAAATATTGTTTTCGTCTTTAGCCTTTGAATCAAGAGATACATAGAACTTTCCTGTGCGACTCATAATTTAGGAGTTACAAAGGTATACACTCTTTTTTGCCGTAAAACGTAAATCCGACTTGGATGAAAGTACAAATAAATTTCTAATATTCCGTTCATACTCCCTTTCCTCCTCTATTCTCTTCCTTACTGTTCCTCCATTTTTGGTGTGGTTCGTCTCCTCTTCATTCTTCCACCTCCTCAAGGTGACTTCTCTTCCTTCTGCTTCTTTAGTGTGACTGTTCTCCTCCTTGTCCTTGTTTTTCTTTTTTGAGACTAGACCACGTCCACCCACTTCTTTTTCACTCTAACTCCTCACATTCTCCTTTATTGTTCAATGCGTATTGAATCCTCCAATCATATTCAATGACTTTCCTCAACAATCACATACTGAGAAACAACAGTCTTCTTTCTAATATTTTCAGTGCTGGTTGATAGCAAGCTCAATCTCAGTCGGTACCCAGGCAGATTGACTCGATCTGTGTTTGCTCATAAACTAACAGAAATCAGAAGGGATTGTGAATGACGAACTGGTGTTAAGAAATAGAAAATCCATATACAAACTGAGGTGGCATGACGGCAGTGAATGTCAGGAGACAGAGGGGGAGTGCAGATTTGTCTCTCACAGGACAACTCTATTTTGTTCTTTAGCAGACAGCCCAGGTATTTTCGGCCATGCTGAAGTTCGTCACATTCACTTGACGTGATGCTACTCTTCACTAGCCAGCGGCGACAGAAAACTGACCTTCTTTCAGGCAATGTGGTTCAGTTATATAACATCCATGGACCACAGTGTGACAGTCACAGGTATAAAACCAAGCTTTTTTACAATCGAGATTATGGATGGCTCTGTGCAGTAAGAAAGTTAAATAGAAAGGTTCATTTATTATAGACAAAAAATGGCTGCAGAAAACATTTGTGTTTATATATTTGAAAGAAAAATGGTTATGAATGTATAAAAAATAAAATATGGAAATAAGTACTATGACATAATGTTGAATGTTTCCATAATGTTTCCATTGAAAATGGATAACAGAAAGTTTAAGTACAAGCAACTACAATTTGACGTCTCGCAAATAAACTACAGTTTCAGCATAATATGTAAGAGACCCGACATCCTTCAAAAGTTAGCACATCCTCCTCGCCTCACAGGCCCGTGGAAGACAGTTCATTAACTAGGCTAGTGTGAGGCAGGACAGGCTGGTTCAAAATCTTCTAATCTTTAAATAATTCCTGTAGAGTCAGTGATGTGATTCTCAGGAGAGTAGCTAAAGGCTGGATTTACTCTCTAGAGGAGATCACCAGCCAGACACTATTTTAATTTCTCTTTCTTCTTTAACTCGGTGATCTACTTAGAGAAACCTGATCTAGTTTGACCTGGTGGGCCTTATTTTGCATGGTTTAAAGGCTTTCTGAATACTGAGGAAGACGTTCTTATGAAATATGAAGTTGTAAATATATGGTTGCAATATAAAAATATAGTAAATATTATTTTAGTTCTTATCAACACTGATTAATAATGACAGTAAAATGGGCATAATGAAAACTAACGGTTATAAATATATATATGTCAGTGACGTGAAGATTGTTTTTAAGAAAAATAAAGATTAGATTAGATTAGATTAAACACAAATGAGAAATGTGCACTGTTTTAGCAGCAAGAAACCATAAAAGAAAAAAAAAACAATACACACAAATAAAAATGTATAAAAGTAATAATAAATACTGTACACAAGAGGGAGAAGAAATATTGCACAACAAATATTGCATATATTCCTTTTCTCTTCAAACTCTTGAAAAAAAGTTCAATGAAGCTGCTCTGGTTAAAATTTAGCAGACAAAAGAAAAATCTTCTGTATCTCCTTCTGATATTTAGGGTGTTTAAATGCTTAAAGGTTAAACATTTAAATGTTAAAAAGTAGACAGGTTTTTGCAACATTTTCTAAAAAAGGTGTACATTCAAATTACATACAAACGCTGTGACAAGTAAATAAAGAGGTACAGAATTTTGACCTAGACTAAAAGAGTCATTTTTCTGCGCAATTGTAGGGCCATGTCTGGTTCTGATGCCAGCAGGACTGAAGAGGCAGGAAGGTTATTGGCATTTCAGAAAAATAATGATGAGCTCTAAGAGGGTTTTGATCGTTTATGATTTTTTTTAACTATAGACATTTCATATTTATTATATATTTAAATGTTCTTCATCAAAACCAGAGACACACATGAAAGGTAGAAACGTGACATAGGTACAATACTGGATCTTAAAAAAACTATATGTGAATATGTGAAAAGAATATGTGCCACATAAATGAGAAATGCATTAATATGGTAAACTAAACAGTCAAGTTCATAAATATTTGAGTAGGTTTCTATAATGGAAGAAAAAAATGAGTGGTGTGAATGAAAAATTATTGAATTGAATGACTAGTAAGATTGATTCATAGATAGACTAAGGCTAAATGGATTTATGAAAAACAACTTATTCATAATTAAATGGTATTCTGTGAAGAATATGAGTAAAATATAAGCTGTAGGATTTCATTTAATAATATAATTTGATAATTTTCTTTAAAACACCTGACTGTCTGACATGGATGACACATAATTTGTATAGTATAATAATACTTTGCTTTAGAATTGTACTTCTTGTATACATACTACAAATACAAATAACTATACATGATACACCTATACAGTATTTGCAAATATTGCATAATGGAAGCCAATAACTGTGACAGACAGAAACTCACCATTTTTGTCAGCTCGGCGAAAGATCTGTGAACACACAAAGGTATAAACATAAAATAAAATAAACATGTGGTTTAAGCAACAATCGTTCAAAACAATTTAAGATTCCAAATCACTAAGAAGAGAACTAAATAGGTTCAGGAGCATTCCGTCAAGGACTGATAGATTAAGGAAAAGTTTTTTTCCAATAGCAGTACATGCACACAATACCATGGAAATTAAACCAGCCATGCTTCTCCACTGAACACTGCCAGCTACTCTCATCACCCTCAGTTTTCATCACTTCAGGCTTCATCGCCTCAGTTGTTAACTTTATAACATCACTGTGCAATATGTATAATTATTTTCCTTAAATGTTGTGAATGTTGTGTGTGTGTGTGTGTGTGTGTGTGTGTGTGTGTGTGTGTGTGTGTGTGTATATGTATATGTACACACACACAATGTACAATGATATACATATACTGTAAGTATGTATATGTCGCCCGTGTTTCGGTATTTGCACTGTCTTTTTTTGTTTACTACATTTGTTTACATGTACAGTATTACATTGTCTATTGCACTTTGCTAGTGTGTTATTTGTATATCTGCATCTTAAATTTCGTTGCACCATTGTGCAATGACAATAAAGATGATCTTATCTTATCTTATATTCTCAAATTTAAACATTGACTTAGGGAAACATTTGGAAAACCTCTGAAATGTTTTGTTTAAATTAGGACAATTAGAGCTAAATTAGAGTTTAGGTAAAAATTTAATTAGAACAGGACTTTTTTGCGTTAATCATAGAGAAGTGTGTGTGTGTTTTTTTTATATATTTGTACCATTTTAAAAAGCTGTATCTGTCTCAAGTGGTTTGACACCCTTTAATGTTTCAATCTCTTTTGAGACACAAGGTGAAAACATTTCTGGACAGTTTGTCCATGTTGATTACACAAGTGTTAACAATTCGATCACACAGCAGCTGAACACGGGTCAGATCCACTTCAGTTTCCTTCTCAAGTGCTTTTAACAACATCTGACCTTTGCAGAATGATGGCCACAAAAGTATCGTCTTTAACAACATCTCATACTTATTTTTATCTTTTCAGACATTTTGCATGCTCACGCTTATCATCATACATTGCTATTCATGGCTAAGCTTCAATGTTAAGATAACACATTTCTTAATAATGTCCATTATTTCTGCTTCGGCTTTACACAAATTAAAAAAATTCATTAAAAGCTCTTTATTTGATAGAATGTATCCACTTATTTCGTGGCTTTTGTAAAAGCAAATGTTGAAAATATGCATTGTCAAAAGTCACTGCATCATTAACAATCTCCTATAAAGGTCATCAGGACGTCCTGTTGAGAGATTCTTCCCAGTGGATTTCTGGCAGGTGTTGAGCTTGTGGTGAGACACGGGTCCTACTGACTCACAAACCAGTCATAAAGCCCAATATTTCTTGAGTCATGGCTAAAATTAGGCCTGAGAGTATTTCATTTAATCCCAATTTTACTCCTTCAGAAGCCATGGTTCAGCCTCAATGCACAAGATCAACATCAGTGGGCTGGGGAAATTATATCTAGCTGTTTGTTCTTCTCGTGCACACAGCATTAAACACTTCAAAGAAGCAGACCCAGAAAAAGATGCTTAGAATTTTAGGCCAACAGTAGGAAATAATCCACTCCCACAAAGATCTGTACGTTCACGTGTTTTAGGAACAACATTGGATGTTTAGCTCAGAAGAGAGAAGATGTGTTTTTTTTTTTATTGTTTGCTTCAGATTTTGGCAGTATACAGGTTTATGAGTTAATGTATTCTGTTGTATTCATTTTTAGTTTGTTAGTTTCTATTAGTAGTTGTTTATTTATTATTGTTGTTATATGCTGTAATTGTTTTATGCTTATTGTGCATCCATAATTTTAAATGCAAAATAAATGTGTATATATACAAGTGTTTATATGAGCGTGTGTAAACGCATCTTATACTGGACAAAAGTGATCTTCTTTAATGGAAATATGTTTTTAAAATTATTATGAATTAGATGGTCATGCCTTATTGATGGTCACATGCCATTTGTCAGAAAAGCATTTCTGTCAATACTGTGTCAATTTAATTAGAGGTTTTGGAAAAGCCAAGGCTTTTAGTAAAAAAAAAATAGTAAAATGTCTGAACTACCCATTTATTTATGTATGTTCTAACCTCATATATTTTTTGTTGCCAATACTTAAACAAAAAATAATTAAAAACTCATTTTATTGTGCAAAAATCAGTATATCATTATTTATATAGCAAGCTGTTTTATTGAAATCCGGCAGTGGTTTTGACAAGAAAAGCATGACGTTGAGGTTTACGTTTACTTAATGCTGCTAAATGCATGCATGTAAATGTACGGGCAAAAAACAACACAACACACATATTTTAATAACTCAGTACATTTCCTAACTGGTTTCACTTGTCAGACCCCCGCCATGACAGCTTACTTTACCCTGCTGTGAGAACATCTGCAGCTTTTTATCTGACGATTACACTACTGCAGACGGCCTCATTCTTGCATACCATCTTACTTTCACATTAAACACGTATGAATCATTCTATATGAATCCCATTAACTTCACAGAAATGACTACAATTTGGTTTTAGTGATGCCATCTAAGTCACTAGCAGAAAACCTCTCAAGTATTTCACTTTACTATGTTGTGCAATATTTGGAGAGTTTTAATAAGCCAATGAGATGTGAAGATCAGGCAGAAAGGTTTCAGATGAACCTTGTAAAAATAATTTTTATGATTATCATTTCATAATTATTTCTGAACAGTCTATCAGGATTCATCACATTTATATGTAACCAATGTATTGAAACAGACAGTCTCATGAAATACAATTACCAAATACCATTTATGTATCAAGAATAAATTCCACTTCGACAAAAATAGACAAGCACACACATTCCAAATCATGTTCTTAAAAAAAATAGTAGCAATGTAGATCCAAAAATCACATGCATAAATATGTACTGTATATACTGTAGATAGATAGATAGATAGATAGATAGATAGATAGATAGATAGATAGATAGATAGATAGATAGATAGATAGATAGATAGATAGATAGATAATAAATGTATTATGTATTTACATCCCAGTGCATCTACACAGAAAGACACGTGATTATAAACAAATTGTGTATGTGATATTTGGATCCTACTTTTTCATTGGAATGATGACGCTGTGACAGGTCTATTAACAAAATTTAGATTACTTACATCGTGGAAGATGGACAGCCCATGAACCGCATCCTGCTTCTGCTGCTGTTTGGAGCGGAGATGTTCGCGCTTCCCGGACTGGAGGCACATCGTGATCATTTCTGCACACGCCAACATCTTTGCACGAACTTACAATGGTTTCCAGGGAAAACAGATGTAATGTCCTTAGTCAATGAAATCAGAATGTGATGTTGTGAAGAGCACAACGCTTTTAGTCTTCTGGTCGAAGGACGATGACGTCGAGGAACACCAGTGCACGCGAAAGATTTGTTCGGACCAGACTGGTTCTTTTAAACGATTCACACACGAATCTTGTGAATCACTGAATTGAACTCTCGGTGTAGAATTTGTCACAAATGGTTGTCCAAAAGAACCGATTCGTTTGACAGAATTTGACTATGAACCAATGGCTGAAGTTTGGAGCTAAAATGCGGACTGGGTTCGTTGTTTCTCCAGTAGGATACCGAAGTCATTGTTTGCATCATTGCTTACAATTTGAAGGAGTTGAAGTAAACGTATATCCTATGAATAGTAATATAATTAATATTTTACAGCATATTCTTATGTACCCATAAAGTGAGTTCTGTTTAGGGACGATACCCACGTTTATGCACAAACTGCGCCATCTGGTGGAGATCGAATATAGATTAAATGTTCACCTTGTGGTATACTGAATCATTGTTGTCCAAAAAAATCATGCTTTTTTCGATGCAAAAATCGATGTAAAAACACGACCGACATTAAAACATGTTGGCCTCACAAAAGCGCCATTACGTAATACGGGTATTCGCGTGTCACGTGACTTAGTGGCGCACCAACGTCACTCTGACATGGATCCCGAGATGATGGCAGACCTCTGCTCGCCCGGTTGAGATGGAGGAAAGTTTATTCATATGAAAGTTGTTGTCTTGCCACTTACTACCGAGATTCAGAAACATTTGTCGTCGACGCCAAACGGTAAGACACGAACGACTCGCCCGAAGAAAATCCAGAATGAAGGGGAAACAGTAATGTTTTGAAGGCATTAGCTAGCTTGACCGGCGACGGACTGTTAAGCTGCGTGATGGGTGCCTTTAGACACACTGCTGATTATAGTTCAATTCAAAACGACCAAATATAAAGACGTAGTGAGGGTTAGTTAACTGGTCAACGTCTGTTTCGCCTCTTTATTAGCTGCGACGCCATCAGTCAAAGACGCCAGTTAACGCCACTGATTCGCTGGGTACATTTCCCAGATACATCACCACCATCATCATCACCACCAGAGCGGAAGTATCGCAATTTTACTATTGTTTAAGTGTTTCATGCTAAAGATTTACCGAAATTGTATAAGAATATTCATTATAATCATATATTAATGAATATATCATTCTGCTTTGAGTGTCTGTTTCAAAGACACTCGGGACGAAATATATCTATTTTAATTTTTAACATGCTTCATAAGTTCATGATGAACTAGTTTCAGATCTATAGTGTAATTTTGTGAGTACATAAAGTAAAAGTGTCTTAATGTATACACTATACATTTAGTTTTAGAACTGTTAAATTCTTTGCGTGATTCTTTCGGTTCTGCATCTTTGAATAACTGCACTTTGTTGATCATGCTCATATTCGAACATTTTTTGTTTAGTTTGACCTTTGTCACAATTGTAGTGTTAAAATTGTTCAAATGAAGCTAGTGTAAAATGCTTTATTTTCTTCAGAGACTGTATTGTTGTAACAGAAATACAATCAAAACGTGTTATCCATTTTCAATTCAGATGCCATACCATTAATGAGGTACAAGATCATTATAATCACAATATTGTTAATTAAAATGTTAATCACAACGAATTCTCATGAATATGGTCATAATTTGTGACGCGTTCACTAATATTCTACGCATTGCTCAATCTGTTCACATTTTATCCGAGTATGATTTGATCATTGTGTTGTTCTCACAGGAGAGGGGTAATTAATTGTGCAGTTTATTGTTCAAGAGATATAATTGAATAGACGCCTTTATTGTCACTGGGCACATAAACAATGTAGGTTGTACATATGTATCGTGAATTTAAGAACGTCTTCAATGCAGTGCAACAAGCAAGAAAATTTACAGTACAAAAATTGACATATGGTATAAAACAGTTTAAACATTTACATATTTGAACTTATATTCAACTATCAGATTGCCTGCTCTCATCATGTGACTGAGATGTGCATGTTCATAATATGGGTCAAAAGTTGGAAATGATGAGTGAGTAGCATTCTTTCTGTTCTATCTGTTGATATTTTTCATTGTTTGATAACATAGTGGAAAATTAATGAATTTGTTCTATGACCCATGTTAATACCTGGCTTAACGTATCTCCAAATTCAGTTTCGTGTTTTCTCCAATAACGTCTGCAATGAATTTATTAAATCCGAAAATGATAAACACTTACATCCTTGTATAAATTAATATGATTCAGACAATTTACCTGTGCATCATTTTCCCTCAAAACATTAAAATAACTATCCAAAGGAATCAGTTCAACAAAGAGTTGGGCTGAAGCAAATTAAACTATTTTAAAAACATTTTAAACTGCTTAATATTGTTTTGGGGGAAATTCTTTTTAATATTCACAGCTAGACTAGTTATACATTGATTTCCATTTCACTCAATTAGGGCCTTGTCAGTGTTCATCAATCTGCATTTTCTGTGAAGTCATTTTCACAGAATGCCGTGCAGTTGAAATTCCATCATCTATATGCGTGGCGGATTACTGGAGACTCGTGCTAGTGTGAGATTAGTGGTCAGGTGTCAGAAGGATGACGTGCATCATGCATTCATCATGCATGAGGCTGCGGCCTGCTCACAATACTACATTCACGTCTCGGATGCAAAAGAACAAAAGTCAGTCAATGGGAATTATGTTCATTAATATATGACCCAAATAAAGAATCATTTACTGGCTAAGGCCAGTTTTTTTAATTGATCATATAAAAGTCAGAGAAAACATGGTGCTGGTACAGAGATGAAATGTAATTTTCTAGAAGGTAAAAGATCTTTGATGTGATTTGTTCGTATTTGTGTTTTAGATTGATTGACTCAGCCGATTCACGGTCAGTGGCAGCAGCATGAAGGCTCAGCTCCAGATCATTGGTGAGATTAACGCTTCTGAACTTGAACTTCTATGATTCAAAAGAAAAAACTGTGTGTTTTTTCTTTCCAAAAGAAGTAGAACATTTCGCATGAATTCACAAGAATATTGATTAAAGTAGCATCATGTTCATCTCATCTTCACACATGCGGATGATTTTGATGAGAATTGATTTTTCTCAGGTTCAAGGTTTTAGATACAATTACATAAATGATTCACAAATGCATGTATGTTTGTTTGTGTGTGTGTGTGTGTGTCAGTGTGTCTGTGTTTGATTGCAAACACGGACATATACAAATATATTTGTTTGTGCATGAATGCGCGTGCCAACACATTCGGCTATTTTAGTTCTGTTACCACTTTGCTAGTTCTGTCCGCCAAGCTGAAGGAGAACAAGAAAAACTGGTTTGGACCCAGTCCGTATGTGGAGGTGTGTGTGGATGGTCAGTCCAAGAAGACAGAGAAATGCACCAACACTCACAGCCCCAAATGGAAACAACCACTCACTGTGTAAGAGCACAACACACCAGCTGTTATTTATTTATTAGCTGCTTTGGTTTGACTATGTTTTATGATTACCGTACATTTGTGTTATCTTCACATACAACGGCTTTTGTCATGTGCTCTTTAATTAAGTCAGTGCTTATTAATATGTCATAGTGTCTTTTGTGCTTAACACAAGCTTTGTGTTACTTGTTTTTTAAGTGTGAATTCTGTGGTAATGTGTTTTTATTTAGGATCGTAACCCCGTTCAGCAAGTTGATTTTCCGAGTTTGGAGCCATCAGACTCTTAAAGCTGACATCTTACTGGGTATGGCCTCGCTGGATATCAGTGAGACCTTAAAAGCCAACCATTTGAAAAGTGAGTCAATTTTATCTTGTTGGGGACGACAAAATAAATGATTTTTGATTATGTGGTTTATTCACTGGTGTCAGTTCTGAACTTAAGATAAAATTTCCACAATTAGGGGTAGTGCAGCTCAGAAAACCATTTCCTGTTTCAGTGGCCTTTAGCATCCAACTAAGGTTGCATTTTGCATTAAACGTATCAGATCTGCTGGAATATGAAGATTGCATATACATGATATTTGTATTATTTAGTAATTACACTAGTTAAACTCACACATCTTATATTATCACTTAATTTCAACTAGAAATTGTTTGTAAAAACCACACATGTGTGAATTTCCGTTAAGTAGTTATTCTGTATGTAAAGTATTAAGTATCAAACGTGGGTGAATGTGAGGTTGACTCAGAGAGACTCCAGTGTTTTCCAATGATGTGTGTTTGTTTCAGTCTGTGAGGTTGTACAGACCCTTCAGCTGAGTTTAGAGCGCGAGAACATGGAGGTGGTGGGTGATCTCTCTGTGTGTCTGGATGGGCTGCAGGTGGATCCAGAGAACTTTTCTTCAGAGGAGCAAAAACACGGTCAGATCATGTTTACTGCTTTTATACCTTATCCTTTCCTTATCTTTTATTCCTTATTCCTTTCCTCCATCAGTATACATCAACATTCAATGTTTCTGTTTGTAATTATGTATATTCATATAATAGTGATGGAACGTTAACACAGCGAGATTTGTTATTATCGTGCATTGGAAAATTTATTATCAAAGTCAGGCTGGAAGCTGGTTTATACACGAAAGGTTGTATATGATGTTGGGATTCAAGCACGGATGTAGACGTTCTCAAAAACATCTTTTGTTTTCCTCCAAAAAAGTTCTCAACTTTCCTTTAGAGAAATCTAAACTATTAATTAGTGCTGTCAAACGATTACAATTTTTTAAACTAGTTAATCGCGATTTAAATTAATTGCGATTGATCACTAATAATAATTTATTATTCATAATTTTTTACTATTAACAATTATTAATGACATTAACAAGTATAGAATCTTGCAATATTTAATATTGAAGTGTAAAATGTAAATTAATGTGAACTCGACACAAAACAAACACTTGTATAAATACTGTAATATACCGTTTTGATTAAAAAAAACAATAGGTAAGCTGGTCAAATAATCAAAAAAGAAACAAGTAATTTATTCGGATATCCATGCTCTAACTCCTGAAGGAATTAAACATTAAGCTCAAACAGCGGAATAATTGACTACAGTTTTTTCTCACAGAGGATTCTAATTTTGCTGTCTGTCCGTGGAAGCTGTGGTTTGTCTCAGAACAAATATTGATCATTTTTCACTTCACTTACAGATGCTGTGGCAAACGGATGTTCTAGACTGAATGGCGATGTAGCAATTAGGTAATTATCAATCACGCTATGTTGTTGACGTGCCTCAATATTTATATAGTTACCATCTTTGACCAGAAATAATACACATGATAATAACATGTGTATACCTACTATTTACTGTTTAACTGTCAATATAATAATGTAGAATTCTTTGAAATAATCACTTGGGTTATAGGAAAAAAGTATGTGAATTAAGGAGACAAAACGTTTTCATTAGACAGTTCATAATAATTGAAACAGCTGAAAATGTACACTACTACATAAACACATACAGCCCATACTCTACAATCCAACAGTCAAATAAATCAATAATTTGTGTGTTGTATTGCTTGGGATTTGCTACTCGAAGTAGCCTTGTATTTTTTGCTTTCTTTTCCCCAGTCGAAATTCCTCCCCCTCCAGTGACATCCCTGATGACTCGTTGCTTCCCAATGGCCACACGATGGGAAATGCAGGGTCTGCTTCTCCATCCACAGGGGCGCTGAGACCACCACGGCAAACTCGACCCCATCGAGCAGCCCCAGCTTCGCCTCATAAACTACCTTCATCCGCTGGTACTGTGGCTCTAAACCAAGATTGATATACAGATTTACAACATGTGAAATAAAATTTTGAAATGTATTGTCGGTTTTAAGCTTCATCCACTGGCTCCACTCCCACTCATGGCAGCACTGCCCCCAGCCCAGAAACATCACCACGTGTGCAGATAAACGGCGAAGCTGAAAATCAGGGTTCACCCTCTGGATCAGGGTCAAGTCCGGCTCCCAGGGCCAGCCCAACGCCACCTAGAGCATCTCTCATTACCAACGGTCCACTTCCTCCTGGGTATGACGTGTGGTCTTAAACCCTGGTATGAGATAAAATCTGAAGAAATTTGAAGGAAGCGTTAATGATTGCGATATATTTTGAAGTACTTTAGTAGAGCTACATATTTATGTTAATGCCATAAATATGTACTATATTTTTACTTTTTCTGTCTCTGTGTGTAGGTGGGAGCAGAGAGTGGATCAGAATGGACGTGTTTACTATGTGGATCATATAGAGAAAAGAACCACTTGGGACAGGCCAGAACCACTGCCACCCGGGTAACTTATTAGATTATGCTCAATGACAAGATAATTATGGTATTCACACACTCACACCTATGGTCAATTTTTCAAATTCCTGTTTTTAAGCTTGTTTTTGACCTTGAGAGAAAAATGCTTCCACACAAGCACAGAGAGAACAAACTAAATCGAGCTAATTGAACTTATATCTTCAATTGGTCATTCTTGCTTATGTGAGGCAATAGCTCTACCCGCTCTACCATCAGTTGAACATTTCACATTTGTTGAGTCTCACATGAACTGTTTCTCAGAAATGTAGAAATCAGCTGATCTCTGCAACAGCTAAAGAGATTCTGTCATGGAGTCCAGAAGCTGCCCAAAAAGAATGTATAGAATTTATATGTGTGCGTGTTTGTATATTTTCTTATTCTTGTATAAATGTACAATATTTTTATACATTTACGTTATTTTCTACCGTAATATTCAAACGAATACATGCATCTAAATAATAACATAATACTATATTTTTATTGTACCGCTTTATGGGTACAATAAGATTGTGTAAGTAAATACTAGTAAAAATGTTTTATGAAAGTTCTAAAAGCAAACATTTTATCTTGTAAAATAAAATACAATTTTATTTTATTTTATATAATCAAATTGTAATATTTTGTTTTAATTACCGTGTTTACTCGACTATAAGTCGAGGATTTTTCCTTAATTTCGGGCTCAAAATGGGGGGCTCGACTTACACGCACGGTCTACCGAAATAGAACATATTTTACTCAGAACAGTGCGCAGATATTTCACCCTTCCTCACAATAATAAACAACAGAGACACAAGCAAAGCAATTGAATTAACATTTATGACGTGAACTAAATAAATCTTTCAGAAAATGGGGCATGCAGGCTTTCGTTTTACGTCATACCTCTGCATCAAAAAAATGTGCGCGAGCCGAGCACAGCACAGTGGACAAAGGAGCACTGACTCTAATTTTTTCCCTCTAGTTATGTGCTATATGTTTAAGTTTGGTGTCCCTGCGAGCCCCAAATAACCGGAATTGACTTTAGTATGAAACACAAAAATGGGTTTCTACTCATTTCTATCTTTTCACTTTTCTCTAATTTCTTTCCCCCGTCTTATAAGGGGGTCTAAACAAAATACCACAATCTCACAGCTGAAGTAGGGGGGGGGGTTGACTTATAAGCGAGTAAATACGGTATATTTAATTAAATTATGAAAATGATTTCCAATAGTTTTCCAAGAACCTCTGCTGATTGGCAGTTGTTTGTTTTGGGACAGTTGGGAGCGTCGTGTGGACCCGATGGGTCGTGTCTACTATGTGGATCATATAAACAGAACCACCACATGGCAGAGACCCACACTAGAATCAGTCCGCAACTATGAGGAGTGGCAGAACCAACGCAGCCAGCTTCAGGGAGCCATGCACCGCTTCAACCAGAGGTTCATCTATGGCGTGAGTAAAAGTGTTTCAGAAAAGAATCTGTTCACTAAAGTGTTTCCGTGTTTGTGACGTTACAACTCTCTCCAGCTCCAGGAACAGCTTGCCTCCACAGCTAGCAAAGAGTTTGATCCACTGGGGCCACTGCCACAGGGATGGGGTGAGTGTGGTGGTCAGATGTGGTGTTTCTAGATTGGTTGGGGTAATACGTTTTCATTTGAGTAAACTGTTTCTATGTTTAATTACAACATGTATTGTTCTTTTTCTGTCGGAACGTTTGTGTGTCCCTTTTGTCCAATTATTAATAATATTATGAAAACATTTTCTATGTCTCTCGATCTCACTGAAAATGTAAAAAACTTTTAATTTACACTAGTTAGGGTTAAGGCAAATCAAGGGCATTACTGAAATTGGTTTTCACTTAATTTCATATTTTACAGCATGATTCACAGGTTTTTTTAAATACACACTTACCATCAAATATGTAATAATATTATATATTGTAGTAATTATAATAATTAATAATATGTTACTGTCATTACTAGTTGTAAAAACTGTGCATTTGGAGAATTATGGGCTTTATACTAATTACTAATTATTGTGTTTTACCCTCAGAGAAACGAACAGATAGCAATGGCAGAATGTACTTTGTTCACCATCCTACGAGATCAACGCAATGGGAAGACCCTCGCACACAAGGGTGGGTGAAACACTGTTGGTAAAGCTCGTGATCCAAAAATGTGTTAAATAATAATAAAGGGAAACAATTATAGATCTGAGTGTAGAGCCCACACCTTCTGGTGTTTCACTTTGTTTTGCGTTCATCAGGTTATTGAATGAGAAGCCTCTGCCTGAGGGCTGGGAAATGAGATTTACAGTGGACGGAATTCCTTATTTCGTTGACCACAACAGAAGAACAACCACATACATTGACCCTCGGACGGGAAAATCTTCCCTGTGAGTGGTGTTCAGTACTCTGAAATGAACATGTTTTTTCTCAATGTTAATATCTGTAAAACCAGTTTGCCTTTTAATATTCTCAGAACTTTACTGCAGTGACAGCTCTTACTTGTAATCAATGTTGTGTTTTTATCAATGCACAGTGAGAACGGCCCTCAAATCACATATGTACGGGACTTTAAAGCCAAAGTCCACTATTTCCGCTTCTGGTGTCAAGTAAGAGTTAATACTATTTTGTTTTTTGCTGCTTCACTTTTTAATGGATTTTATACGCAAAACCTAGCATTTTATTTCTCAACCTCTCCCAGTTTATCACAGTTACATTATGCAATCAGTATAATTTGGGCCTAATTAACATTAGTCTCCCCCCTGTCACAGTGTGAAGTAGCACGGTTTTTGGCTGCTTGCCAGTTGCTCTACCAGTCATTCCTTCCTTAACTAAACATCTCTGTATAAACTTTCTGAAGATTCTTAACCACGGTTCATCATGGCACATTCCAAAGCCTGTGAAAGCTGTTTCCGATATACAAATCACCATCCAAAAGGCATGGTAGTTTGTTAAATTAAGCCGTTCTAAAAGCCGGCATTCTAAAATTAATATCTACGGTAAACTGAAACGGATGTGTAGAAAGTATTTTATTTCTATATCTATTTATTTGAGATTACAAACAGATTACATTTTTATGGGACTAGCTTGCTATATATCTTATATATATTGAGACTTTGTTGGTTTATTTGTACATATATAGTTGTAGTACATTATATATGAAACTAATGTTTTTTAACATGTTTTTTTAAGCAACTAGCGATGCCTCAGCACATAAAGATTCATGTCAGTCGCAAAACACTTTTTGAGGACTCGTTTCAGCAGGTAAAATAAAATTGACTCACAACTAGTATTGCATGCAACATCAATACATCTTTAGACTTGCATCACTATCGTTCCATTTTTTTTTTCCAGATAATGAGTTGTCACCCACAAGACCTGAGAAGGCGACTGTGGATTATCTTCCCCGGTGAAGAGGGGCTTGACTACGGTGGTGTTGCCAGGTGAGCTGAATACAGAATTACAAAATGTACAGTCATACATGTTAAAACCTCTAAATACATGTTAAAATTATCTAACAATAATAATACATTTTATTTATAAGGCGCCTTTCTAGACCCTCTTCAGTACTTACCGTGTGGTTTGTGTGTCAGGGAATGGTTCTTCCTGCTTTCTCACGAGGTCCTGAACCCCATGTACTGTCTGTTTGAATATGCCGGTAAGGACAACTACTGCTTGCAGATAAACCCAGCCTCCTCCATCAACCCTGACCATCTCAAGTATTTCAAGTTCATTGGCCGATTCATTGCTATGGTACGACTTTGCTTGTGTTTCGTCAGCAGCTTTCTGTTTGTCATCTGACTTTCCTGATTCTGGCGTTTGTGTTGTGAAACAGGCTCTGTTTCATGGGAAGTTTATCGACACAGGCTTCTCTCTGCCCTTTTATAAGCGGATTCTGAATAAACCTCTTGCTCTGAAAGACTTGGAGTCAATTGACCCTGAGTTTTACAACTCTCTCATATGGATCAAGTGAGTGAAGTTCGACTGACAAATAAGTAACAATAAGTAAAATGATGGATAATGACAAAGAACTGTGACGCTTCTTGTAAAAATGGACGTTTCTGTGATTTTTATATTTGTTGTTTATATGCTGTTTTTAATTTGCTTTTTCTTCATAGGGATAATAATTTGGAGGAATGTGGTCTGGAGATGTTTTTCTCTGTGGATAAAGAGATTCTGGGAGAAGTCACCACTCACGAACTCAAACCTGATGGAGGAAACATTCAAGTGACTGAAGAGAATAAAGAGGAGTACATCAGGTAAAGACTAGACATCTGTTCTTTGTCAAACTGTTCACTGTTCAAACTAAAGAGATCAGCTCATCTGATGCGTCTCTAGCGGACGTTATTACTTTTATCGCAGCTCTAAAGCGCCCAAAGTGGCGGTAAATACCACGGGGTAAAAACTATGAAAAGTCAGCGCTTGCAGTCGGTTGGCACACAATCCGTAGAAATATGTTCGAATCCTCCGCACTTCATCGCGACTGTACTTGATCCGCGTTATAAACAGCATCATTAAGAAGAGTTAAAGCAGAGAAATGGCAGCGATAGAAGCACAGAGACGGAGCAGAAAACACTCATCTCTCTGTATCTCTCTTGAGTGTTGCATTATACTTGATAAATATTTGCATATTTGTAACATATTTTGTTTCATGTGTTCTTTGAAACTTCATTATTATTGTATGCAATTGCAATGCCTTAATTTTAGTAAAGTTAGTGCACCATCATAGCTATAAATGCAATTCTTTCTGTGTTTCGGTTTTCGGCCAGGCTTTCCTCTTTTTCGGTTTTCTGTTTCGGCCAAGAATTTTCATTTCGGTGCATCCCTAAAAATTTTAATAATAGAAATGTATAGAAAATAATAGAAACCTAAACAGAAAAAGTTAAAGATGTTAAGAGAAGTAAAAAAAAACATTATTCTAAAAGTTATATAATATATTAGTTATATAAATTTAAAGGATCTGAGCATTTTGTGATGTTTCTGAGCGTTTCTCACAGCAGAAGAGCATTACCTCTGTGTATGTCATAGGCTGGTCGCTGAGTGGAGGTTGTCCAGAGGCGTGGAAGAACAGACCCGGGCTTTTCTCGAGGGCTTTAATGAAGTTCTGCCACAGCAGTACCTGCAGTATTTTGATGCCAAAGAACTCGAGGTCTTGACCGCATATTCCACAAAGTTGTTGCAAATCCTGAACATTGTATATAAATGTGTGTTTGTGTGCTTCAGGTGATGCTGTGTGGGATGCAGGAGATAGATCTTGGAGATTGGCAGAGGAACGCCATCTACAGACACTATGCTCGTAGCAGCAAGCAGATCGTTTGGTTCTGGCAGGTCAGATTGTCTGAATTTTTTTTCACACTTCCATAAGAACTTCTTAAACCAGACCATCTATTAACTGTGTATCTGCCGCCAGTTTGTCAAGGACATTGACAACGAGAAGCGAATGCGTCTGCTGCAGTTTGTGACCGGCACTTGCAGACTTCCTGTTGGGGGGTTTGCTGACCTTATGGGTGGGTGATTTTTATTATTACATTTAGGCAAATTAATGTAATATGGAAAATCAAATGTATTTTAAAAAATACAGTTAAAAATATCTCACGTTTTATGATGATGAGCCAGGGAATAATTGCTTTGTTGGAACAAGTACCGTATTTTCTGGACTATAAGCCGCACCGGTATATATAAGCCGCATCCGCTCAATTAAAAAAAAAAATTAAAAAGATAAACAAGCCGCACCTGCATACAAGCCACATCCACGCTATTAAAAAAGTTTTGCATGCCACAGATATGTAATTTTTTGAATTAGATACAGTGTGCCTGGCTACTTCCCGGTTCGACTGTCGCGGATTCACTGCTTCACGCATTTTTTTTTCATTACGTATGCATACATTATAAAAGAAATATATCAAAATATTTGTGCACGACCGCGCGGTCCGCTGATGTTGATTTGTGAGCCGTTACCCCCGAAAGACCCACCCGTGTCTCGCAACAAAAACGACCGGGGGTCTCGGCGCGGAGATGCGATTGTCGGACGTCCACCCGCGACCACCGCTCGAGCCCCAGCCGTGCAAAACGTGCGCTCGCGCCTGATATTCCCCCATTCAAACACTTTGAAAATTAACATCTCCACGGGGACGCGTGCTAGCGAGAAGCAGGGTATATTATATATTAATATTTCGTTCCGTTACTGTACGCATAACAATTTTTCGTTTTTTACGTGGTGCAATTTTTGTTTTTGTGGCTTGCATTCGTTCCGTTAAATACTGTGAAATTTTATAGTACGTGGTAGCATGGTCATTTTTTGTTTTTTACCTGCTGCATAAAACAATAAAACATTGTTTTGTTGCTTGACATTTGTTCCATTGTACTGTATGTATCTAAAATACCATTCAAATGTTTTGTACATACTGCTTAACAATCTTTCGTTTTTTTTTATGTTGTGCACTTACTGTTTTATTACATGACATCTGTTCCTGTGATTTTTGTACTGAGATGTTTGTTAACATTACTTTAATAAAGAATACTACGTAAAAAGTCTGAATAAGTGTTAAATAAATACGTAAATGTTGTGCCTCTACTGCGCGGATTTTCACCTATAGCGGTCGGGCTTGGAACGTATCTACCGCGATAAACAAGGGTTCACTGTTTTTACTACAGGAACAGAATTATTTTGAATTGTAAATGTACATGTATGTAACTGAATAGATCTTTTCCTAACCTGTATTTTAACACGGCAACAACTTTGCTGATTAAAATTTAATAACGTAAAATTATATCTGCTTAGAGTGGCCCTAGCGGTGGAAAAAAAATCTGCAGAATATCCGCACCTTTGTATAAGCCGCATGGTTCAAAACCTATGAAAAAGGTAGCGGCTTATAGTCCAGAAAATACGGTAGTCGTTTTTTTTGTACTTTGGTTGTCTTGTTTAACTCTGGTGTTTTCCTGTAGGGAGCAACGGACCACAAAAATTCTGTATTGAGAAAGTAGGCAAAGAAAATTGGCTTCCGAGGAGCCACACATGGTAAGTGCAGATAATCTATGGACTTGGAATATCTATTATATCACATCAAATTTTTTTATGATTAAACTCTATAAAACTGTACTTCATAGTTGAGTATATAATAAAAATTATACTCGAATGTAGGTACTATAGATATGGTGATACAACTTGATTTTATTTTACATTTGGTGATTCAAACATGACTTTTATTCTATGTATATTGGCCAGTAATGCTATGTTTGAAAACATGTTTTTGTGTGGTTATACTAAATAATGTGATTATATAATGTGTAAGATAATATATATATATATATATATATATATATATATATATATATATATATATATATATATATATATTGTGTACCGGTATATATATTTATATACATATTATCTGTATATACGGTATATGTATATACATATATGTATAGTGTGTGTGTGTGTGTGTGTGTGTGTGTGTGTGTGTGTGTGTGTGTGTGTGTGTGTGTGTGTGTGTGTGTGTGTGTGTGTGTGTGTCTATATATATATATATTATATATATATATATATATATATATAAAACGTGGTTTCGAAATTTATAAATCCTTAAATCTTTGATTTTATTGAAATAAAAGCAGGGTCGAATACTTTTACTGGCAGTCAAACACGTTGTGTGTTTCTAACCATCAAATTCTAATATTCCAGCTACAGGTGTTGCCTGTTACTTTCTTTATTATTTACCCAACAGCTTTAACCGCCTGGATCTGCCTCCCTATAAGAGCTACGAGCAGCTGAAAGAAAAGCTGCTGTTCGCCATCGAGGAGACAGAAGGCTTCGGTCAAGAGTGATGCGAGGGGTTTACTGCATCACACATCCCAGATTCGGGGACAGTGATTGGTTGGGATAGAAACGGGTCGACTTCATCGTTCAATGGTTATGGTTTCAATGTCCTATTGTCTAGCAATTTTTGTTTTGCTCTGCCTTAGTCAATGATGGATGCACAGCTCTGAGGCCTAGACCTCTGCTCCCTCTATGCACACAAGTCCTGTCTGCTGCCCATTGTGTTGTAGCACCAAGTCACAGGCGATCCATTTCCTCTAACTGTCCGCCCCCCCCCCATCCAATTTGCTGGACTGTAGGAAGCCTTTCATAGTTGAGATGTAGGAAGGCAGTAAAATTTGCAGAAATTAGCACAAATCTCAAGCAAAAGAATCAAAATAAAAAGTTCAGAGTAAAATAAAATAGAACTTGACTTGAAAATGTGCACTCAAAACAACATTTAAATTGCACAGCATGTTTTGTATTGTTATTTTTTTTAATCATAATAATAATAATAGTTATTATGATTATTTTGTGTGACCCAAACACCTGTGAGTTTTCTGAAATATTTTAAATGACGCTTTAAAGCACTAAAGCTCCACAAAGACCATTGTGAATTCTTTGTATGTATAATGAATGAAAGCAATAATTATAAAAAAAATATTGTTGAGGAGCGTTTGCCGTTTAATCATCATTTATCATTTGTTCTTTCTGAGAACTACACATTCTCATTGGTGTAAAACAATGTACTGTTCTATTGAACACCAAGGTTTTGTTTGGGGAGGTACTTGTACAACAAAAATTGACATCAAGTCTTATTTTCCCCACAAAACAGAAGAAATAGGTATGTCCAGTTGTATTTATTTATTCACATCTTATTATGAAGAATATTAATTATATTTTCACTCATTTTTTTTAGCTGAAACAAAACAGTCTTTGTTATCAGAAATTAAGAAGAAAAACTGGATTTTGAGTTATTTTCTTGCATGTTTGTTTTTTGGACTCAATTTTTTTAAACATTACATTGAACCAATGTAAATGCTCATATTACAAAACTCTTGGTTATTTTTTTTTATGTATTCAGATCTGCTGTCTAAAAAAGGTTATCCCTTTAGCTCTAAGCATACATTTTACAAGAGAAATGTGTGTTATGTTTGCGAATTAGCTTTACATGAGATTGTTACTGAATTGTATAAACCTAAAACTTATGCAGTTTTTGTTTTTAAGAATGTTTAATTGTAGAAAGAGTCAGTGTTTAACTGGAAGAGTTTGTGTTTAACACACACATGCTGTGATTTAAATAGAATAAAAGCTTTTCTTTAAACTTGAGTTCAGGTTTGTTCAGGGAACAAACGTTCAGGTTTGTTATTCAGAAAAGGAACAACGAGCTATTTCCTTTCAGACATTTTTTGTTTTCCACACATGATTCTGTGTTGTGTTCAGGGTTTGTGTACTCAGACGCTTCAGTGTCTTAACGTGAGTCTGATTTTTACTGCATATCTATTTGGATGGGAATAATTGCAGCTCTTCGCTGCAAATCACTTTAATACAGGGCTTTAATTTGCATTTTTTGCAAAAAAAAAAAAAAAAACAAAACAAAAGAAAAAACATAGAACAGATTCTTAAATAAAACATACAATGAAGATGGATATTGTGATTTGTGATTATGTAAAGGCCGGTATTTTCTTAACAGCAAATCATTTAACAGTTCGCCTGTGACCTCAAACATTTCAACATTTAAACAGACTGGCTTTAATCATGGGTTATATATTTTTTGTTCTAGTAAATATGTACAGTTGAATGATAATTATAAAGATATATGTTCTCAGCTGAGGAAATAAAAATCATGAAATAAACCTGCATTGCATTGGTTGTCTGCTATTTATCACTACATCTTATCTTTTAAACGTTTATTTTTGCTTTACACGTGATGTTTCACTGCACAAATACAACATTTTGTCAAGGGATATTTTTTTGTTTTTGAACAGCTACTAGAAAAACCAACATGATGAGTCACTTTGCGCATGTTCCACAAGGATCTGACTCTTCATGTTTAATTTCATTGCCAAACATTGACAACGGTTTTTGAGCAGATTTCCATTGCTGATTTGCTTGTTCTCTTCACAAGCAACTTTGCTGCGCGCTTGAATTGAGTGCAATGATGATACTTTTATTGTGTCACCGCCCCCAGAGTAGACAGCCAAAATAATGTTAAAAGATTGTCTAAAGAAACCATTGGTCCTCTACACTGGTGTCTTTTACAACGGAGTGTCTTTGAGCAAAACACTGGCCCCCACATGTCCCCCGGACACCACAGCTTAAAGCTGCCCACTGCTCCACTGTACCTCCTTAGCAAATAGCAAAGAAATTAATAAGATGCATGTTTTCGAACAACTCATTACAAATATTTCTTAGGAAATGTTTTTCATGTGCAAGCATTTTATTTTTAAGAAATATTTGTTTAAACAAATATCCAAATACTGTACAGAATTTTGATTTTGTTCATTCCTTGAATGATGAAAAATGTGAACGCAAGTGAATTAGAGAATATGACTCTACAAATCTCACACTGTCACACAGTTCAGATTATACATTAAAATACGTTAATAATATATGCGTAAATAATCATATTTGCGTACAACTGCATTAAGAAACCATTTAATGTGAATTTCTGTGCAGCCGGAACACAAAACGTGCACGACTTGTACTTCCGGTCGGACTGTTTTTCCGCCGCACTCTTTTCCGCTTCTCTTCCATTAAAAGACTCAGCGGTGCTTCGCGGGTCAATTTTTTAAAATCTTGTTTGGCACAATCCGATCTTAATCGGAGCCATCCCAACCGCAACCATGGTAAGATCTCAATCCGCGCTACTCCGATGTTTAATTGAGCCACTGTGCGAATATTATTCCCGAGATGTGGAGTTTTGCTTTGTAAACTTTTCGTGATATTGTTACGTCGTAGATACGTTGTTGAAGCGCGCAATGTTTGTAAAGAAAATTGCCGCCTAAATCATCGTATTATGTTTTGTGTTATACTTCTCCTTATTTAAACGCATTTCTTCTGTTTTATATTTGTTCCGAGTGTTCTATCGTGGCTTAACGCCGCTAAAACGATTGAATGAGATTCAATGGCGCCGGCCGTTTGTGTTCGTTCCGGAAATGTTTCAACGATTATCAATGTGAAATATTGTACTTGCGAATACGAAATATGTCATAATATGCCTTGCGGTTAGTTCTATTTTCACTCGTGCAACGTTACGTGTTATTTTTCTTCCCCAGCAACAATCATGCGACGAATTGAGACTTGCGTGTAGTTTTAGGCTTGTTTGGTAGCTCATGGATACCAGCAGCAGAACATTAGTTCAACCGTATATACAATATGCAAGGAACAAATACACACGCAAGCATTGCATTAAACGGCTTGTGTGTGTTGCTGGGCAGTTGTGGCCTGATTGGATTCGAATCCTGCAGGTATTCACAACTGACCTTGCGCTCGGTATGCTTATTGTTAATCGCTTTTCATTAAAGTTGCCAAATGTTAAGTTAAAAGTGCAAGTCCTCATAAATTGTGTGTGCTTTTCAGACAGTGGGAAAGAGCAGCAAGATGCTGCAGCACATCGACTATCGCATGCGCTGCATCCTGCAGGACGGTCGCATCTTTATTGGAACCTTTAAAGCCTTTGACAAGCACATGAACCTCATCCTGTGTGACTGTGATGAGTTCAGGAAGATTAAGTGAGTTTCTCCGGAACATCTTTTGTTTTGTAGTGGAAGTGTTTGTCTGAAATGAACTGAATCTCTTTTTCCCCTCTATCGCAGGCCCAAGAACACAAAACAGCCAGAGCGGGAAGAGAAGAGGGTTTTGGGTCTGGTGCTGCTTCGGGGGGAGAATCTGGTCTCAATGACCGTTGAAGGACCTCCTCCTAAAGATGTATGTGTTTCTGGGCTTGTTTGCCCCTGTTTTTGTGCAGTGAGATGAGGTGACGTGATTCTCTGTGTTGGCAGACTGGAATCGCCCGTGTGCCTCTGGCAGGAGTGGCCGGGGGTCCCGGTGTGGGTCGGGCTGCTGGCCGAGGAGTGCCCGCTGGTGTTCCAATGGCACAGGCTCCAGCTGGTCTGGCTGGACCTGTCAGAGGAGTCGGTGGTCCTTCACAGCAGGTAAAATCACAGGGAGAAGAATCTAAATACAAATAGACAATTTTGCAGTTAGTTGGGTTGGGCAAAAATAAAGATGAAAATGCAATTTAAAAAAAAAAAAGCAAAGTATAAAAAAAATTGTGTGATCCGTGTATAGTGTCCAAAGTGACCCAGTTGGAAGTCTACTGTTTTGTCAAGTTGTACTGGTTTAATTTGGTTGTCCAGGTGTGTTAAACTGTAGTGGTATTGAATGAATAGTCCGAACAGCAAACATTTAAAATGTTGGTATTTAATGTGGTTTCCGGAGTTTTGTTGCAATAAGCCCTTTTCTCTTGTAGGTCATGACGCCTCAGGGAAGAGGAACCGTAGCGGCAGCTGCCGTGGGCTCCAGTATAGCTGGTGCTCCCACCCAATACCCTCCAGGTCGTGCGGGACCACCCCCGCCGATGGGCAGAGGGGCTCCACCTCCAGGTACCCGTCTGTGTTTTCGCCAGATTTCAATTTGTTCAGCTGTGCTGATTCGGCTGCACTGATGACTAAATGTTTTTTCCGAGACGCATGAGGAATCTGCTCAAGCAGTAGCAGGATTACACTGAGCTCAGAATCACATGGCTTTATCACACACATGCAGCCTGGTGCATTCTGGGTAGCGCTCACATGTGCTTTCCTCCCAACACAGGCATGATGGGTCCACCTCCAGGGATGAGGCCTCCAATGGGTCCACCTATGGGAATGCCACCAGGCAGGGGTGCGCCAATGGGAATGCCTCCTCCTGGCATGAGACCTCCGCCGCCGGGGTTGAGAGGTATTCCAGTGTTTCAGTGGTTTATCCGTTGTTCCGGGTCTTTTGTTCTTGTCTGACTTTCTTGTGGTTTTCTCCAGGTCCTCCACCCCCAGGCATGCGTCCTCCCAGACCATGAAGCTTTGCCTGAGTCAACAGTCTTTCTTGTACAGCAATTTGTTTGGCTGCAAGTTCTTGTATATGTTGCTATGCTTTTGTTTTTTTTTTTTTTTATTAAAGTCCAATGGACATTTTTTACCATTACCGTTTTGTTTTTTGCTGTGATATGAAACCAAATGTTAAAAATGAAAGGGCCTGTTGACAATAATATTAATAACTCTCCATAACTTAATAACTTGATATATAGAATAATCAAGAACATTGGTATTTCTTAGTTCTTCAGTCCAAAAGGTTGCCGGTTCGAATCCCCCCTACAACTAGTTCTACAACTAAGTGTCCATGGGCAAGACACTTAACCCCCACATGCCCCCCGGGCGCCGCACTGTGGCTGCCCACTGCTCCGAGTTCATGTCTGATCGGATGGGTTAAATGCAGAGAAAAAATTTCCCCATGAGGGACTAATAAAGGTTCAATTTATTTATTATTTATTTTATTTAATAAGAGTTAGTTTGGCCACTGGGAACTGTATTGATATAGTGCTCTCCGTTTAACCATCCAGTGGTTACTCACAGACTGAGGGAGCAGCCTGAAGTAGTTGACCATGTGGGGCTCTGTCTTCTTGCTCATGGATACTTGAAACCCACCAGACTTGCATAGCCTGAGAAAGTTGCCTACTGCTCGACCTGCCTCGTATAATACTAAAATCGACATGTGGGGTGCTTGCCAAACCCTTTAAATCTTCTGTCGAAAGATGTCAAACGTACGCTTAATTTTAAACCCTAGTACAAATCGCTCATTTGTTCTCCGTTCCACTAGGTGGCGGTAGGTATTCAATCACTTATTTCATCCCCGACGAAAAAACCGAAACACTTCCGCTTCCAAGTCAGCCCACGTGTGTTTGTGATCGTGCTGTTTTCTTTAGTTTGTTGAACGCAGTAATGTTTTTCTGATTAATAGCGCTGTTGTTCATTCGTACATACAACGTACAAGTGATTTCTGCCACTGTAGCGACATGTTTTCGGATCTGATTAAAACTATTAATGAAGACGATGAAGTGCCAGAGGAACCAGATTCTGCCTCTGACGACGAAGCCGTAAGTTTGGCGAATTTTTGATGACACGTGTTTCCCTCTCAGGATTATAGTGATATATATTATTCAATCTCAATGTTTGTGTTATTCATGAATGCTTAAGCTGTTTAAATTGCTTTAAATTATTTAATTAAAGCAGCCGCATTACTCTCTACAGTACTGTTTATAGATATTGTCAGTGATATAGATATTTCTGACTGTCTCTCCAGGAGAAGCCCATTGTGTTGAGTAAAGAGAAGAAAGCTGGCAAAGGTGTGGGCTCTGGGGTCTTCAGCACTGACTTTGAGTTTGGAGAAAGAGATGGACTTTACAGTGAAGACTGGGCCATGGCAGAAGTCATGGCTCAGCTGAAGAAGAGGGTGAGAGTTTGGTTTCAGCTTATTGCATTTATTCTCACTCCATTTTAGCACCATTTAACGTTTTACTCAGCACAACTGCTGGCGCTTTGTTCACTATAATTAAGTTGTACCTGTTTTCCAGAGGGCACCAACTACTTTGGATGAGAAGATTGAGAAAGTGAGGAAAAAACGTAAAATTGAGGTGAGATTTAAAATTGGGAATTTTTAAATGTGTATATGTGAATAATTTAACAATGTGAAATTAATTTCAATTCTGTCATATTTATGTCTAGGAGAAAACTGACAAAGAAAGTAACAATACTGAAGTGGCAACAACCAGTAAGGAAGATGAAGAGATGGAAGCAGCAGGTGAATCAGAAGAAGAATCAAAAGAAGACGATGTAGAGGAAGATGAGTTCTCATCAGGGGATGAAGAAATCCTTAAAAAAGCAGGTCAGATATAATTATATTCTCATTCACTCAGTTACCCTGCAAGGACAGATTTCATGTGTCGTTTTGTGATTCCTTTAAGACACTTTAAGAGAGAAGCCAAAGAAAGGCCAGAAGAAACCAGCAGAAACGGTACTGGTTCTCCACCTAGATGATGGTGATTAAACCAGTGTCAGATTGTTTTCTTCATTCTGTTTTTTTTTTTGGATCTTGCAGGCTGAAGCTTTCTTTGAAGATGCCTCGCAATACGACGATAAACTCACTTTTCAAGAGATGAATCTCTCCAGGCCGTTACTCAAGGTGAGAAGTAAAAAATCAATCGAATTTATTTTTTGTTGTACGTTTTGTGGACCAGGGCTTCTCACACATTTTCTTTCTGTGAGGTACCTACTATAAATTGTAACACATATTTATTTATGAATAAGCTAAATATTGTTTACATGTACAGTATTTCTTCTGTGGTTAAGAGGAAAGATCACTATTTTTATTTAAAAAAAAAAACAAGAATGGGACTCGTTATTTTCTTTGACTAGCTTTGAGACAATCACATTTCGAAAAATGACATTGTCAAAATTCCAGTGTGGAAATGATTCACTCTTGGTTGTATCTTGTCTTGTAAAAAAATGTTTTCTTTTGACTCTTTTCAGGCCATTACAACTATGGGGTTCAAGCAGCCGACTCCAATTCAGAAAGCCTGTGTCCCAGTGGGGCTTCTGGGAAAAGACATATGTGCATGTGCTGCCACTGGCACTGGTAAGAACGCTTTAAGAAGAAGTCTTTTCACTAGGAGTGTTTTTTTGTTTTGTTTTGTGTAACCTATTTTGCTCCCTTCTCTTAGGAAAGACTGCTGCCTTCATGCTGCCCGTCCTGGAGCGCTTGATCTACAAACCAAGAGAGACACAAGTGACACGTGTGTTGGTTTTGGTTCCCACCAGAGAGCTTGGCATCCAGGTGCACACGGTTGCCCGTCAGCTGTCACAGTTCACCAACATCACCACCTGCTTGGCTGTGGGTATGTGGAGCTTTGGGAGATTAACATACGTCGATCTATTAAATAATGCCATATGGTTGCTGTTTTAAGGTGGTTTGGATCTGAAGTCCCAGGAAGCGGCGCTGAGGGCCGGTCCCGACGTCCTGATTGCCACGCCTGGAAGACTGATAGACCACCTGCACAACACACCATCGTTCGAACTCAGCCAGATTGAGATCCTGATTCTGGACGAGGCGGACAGGTGAGATTGGTGAGATCCCCAGGATTCCCATGATCTGATGGTTGTGTTTGATGCAGGATGCTGGATGAGTACTTTGAGGAGCAGATGAAGGAGATCATCAAGATGTGTGCGTATCAGAGGCAGACCATGCTGTTTTCTGCCACCATGAACGAGGAGGTGAACTGTGCTTCTCACGCTAGAGATTCATTCAAATGGTTGAGCTAAGATCATGAAATGATGCTTTTGTTGACATTAATCATATTGGATGATGTGTTGCCTTTATTTTGAAACTGCAATAATGAAAGGCCATAGTTGGAGATTTTTTCTTACAAAAATATTAGCAGATGATTCCCAAACAGACAAACTATGATATTCGTATTCTCATAAAACAATTTCTTGAAACAAGCTAAGATAATGATAATAATAATAATTATAATAATAATAATATTCTAATAATCACTCTGTATTGGTTTTGTGATCCTGACTTTAGCAGCAATTTTTTATTTCCGCAGTGTGCATGAGCATCAGTAGCTCTCAGATGGAGAGTTAAAAGATAAATCAGAAGTATAGATACGTGTTTAGATAAGTTATATTTCCAGTAGTATTAAACAGTAGTTTGTTTCACAGATCAGACTTTCATCCCTTAATCTATACTAATCATATTTGATCTCTTAGAACTGCTCAGCTGAACTGGTTCAAATTGGTTTTTTTTTTATTTTATATTTCAGGTCAAGGATCTGGCCTCCGTTTCACTGAAGCAGCCTGTGCGAATCTTCGTCAACAGCAACACAGACGTGGCACCTTATCTCAGACAGGAATTTGTGAGAATCCGAGAGAACCGAGAAGGAGACAGAGAGGCTATTGTTGCTGGTGACTTTTTAACATTGAATGTGAACATCAAGATGATGAACTTTATCAATTTTCATCAATGTGTCTGATGTGATTTGCAGCGCTCCTCACCAGGACCTTTCAAGACCACGTGATGCTCTTCACCCAGACCAAGAAACAAGCTCATCGCATGCACATCCTGCTGGGATTAATGGGATTAAAGGTCGGGGAGCTTCACGGAAACCTGTCACAAACACAGAGATTGGAGAGTCTAAGGTGGCGTTAAATACATAAAGCTGTGGAGTATTGTTTTTGCATTTGATTGAAGTAACAGATGTCCATGACATTATGAATTTCTCGTTTTTAGGAGATTTAAGGATGAACAGATCGATATTTTGGTGGCCACTGATGTGGCTGCTAGAGGTCTGGACATTGAGGGAGTCAAAACGGTGGGTGGTTCTATCTTTCTGTTGCCGTTTGTTCTGGTGACTGAAAATGTGGCGGAATGTTTTTCTGTGTGCAGGTGATAAACTTCACCATGCCCAACACAGTCAAGCATTACGTGCACAGGGTCGGACGAACAGCTCGTGCTGGGAAAGTGGGACGTTCTGTGTCTCTGGTGGGAGAGACCGAAAGAAAGATGCTGAAGGATATTGTGAAAAAGGCCAAAACGGCTGTGAAAGCGCGTGTCATTCCTCAAGGTAAAATTACAAAAAACTTTTATTTTGAGCATTATATTAGAGTAATAAAACAGAGTAATTTAACAGAAAATAAACAATAATTAATGGAATAAATGAATAATAAAAACCCTCTTGTTTGATTACTGATCTTTATTGTATCTCTAAAAGGCATCTTTTTGAAAATGTTTTAATATAAGCAATAATTAAGTATATTTATGGTATCTCACAGACGTGATTTTTAAGTTTCGGGATCTTATTGAAAAGTTGGAGAAGGATGTGTATGCCGTGTTGTGCCTGGAAAAGGAGGAAAAGGCTCTGGTTCACTCGGAAGCGCAGGTTAGTCACCGCCGGTGTGCTGGTTTCTCCTCTGTGTTAAACACCTCTCTGCTCTCAGATCAGTTCAGCACAGAAGAAACTAACACAGAGCGCAGATGAAAAACAGGCGCCCAGGACATGGTTTCAAACGCACGAGGAACGAAAGAAGGATCGACGTGAGTTGTGTCTAGAATTGGCTTGTCATGAACCTTGTTTTTATTTATTTATTTTTTGTTATAATTTTTGGATTGTTCTTTTTTCTTAATTTTTATTTGTTTCCACTTTTGTTATTTTTACTTGTGTGTGGCTCAATCATGTTTTAGGGATTTTCTATTTTTGAACAGCAATTCCCTCCGTTTTCTCTGTTTAAGTTGCTAAAGCGCTGCAGGATTTTGATCTGGCTCTTAGAGGCAAGAAGAAGCGGGCGGAGTTCCTCAAACAGGGCAAAAAGAAAGAGTTAACGGTAGGGAGATGGAAACCTGATGTGGGCACTTAACGACAGGATGTTCTCATGCACATAAATCCACTGTGTGCATCAGGCTGAAGAACGGTCTCAGTTCGAGGTGTTGAAGTCGCAGATGTACGCGGAGCGAGCCGCTAAACGGGACCGCAAGCAGAAAAGAGCCAGAGCCATTCCAGACGAGGAGCCTGTCATGAAAGGTCTCCCCATCGAAAACTCTTGCACAGCATCCATTTTAATAATGCCATTTAATTCAATGTCTTTATCTTGAACTTTCAGCTCAGAAATCAAGTGCCAGCAAATCAGGGAAGAAGTCTGTTTTTGACAAGGAGCTGACAAACACCAGCAAGAAATCCCTGAAGCAGTTCAGAGCCGGGTATGTGTGAGGAGACCAGAAAGCTGCTGCTGTTTTGGTACAGAGGACAACATTTTCATCTATATGTTTTCTTTTGTACAGACCATCTTTTGAGGACAGGAAGAGACTCGGTTTGAAAAACAAGGGCGGTGGACGATTCAAATCAAAATCAAAGTAAGATTTATTCAGTGGTCTTGTGAATCACAATAATTTTAAAATAGTACATGTAGATTTAGTAAAAAATTATATAAATGTAAGGATATTTTGTGCAGGAGATTTTTCAAACACTGTTTGTTTCATTTGTTTTTTCAGGTTCAAGAGAAAGTGAAGCGACATACCAGAGCTGAATTTTCAGGGGTTTTGAGGAGATTTTTGTACTTGTACAAATGGACAATAAATGTGTCTCTGTTAAGTGAATTAGAGTGGATAAAGTCAATACTACACAAATGTAAAGAATTTCAAAAATTAAACATTCAGCCTGTTCTGCAAGTTTAAACTTTCACTTCTTTAATAAAAAAAGTCAATTTCAGCAGATGACTTCTGATTAAATATTAAGAAATTATTGTGACGGGTCGACCCTTGGAAATCTGATGAAAATGAGCAGATTGTCGGTAAATATGTAATTTAATGTTTTAAAATAAAATGAAAATTGGAAAACATTTAGTTAACTTGGTTGCTTTTATTTTGTGGGAAACCAAGTACAAATATATTTTGTTTCTTAAATGTTTGTAGCTGTGTGTACTGACAATTATAAGTTACCATCAGTGTTGTGCAAGTTACTTTGAAATTGTAATATGTTACATATTACTTATTACTGTTTGTATAAAGTAATAAGTTACATTACAATATTACTGTCTCAAAAATGTAATATATTACCTTACTTTCACCAAAATAACTACGGAAGTAGAAATTAACGTCCTAAATGAACAAAATGTACCTTTTACTTGTACAGTAATTTATGTTATAACCAGTGGAAGACAGAGTTATGTAGCGTAATGACTGTGGCCTCTCCAAGCTACAAATATCAATATACATAATCTATAATTGTAGGGTGACCATATATTTTGATTTCCAAAAAAAGAGGACATTCAGCGCGGCCTCGAGACAAATTCAGACAGGCTTCTCGGAGGCTGATGAACATGCTTTAATGTGCTTCGATGTTGCTAAACTATAACTTAGTTAAAATAATCACTTAAATTAAAAAAAAAAAAATCAGTAAAAACCTAAATAGGTAACTATTTTAGTCAGACTTTTTTGAATAATGAAAAATGTTTTTAAAAATGTGATTGTTTTTTAAAAACAAAAATAATAATAATACAAGAAAAAAGTCGACCCATTGTTTCAAAACGATACGCGCAATTTCATTCTCAAATATTACTTTCTCATATAATTTAAAGCACGGGTTGTGAACCTACGTATATTAGCCCACATCCGTGTATTAGTCGTTTTGAAGAATAGGGAAAACCGAAAATTCCTCCTACAGCTCAGAAGTTCCTACACTTATGTCACTGTTCAGCTGTTCGCGTCAAAACTGAATACTAATATAAATAAGTACAATATCGTGTGTGTTGTCATCAGTGTCTATGTTCATTTAGTGCATTTATCGCGCACCGCGAAGGGTAAGAACAGCTGAGAAGTGACGTTTCATTAGCGCGCATGCGCAACTTGCAAGCTAGAAACAGATGAGCAGTGACGTCTTGTGGCGCTGCTGTGAGTGCTGTGCTGGAGCAGTGACGTATGTTCTAACGCGCGTGTTACAATATATTGTACTTATTTATATTAGCATTCAGTTTTGACGTGTTTTAACGCGCTTGCGCGGCGAGCTAGCTAGAAACAGCTGAGCAGTGACGTCAGTGTAGGAACTTCTGAGCTGTAGGAGGAATTTTCAGAACACCGGACAATTATCGTGAATTTATAAAATCCGCCCGGATGTCTGGGGAAAAGACGCTTGTCAACACTAATAATTAACATTAATAAGTGTTAAAAGTATGGTAGACAAAGCGATATTCCTCCAATATCAGTGAATAACTTGGGTATATCTGATACCAGACACAACAGGAGTATGTAAACTTCAGTGCGTTTTATTCATTTTGAATGACTCACCACACAATACTGTCCTGGCCATAAAGTGCAGACAACATTGTCGTTGCTGTTTTCTTTCTCTTCCCAGGTCGAGCGGATGGCAGTTCGAGGTGTTTTTTTAAATAGCTGTTTTTTGATGCCGACAATTCAGCGGTTGCATTTCACCACACTGTTCTTGTTTTTTACAAAACTAAAACAATGCGCATACGACCATCTCGCGAATGTACCTTCGGCTGTTGTTTATTAAATGTTCAAATGTGCCGCGAGTGCGCGACTGGCCCGAACACAGCCGCTAATCAGCCACAGCTGTCAGCCGCTAGCAGAGCACAGCCAATCGATCAGAGCACACCTCGAGCTCAGAGCCAATCACTGCACACCTCGAACTCAGAGCGTTACAAAATACAACGCTCCACCAGCGAAAGGCGGAACGAATGTCTTGCGTGTCTATTTGCGAACAGGAAATATTAAATGTTTGATTTACTGTCTTGAAAGTGAAAGATTTGATGTAACGCAACCGTTACTTGCAGGTAATATATTACTGAAAATACTAAAAGTAATAAGTTACACTACCGCGTTACAGCAAAAAGTAAAATATTAGTGTAATATGTTACTTTTGTAACGCGTTACTCCCAACACTGGTTACCATATACTGTATTTGTGAACATCGTTCTGGCCCGCCAGCCAATCAGACGCTTGTAAAACAAGAATAAAGTAAAGTGAATGTATTTGTCAATATGGCTGTGATGACGAGAGTCATCTCAGCAACATGTTTGTTTTACATTTCTCTTTATTCATTTTTTTACAGTCAGTATTTAATTTGTCTGGTCACTGTTTTAGTTAAATGAAAAGGCAACCATTTGTTTAGTAATTTTATTATTAAGTTAATCCCTGTATACTCACTACTTTCTTTTTGTGTGTAGAAGAAAGGCGTGGCTTTTTTTCAGCCATTTTAAAGGCTTGGGTTAAGGCCATTTTGAGTAGTGGGCGATAGTTGTTTTTCTGTCTTGTTTGATTGCATATGTATGTATTGTCACTTGATTTGGTTAAATTCTAATTTATTCATGATTTATTTAGATTTGGGTTTTTTTGTCTTGTGCTACTGTTTAAGATTGATTTTGTAAGGTTTAGTTATTTCCTTTTCCCCCTCTGTAGCACATGGTTTTTCCCAATTTGTTTAGGGGAAAACTGGCCTTTAAAAGCCAGGCCATTTTCACTGTGCGGGGAGGTTGGTAGGGGTTGGTTGGATGAGCTCTGACAGTGGAACCAAAAGACATGTACTGTGCATGTTGACCTGTCTCTTGCGCTAAGGAGAACTCTTGCTACCTCAACTCCCTGATTCAGGAATACTCTCCCGCACGTAGTCTGCGATCCGAGAACGAACGTCGGCTAGTCGTCCCTCTACAACGCGGCTTGAAATCTCTCACAAAAACCTTCTCTCGTTCAGCGGTTGTCTGGTGGAACAATTTACCTATTCCTCTTAGAAAGTCTGCAACCTTCTCAACATTTAAAAAAGGACTAAAAATTGAGCTCTTCCACCAGCACCTTAACACTGATTAACAAAAAAAAAAAAAAACTTGTCCTGTGTTTCTTGTCTTGTGTTCACTGTTTTTGTTGTCTGTCATGCTGTTCTGTCTAGTAAGTTTCCTTATATAGCCTGTGTTGACATCTACTGTAGCCTATTGTAGACAAATTGCTTCACTTGCTCCTCTTTTTGTAAGTCGCTTTGGATAAAAGCGTCTGCCAAATGACTGTAAAGTAAAGAACAATTTAAGGTTTGAACGGGAAGCGTTTTGACTGTCTGGTTACCGTTACTCCTGCTTGGAGGAGATCTTTTTGTTTTTATTTTTTGTAAACTCTTCACGTCTTTTTCGCAATAAATTTCCGTCACTGAAGATCTGAAGTTCGGCTTCTGTGTGCTCCTACCACTTCCCCTTGGCCCTACTCGGGGCACGATTACGACAATGGCCACTAGGGACCATATCAAAATTATGCTTCGCATTTAACCATCCAGTGAAGTTGCACATTTACCAAATACGTACCGTACTTTTACTGGTAGTAAACATCTAGAACTTCTAAGCGTATAAATAACACCAATCTGCCATATTTGAAACCTTGGAAAGTTCTGATGACTCTGGAAGCACCAAGTGGTGGAAGCTGCTGAAAATGGCTTGCCACCTGTTGTAGTGGCAGCTGTCCCCAAAACCAGTTGGCAAACCTGCAATGAAGTGACGACAAAAAAAAAAATAAAAAATTCACAAAGAAATCTTTGAAAAATCTAAAAAGGGCCCCAAACCAATTGTGTCATGTTGAGCTCTATTGGGCTTTTTTTTTTTGGATCTTTTGAAGAAATCTGTTGTCTGCTGTCACGTTGGGATCCCTCTGAAACTAAAATGAGGGGGTGACAGAAGTGGTGGGTGGAGACTATATTTAGAACGGAGAGATTAAATAACAGCCCCTTCACCCTGGGAATCTTTTCACCATTCGGTCCTTTTCCAGCCTGGACTGTGTGGCAAGCAGACCTGCTGCCACTTCTTTCTCCTTTCCAATCCCACTTGAAACCAGAACATCATGGATCCGAATGCCATAAAGGAAGAACTGCGGCTATTCCAAAGCACACTGCTGCAGGACGGCCTGAAGGAGCTTCTGAATGAAAACAAGTTTGTAGACTGCACTTTGAAAATCGGGGATCGCTGCTTTCCCTGTCACCGTCTCATCATGGCGGCCTGCAGTCCTTATTTTAGAGAGCTGTTCTTCTCTGAGGATGGGAAGGAGAAGGAAAGTGGCAAGGAAGTGGTTCTGGATGATGTTGATCCTGAGATCATGGATATGATTGTCCAGTACCTGTATTCCGCTGAGATCGACCTGACGGACGACAACGTCCAGGAGATATTTGCAGTGGCAAATCGTTTCCAGATTCCCTCTGTCTTTACAGTGTGTGTGAATTATCTCCAGCAGAAGCTCTCACTGGTCAATTGTCTTGCCGTCTTCAGGCTTGGCCTCGTCCTCAGTGTGCCTAGACTCGCCATCGCAGCACGAAATTTTATCGCTGACCGCTTTGAAACTGTGGCTACTGAGGAGGAGTTTCTACAGCTAGCTCCACATGAGCTTTTGGCCTTGATTGGCGGAGATGCTCTGAACGTGGAAAAAGAGGAATTTGTGTTTGAGGCGGTGATGAAGTGGGTCCAAAAGGACAGAGACAAGCGTGCAAAGAACCTCGCCGAAGTGTTCGAGTGTATCCGCTTCCGTCTCCTTCCTGAGAAGTACTTTCGTGAGAAGGTTGAGAATAATGATGTTATCAAAGCAGATCCGGATCTTTTGAAAAAGCTGCAAATGGTCAAAGATGCTTTTGGGGGGAAACTTCCCGAGAAGATAAAAAAGGAGAAGAAGGACGGTGAGGTAAACGGAGAAGCTGGAGAGGAAGAAGATCAGCTGCCCGGCTTCTTAAACGATAACCGTAGACTGGGCATGTACGGAAGAGACCTGATCGTCATGATCAATGACACAGCTGCTGTGGCGTATGACGTGGGCGAGAACGAGTGTTTTCTGGCAGCCATGTCTGAACAGGTGCCAAAAAACCACGTGAGTCTTTGCAACAAGAAGAATCAACTGTTTGTGGTTGGCGGACTGTTTGTGGATGAAGAAGATAAAGACGCTCCTCTGCAGTGTTACTTCTACCAGGTACAAACAGTAAATACATATGAGTTTGCTTATAAATGTGTGTAAATAATTTATATCTGTATGTATATCACGTTTTCTGTGAGAATTTTGAAGAAGCATTTTACACTAGGCCTCAAAATCCAATTAACAAAAACTTACAGAACATGAGACTGGACACTGATGGTTTTTTTTTTCTTCTTCACTTTATTGTTAATTATAAGTTTGATTTTATTTCAAAATTGTCATTGTTTCATCTACTTTTGTTTTCTATACTTAATTTTTATTGTTTTATTTCACATTTACTATTTTTTTTTTTTGCAGCTGGATACTCTTGAAGCAGGGTGGAGAGCAATGCCACCCATGCCCAGCCCCCGATGCTTGTTCAGTCTGGGTGAATGTGAAAACCTACTGTTTGCTATTGCTGGAAAAGACCTTCAAACAAACGAGTCTCTTGACTCTGTTGTGTGCTACGACATTGAGTATGATCATCCATTAGTCTTTATTTCACAAAGAATACTGCTTTTGTTTAGCCAAACGACATGTATTTGTACTAAATCATGCCATCTTCCATCAATGCCCTTGAAATAGTTTTTATCTGATTACAGAAAGATGAAATGGAGTGAGACCAAGAAGCTTCCTCTGCATATTCACGGCCATGCAGTTGTCTCACATAACAACCTGGTTTACTGCATTGGAGGGAAGACGGACGACAAGTGAGTGAATGTGCAACTGAGAACACATGGTGTGGTGGGCACCTGTCCGCTCTCCGTCAAACGTCCGGCGACAGACTGTTCAAACAATCAAGTTTTAGCAAGAACTTCCTTTTTGTGGTTAAAGAACTAAATTGAACCCAAATAATATACCTGTATTTTTAAGGTGCACTAAAAAATGTTTTTAAATTGAATGTGTGCCATATACTGTAATCAGAACAAATGGTTTGCTATATTGACAGTCTCACTCGCTTTGCTTTACTTTTAAAAAATGTGGAGTTAATAAGACCAGGAAATAGAAAATGTGGTGAATTTGTCAATATGGCCACTAGGGGCCGTATCAAAATTTTGTTTTGCATTTAACCAATTGAAGCCTTAATCCGTGGGTGTCTGTGTCTTACTCAAGGACGCTCAGTAGTAGAACCCATCGGACCGTGAATCGAACCTGCAAATTTGAATACACAAAATTATTTTTTTTAAAACTGATATATCAGTACCATAAAAGTAACACCTGCCTGCTTTCCTCCCAGCAAAGCTATCAGTAAAATGTTTGTGTACAACCACAAGCAGTCCGAATGGCGTGAACTGGCAGGTATGAAAACACCACGAGCCATGTTTGGTGCTGTCGTTCACATGGGGAAGATTATTGTGACTGGAGGAGTGAATGAAGAAGGACTCACAGCCACCTCTGAGATCTATGACTTTGGAACAAACAAGTATGTATTAAATATGATCCAAAAATGATCTCTGAAAAAGTTTTGGAATGTACTGAGTATAAACTGTAGATCTATGCCAGGGGTGGCCAACTAGTCAGAGACTAAGAGCCACTTTTTTCTCTCTGCTAATGTAAAGAGCCACATCATACACATGGACACACATAAACATCATCCCATTCCTTAATCGTGTTAGTGAAAATAACCACACCAACGAGATAATATTAGTTATTTTTCAACAGTTACCATTGTGTGCACTGTCTCACAGCCACACACTCTCAGTTCAAGCAAGTCCACAAACAAATAAAGAATTTTCAGTAACATTTTCTCTTACTCTGCTGCTTAGTGAGACTTCTGGCGTTCCTTATCCATGACGCTCCTGTGAAAGCTCCCGAAGAGCCGCACGAAACTAGTTAAACCAGGCCATATCTATGCAATCGTTAAAACATTTTTTTTAGTTCAAATAATTTTTGTAATACTCTCCCGCAGATGGGACACATTCACAGAGTTTCCGCAGGAGCGTAGCTCTGTCAATCTCGTGAGCACAGGAGGGAATCTCTTTGCCATCGGTGGATTTGCGATTGTGGAGCTGGAAGACAAAAACATCGGACCTTCAGAGATCACAGATATCTGGCAGTGAGTCTTCATCAAGTCTGGTTTGTTATTAGAGGAATAGCAGTGTGATGCTTGAGATGAAGACCAGTCAAAAAAAAGCACACCATAAAGTGCAAAAAATGTCCTGACTTACATTAAGATCTATCCAGCTGATGGTTGTGTTTGTCTTTCACAGGTATGAAGAAGATAAAAAGACGTGGAGTGGTATGCTGAGAGAAATGCGCTATGCGTCTGGCTCTTCCTGTGTCGGCATGAGACTGAACGCTGCCAGGATGCCCAAACTTTAGCTTCATTCATTAAAACATTTTCCTCAAGTGAGATCATTTTGGAGATTTGGCCTCTACACACTATATTTAACCTATTTGTTCTCTGAATCTTTTTCATTCTTTTATTTTGCTTTCTTCTTTTCTACATTTCAGGCAGCACAGTTGAAATGCTTTGTTTCTTCAAGCGCAAGCGATTTACAGGCAAGTTTTCTGTATTGTCAATATGAAATAATAAACTCATGATCCCTGTTTCAGTGACTCTAGCTAATGTATGTACATTTTTATAATAAAATAAAAGTTTTAAATCAAACATACTAAATTGATTGCTTTATTTGTTGTACATAGTTTCTTTTACTTTCAAGTCCTGTATAATTGTTTTCTTTTTTTTTTTTTTTAAGATGTGGATTATCATAAAAATGAGAAACTAAATTGACATATTGAGTACTCTGCATTGTGTGGAGAAATTGAACAGTTTGGTTGACGATTTTTCACACTCCACAGCCAGAGAAACTGGCTACTTAGTTACCGGGATAAACACTTGATGACATAATTGAGGAAGAAGCATGTAATTGTGTTAAATGTATTATTAATGCTTATTAGTATGTAATAATGCATATTAGCTTAATGTAAATTAGGCATTTATTGATTCTGCCACATTTTAAATTCTGAAGCAACTTCTGTTGATGGATTGCAGTTACATACGTATATTTTTTTAAACACGTTTGGGAAGATACCTACTTTTAAATAATTGAAGTTTAATCTGAGATAAAAATATATAATTTGTTCCTTTTAAGTTAAATAAACATCCTTTTATCCTTTATTTCTATTATTAAATTTAAAAGTCGTTTTTTTTTTATTGTACTACTGCAACATTGATATTTTTCAATTTGTATTTATATTATGGAAAAGCCAGTTTTCTCAAATCAAAATAAGCATTCCGCCCTAACATACGTAAAATTATGATTTTTTTACAATGTAATTATTTTTACCCATACTGCATTGCCACTCGTCTCCGCGCCATCTTTGCAGACTGCGTCCTCGGGGCACGAGCACAAGCGTTAATGCTGTTTGAATTTCCGTAATTTTTTATTTCAAATTTCGTTTATACATAAAAGTAAGGTAGGTTTCCTCTTCATTCGTGATTTCAATTGCTGTGACGATGTTTATAAATCATTAAATGAAAGAAGAACGTTTATGTAAGCATCGCTTTAAACACACACGATGCTAACATGCTAACCATTCATCCATTCGCTTGCTAGACTTTGTGGGTTTAGTGTGATAAAAATGTTTAACTGGTTACAAGATTCACTCAAAATGTACGTTTTATTTAGATTTCACTAGCTATCGTTTCAAAGGCTAGCTAAATACAGGAGTATGTTTGATTCAGTTAATTAGCATAACAGCTAAGTGAAAACGAATTGCATGCATACTGGCGTTATATTTCAGAATACTATTTATGCATGATATTGCCTCTAACTTACGTATATTTTATTATGTCGATTCATTTGCAATTTACTATAAATGAGTGAAGTCGTTTTTTTTTTAGATAAGAACAGCTGTTTCCTGCATTGTTGATAATAATACATATCTATGCATTGGGGCAATTCAAATTTAAGAGTGGTACAAATAAACAAATTACGTTTTCCCTGTAATTTGAAATTTACTAAAACCTCTCGTATGTGTTAAATTACTGTTAAGAAAGTTTGAAAATAATTGTCCTATTAAGGGTGTTTGTCAGCTAATCTTTATGAAAAAAAGATGTCAGATAATCTTTACTGTATGAAAGATCAAAATCTAATGTTTGATTGTTTGTTTTTTCCTTGGGTGTCCTGAAAGCCGCTTAAAATTAAATGTATTATTTTTATTATATTTTGTTCTCAAGGAGTGATGGGAGTGAAGACGCAGCGTCCTCGCTGCTTCATTGACATTGGCATCAGTAATGTGCCAGGTGAGATGATCAGATCTGATTTACAAACAGTGCTTTTAGAAACTTGTTGTTGTTTCTTTTTTTCAGCTGGAAGATTGGTCATTGAACTTTTTTCAGATGTGTGTCCAAAAACGTGTGAGAACTTCAGATGCCTGTGCACAGGTAAAACACAAGATGGTAATATTCATGATCTTAGCTAATTGGAATCATTTTGGCGACTTTTAAGAACATTGGACTCATTTCCAACAGTAACTTATTTCTCATCTGATACAGAATCTGAGCTCAGTTTTGTTTTCAGGTGAGAAGGGGACTGGGAAGTCCACTCAGAAACCACTGCACTATAAAGGCAGCCTGTTCCACCGGATTGTAAAGGATTTTATGATTCAAGGGGGAGATTTCAGTGAAGGTTAAACCCTATTCTACTGTTAATTTTGTGTTATTATATTAAGCTGTCACGATGGTGTTTGACTGTCATTTATAACTAACAGGCAATGGAAGAGGTGGAGAATCCATCTATGGAGGCTTTTTTGAAGGTGGGGGTTTTCTAACCACAATTGTTTAACTTTAATTTAAACTACAAATGTCACTACAAAAACATCTCTGTCCTTTTTTAGATGAAAGCTTCTCGATGAAGCATGATAAGGAGTTGCTGCTGTCTATGGCAAACAGGGGGAAGGACACCAATGGCTCACAATTCTTTATGTGAGTCAAGCACACTGACCTGCGGTGTCCCACTGATGAATGGAGGATGGTCTGTTTTGTGGCTCAGATTTAATCAATGTCAGAGAGAAAAAGATTGGTAGGAAAAGTTGAATGGATCTTTTTGATTCATTGGAACTGTCTCCTATAATATCTATTTTCATTCTTTTAGTTACCTTTCCTTGCTCTATGACTGAGATTGTTGGGCATGAGTCTTGGACAAATAGCAAAGGCAGTTTGATTCGTAGTACAAAATTCCACAGTTTGTGAGCAGATGTTGCATTGGAGATTTTCACTCTCGTCTGAATGAGTGTTTGATGTTTAAACACTGAAAACTAGTTTGGAACAAAGTTCAGTGAATGTAACAGTTTCACAGTTCATTGGAAGTTCACTGTTTATAACAAAAACCACTCACTGTTCGTGACGTTTAAAAGTTGAAACCGTTGAAAGTTGAAAAGTTTTTTAATGAAAATTCATTTAATCTCATTACCTACCTAAATTAATCTTTTTGGAACAATATGGTTACTTTGTTCAACTACCTGGTACAGTGATACAAATCTCCCTTTTGTGTTGTGCAATAATTACTGTTTTTGTGTTTGTTAGATTTGTATTTACATTCTGCCTCACTGTTTTGTGTCCCTGACCATAGAACTACAAAACCAACTCCTCACTTGGACGGGTGAGTGTGCGGAACCTAGGACAAGTCAAAATCCAGTGAGTTTCCCTGTCCAGTGTTTAATGTGCTTGTATTGTGTTTTTTCCTCCAGAATTCATGTGGTGTTTGGTCAGGTGATCTCCGGCCAGGAGGTGGTCCGAATGATGGAGGATCAGAAGACTGATGCCAACAGTCGACCCTATTCCGAGGTTAAAGTGCTCAACTGTGGAGAACTGGTTCCGAAAACCAAAGGTATTTGCGCACTTTTTCATGTTTTGTCCATTTGCTTTTTGTTTTTGTTGACATTTTTCAACTCCTGTGTTCTGTGATTTGGCAAAACTCATTTAAAAATGGTTTAAAGTGCCTGTTTTGATTAGTTTTAATTCCCATTTGTTGGATCAAATATTTGACAATTACTTTGTCAAATTGTTTTTTGTCTTGGTTTGACATGTTATTAATTTTTGTTGGTGGAAAACCTGGCATTTTGTATGCTATTTTAAATTAAATTAAAGCTTTATTTATTAATTGGTTTATTGATGTATTATTTATTAAAGAGTGGTCCCTATTGTTATTTTGACGTTTTACACATTTCATGGCATTTTTCTTTATTTTGGGCTGGCAATGAAAACACGAGTGTTTGTTTTTTATCCTTTTAGCCAAGAAAGAGAAAAAGCAGCAATCTAGTGAAAGCAGTGATGACTCTTCCTCAGAACATTCTTCCGACTCTGTAGAATCAGAGAAGAAAAAGCGAAAAAAGAAGCACAAGAAGGAACACAAAAAAAAGAAGGAACAGAAACATAAAAAGAAAGAAAAGAAAGGGTACTACAGTTATTGAGTTTAATAAAATTGCTAACCTTTTCGAGTTTTAGATTTAGATTTAGGTTTTTTGTATTTAAGTTGTTTGTTTCTGATTTGTGTTCCTGCATAGATCTGACAAAGAGGAGGATGAACCTCAACCAATGTCAACTATCCGCCCAGACGAAGTCCCTCCTGTTCCTGAAAATCGTTTCCTGATGAGGCGAAGCCCTCCAAAAGCCCCAGAAGAACCAGAAAAAGAACAGAGCAAAGAGGATTCTGGGAAAGAGAGACAACGTGAAAGGGAGAGGGATAGGGAGAGAGAGAGAGAACGAGATAGGTAAAATGTGTCGTTTAATCAAGTCAACACAATTTTGCTGCTGAATTCTTGTGTTTGTCAGTTGTCAGACAGATGCACTGGTGTAGAAAGTTATTCTTGAAGTTATCCTTTCCCCCCCAAAGTAGCTATGTTAGAACTTAATCTCAACATTGATGCTAAATGGTTGACTGGTCGGCTTAACGCAGAAAACTTTTAATTGGTTCCAGGGCAAATACGCGGCCAAACCGAACACGCCTGGTGATGACTAGGTCAGGCCGCAGAATTAAAGGAAGAGGACCCAGGGTGAGACATCAACGGCTTTACACTTTATTTCAGACAAGTGCTTGTGTAATGGTTGCCTTTTTTACCTTGTGTAGCGCTACCGGACACCATCAAGATCTCGCTCACGATCATGGGATCGTTTCCGACGCAGTGAGACGCCGCCACACTGGAGACTGGAAATGCAAAGGACACAGAAATTAAGAACCACCAGGGCTTCATCCCAAGAACGGTGGATCAAGGGAGACAAGTATTTATTTTTTTCCATCTACTATGAAATTGTTCATGGTTTTTTTTGTTTCCATTTATTTGTTCTTGTTCTTTTTTTTTTTTATCCTTATAAAGAGGTGACATGTCTGTAGATAAGAACGAAGCCAACGACCCAGACAGTGAAGGCCAATCCGCAGCACAAGGAGCTAAAACAAGCTCAGAGCAAGACACACAGAAGTGGTATCGATCGCGTAGTACTTCCAGAGGACGAGATAGAAAGAGGGACAGACATCGCTCCCGGAGTAGAGACAGAGGAGAACGAAAAAGGACTGAAAAAGAAACTGAGAAGAAGAGAGGTCGCAGTCGAAGCAGAAGTAAAGATAAGAGAGAACGGGTACGATCTAGCAGCAAGGATAAGAAAGAGAAAGATCAGGATTCCAAAGATCAAGAAAAGGACGTAGACAATGACCCAAGCAAAGAAAAAGACAAAGGGCCTGAAGACAAAACAAAAGAAGCGGAGAAGAAGAAAAATGGTGAAGAGGGACATGCCAGATCAAGAAGCAGAGAAAAGGTCAGTGATCGATCACAGCGCTCCAGGTCTAGGGGTCGTGGCCACTCTCGTGAAAGAGGACGTGACAGACGTCACAGTGACAGTCGGGACAGGCGATCCTCTCGTCAATCCCGGAGCAGAGACCGAGCTCGTGAGCGGTGGAGAGACGAGGAAGACAGAAACAAGAGAAGTGATTCCAAGAGCAAAGATCGGCGGGACAGGAGCCCTAGCGAACGCAGCTCTCATAAACAGACGAGCCGAGAGCCAGATGACCACCAGGGCAGCTCTAAGAGAAAGGAAAAGAGCCAGAGCAGAAGTAGTGGTTCTGAGACTGACGGAGAGCAGCAGAAGAAACGAAAAAAGAGTGAAAGCCCTAAATCACAGGCGAGAGAGGACAAAATAAAAAGTCCAAGCAAAGATGCAAAGAAACATAACTCTGACTCCTCTTCAAGTGACAGTGATTAACCTGTCAGCATGTGATGAGTTTTTATATTGTTTAAAAAATTTCGGCTAAAATCTGCAAAACTTTTTTTTTTTTATAATCATATCTCGTATCTGGACATGCCTTGCACGTTAAAGTCTGAAAAGTTCAACTTTTTTTCTATCTTCTATGTTTCAAAATTACATGTTTAATTCTGATTCCAGCTTCTTAATAAAAATGGATGATTCATTTCTACTTCAGAAATTATTAGTTTTTTTGTGTTCTGAAATGAGTTGTTTAGACCCTTACACTGACTATTTGATAATAATATATGTAAAAAATAACATGTGTTATCACAGAATATGATTGATCTTAACCCAAGGTAGAGGAAAAAACTATGTTAAAAATATATTACTGTAATTATTTTGAAAAGTAGTAGATTTTAGTGTTTTTCATTTTAAGTTGTTGATTTTTTTTTTTACAACAACTTTAACTTGAGACATGAAGTTTAGTGTAGCGCCTAAAACAGTACATGTTTTATGTTTATTTAAATACACCAATTAATCGATTTCCATGGAATTTAAATTTACAGTAATGTAATGTAATGGGAAAACTTCTGCAAATTTTCACGTGCCAGATTGAAAAAAGCCATTATGTCATTTGGAAAGTTTATAAAACTGAGCTTTCAGTACGACTCAAAAGAATGTAAATTTACAGTTTACATTTAGTTGTGCCTAAATCTGTTTGTGTACGTTATTTCCCGTTACAGCGGTAATTCCCAGCGGATACTGTTAATTCGGTTATCGAGATCTTGCATCGAAATTAAGACATGGTTCTCAAAATACGTGTAGTTCTTCATTCTTTCAGACTGACAGGAAACAGAAAAATAAGCCATGCGCTGATATTCTAAACATCCAATCAGAGATTTGATGTGGTTTGAGTGACGGCATTAGTAGCCTATCGGATTCCAGCATGTTCCTACGGGTTGTGGGTAGTAGCATTGTGTGTAGTAAGCGAACGTCTGCCGCATAGACGATAACGCTATCGGGCATTATTCTGGCGGACCACTGCGTTTAGTAGGTCAGTATATTTACTGCGACTTGAAGTGTCACTGATTGATTATCTAGTAAAAAAAAAAAGTAAACTTCTTTAATTACTGACTAACTCTTGAAATCTGACGCTTTGTTGTGGTATTTTATAGAACAAAATGAAGACCCTTGTAGTGTTCGACTTTGATCACACTTTAGTAGATGACAACAGCGACACATGGGTGATTCGGTCTACACCGGACCAGACCTTGCCGGACTGGCTGCAGCAGTCGTACCAGAGGGGCCGGTGGACCGAATATATGTGTCGAGTCTTGACCTACATCGGAGACCAGTCAGTTCGCCCGGAACAGATGCGCGCGGTCATGGAGAGCATCCCATTCACGGAGGGCATGGTCGAGCTCCTGACCTTCATCGCCGAGAATAAGGACAAGATCGACTCCATTATCATTTCTGATTCGAATACGCTTTTCATCGGATGGGCTTTGCAGGCGTCGGGGTTGAAGTCCGCAATAGATGACATATTCACTAACCCCGCCAGCATCGATGCTCGCGGGTACGTGAGCTTGCGTTGCTTTCACGCGCACGATTGCCAGCAGTGTCCCGTTAACCTCTGCAAGAGAAGAGTGCTGCAGGACTTCAGAGAGAGCCGAAACAAAGCCGGTGTCCAATATCAACGCGTTTGCTATATAGGGGATGGAGGAAATGACTTTTGTCCCGTTATGGGATTGACAGATGGAGACTTCGCCATGCCCAGGAAAGGCTATTCACTAGAGAAACTGTTGTCCAAGGCCCGATCGGAGGGTTCGGGAGCCCTCGAAGTAAAAATTGTACCATGGAGCAGTGGCTTCGAAATACTGCGCGAATTAAAAGCACTAGTGGAATAAGTTTAGCAATGCAATCGACTCCTATTTATTGGGACGCGGCGGAACACGACTATTTTGCCCCAATTAAGCGACACAAATTTGTGCATTTGGACTTTGGGATTTGTCCTGATAAAGCGACTGTTCCCTTCAACCGGCGGCCCAATTAAGCGGAGTCGATTGTATTTGTTTGTTGAAATACCCTGTTGCGTATTCGGCAATATTGTTTTAATTACTTGCATTGCTCATATTTTTTTGCAAAGTATATTTTTACACATTAATTTAGGTGCACAAGCCAGTGGATTCAATTTGTATCAGGGATCAAAAATAAGCTGTCTGTGTTATGCAAGATTTGTTGGTGCTTAATTGTTTTATTGAAGTTTCACATGAACAAATGTTTAGTCGTGTTTGTTGTGGGATTTAGTTCTACATGTACCTCTACATTCGTTTTGTTTTTCAGCCTGTAAGACTTGCATCGAACTTGAATGGAAACACTGTTATGTTAAATTACATTGAAATGTTTAACGTGATATTGCTATACTTATTGCTTTATATGCTATACAATATTAATATTGCAATATCTAGTATTTAAAGCACTAAATGTCTTTTGTTAATGTCTGTAATAAACCACATCAGGATCATGCTGAAAAAGATAGATTTTGTGGTGAAACGGGCAATTTTTTCCCCCAAAAAGTGATGCCGTTTTCATATTTTTAATTAGAAATCTACATGGTTTATAAACGCTTTTTTATTTATTAATGACTTGCTAATAATAATATTTATGTTATAAATATAATTATTTTTCGCCAATTAATGGTTAAATGACTGCTTATAGTGATGATGATACAGTGTGAGTAGAAAAACAAGCAAACACGTAAAAGCAAATTTCCGTAACATGGCCTCGACGTGACGTCACTAAAAGGCGACAACATACTTTGGAACGTTCACACGCCGTAGATCTTCATTCAGTTTCAAAATCGTACATTGAACGGTGAGTTTGGTAGTTCAGAGCGTTGTAATGCCCTTGTTAGGGTGCTATTTATGGCTTTACTATGAAATTGACACAGATGCTTCAGATAGATTTGTGAAAGATGCGAAGAGAAAAAGTGCGCAATGTTTGTACAGTTTCATTCAGGGACATGTGGCGTAGTGGAATATCTTAACTAAAGCCACCAAAAACAGACTAGAATATCCAACGCCAAACTGTATTAATATCATGTTTCATAATTTGATAATGCGCGTATGAACAAAAAATAGAGCTTGAAGCGCGAGAACGTCGCCCCTGTTCCGCGCACGTGGTATGTGCACACGCGGATGTACTGGGTATGAGATAAATGTCAGTATCAGACTCAAATCACGGTGTTACTGTAATAGTTCTGTTTACTGTTGTGTTTCAGATGGCCGGTAATCAAGAAATGTCTCCCCTGGAGAAAAAGGTGTCAGAACAGGTGGAGGTAAGATAATAAAAAAGAAGCGTCTGTATACACAACCTCGTGACATGGTAGTGAGACGTTTATTTTTATGTTTGTTTTAGTATTATTTTGGTGACCATAATCTACCCCGAGACAAATTTCTGAAAGAGCAGCTACAGTTAGATGATGGCTGGGTCCCTCTGGAGACCATGCTGAAGTTTAACCGGTAAGACGAAAAATGTTTAATTACAGAAATAACTATTTTGTTTAAATATGTACATGTGATGCAATGTTTTTTGTCTTATGCCATATTGTCAAGTTTGTCGTTGCTTTATTTCCTCATATATATTAAAGAGTTGTTGAATATATATCTATTTTATAAGTAGAGATTTAGATTGGGGAGACACACACATACTGTCTTGTGTGTCTATCTGTGAGAAACTTTATTTGTTAATATAATTGCTTTAGATTATTATTTATCAATATAAACTGGTAAATAATCTTAGACTTGTAATAGCATGGAGGAAGAGTTTTTTATATTTATAAATGCAAATTCTTCTCATTAGTGAGTATAATCCAATTAAAGAAAAATAGTCCAACGAAACAACTTGGAGCACATTGTGAGATCTATAGAACGTAGTTATTGTGCACATTTTGAATGTCTTTACATGTTTTGTTGTACTGGCAGGTTGAAAACTCTTTCAACAGATGCTGGCTTTATTGCCGAAGCACTGAAGAAATCTACAACAGGGTTGCTAGAGATCAACCAGGACAAAACCAAAATAAGGCGAAATCCAAGCAAACCTCTTCCAGAGAACAATGAAGAATACAGGGATGTGCTCAAGCACAAATCCATCTACATGGTGAGTCTGTGGCTTTAACAATTATGAAAAGCCATGGATTTAGCTGTACCAGAAACTTAATGTGTTGTTTTAAACTCCAAGCCCTTGTGTGCATGTCATTCTGCATAAAGTAGTATTGTTGTTTGTTTTGTTAGAGCCAAACTTCTGCTCATTCTTGCGTGTTGTGTTGTTCTATTTAATTCAATAGAAAGGATTTCCTCTAGAAACCACTCTAGATGAGATAAAGGACTGGCTTGGTGATAAAGCAACAATTGAGAACATCCACATGAGGAAAGGACCTCAAAAGACATTCAAAGTACGACATTTAAACTTTATACTTTAAATTAATTGGCACTATTGTTTTTTTTTTTGTTTGTTTGTTTTTTTGTTTTATACTAACAAAGTAGCAGTACATTTATAATAATATTCTATTTAATAATAATATTTTAATTATATTAAACTTTACCCATGCCCAAATATTGCAATTGTAAGTATTTCTTGGACGACGAGTTTAGTGCAATAAGCCTTTAAACGTTACTTATTCATTACTAGGATGGATGGATGGATGTACATTCGTTTTTCACGTCTTATAAACATATTTCTATTCTTAATACAGCAAAAGTTGCATTATGCGCAAACATTTAGTTCTGGCCACTACATTTTAAAATGTTGTTTTGCTTTTAGGTATCGAACACGTTCCAAAAAGCAGTTAAACACATTTTTTATGTTACACAAATTTCATTTTTTATTTTACTTGTATACTATGTTAAAACCAGTATACATTGTATACTTGTATACAAACGTTCAAATGTGCTTAACCAGTCAACAATTTTGCTAATTAATCAGGCTTTTTTTTTCTATTGTAAATGCTTAAATGATCATAAGACTCCAGAGAATGTTTTTTTAGTGATCTCACTTTTACTTTGTGATGCCCTTGTTGTAATTTTTAGGGGTCAATCTTTGCTGTTCTGGAGTCTGAAGATGCTGCCAAGGCTTTTGTTGAGCGAGCTGATGTTAAAGAGTTCAAAGGCAGTGAGATGAAAGTTTTGATGAAGTAAGAGTTTTTCTCACATTGTAATAAATTAAATGGACTACAGATTGTAAGACTTGTGACCTTTATCTGCAGAGAGGACTACTTTGCCCAAAAGTTTGCTGATAGGAAACAATGCCGTGTTGAGGCAAAGGCAAAAGCCAAAAGGTAATGCTAGACTTTTGCATTGCAGATGCATTAAAATTTGTTACACTTGTAGCTTTCACACTGGAATTCCCAATAAGAACTTCTTGTGAATATCTTTGACCATAGCTTTGATTGGTTTTATTTTCATTAATGCAAAAACAGTTTGCATAGAGTGCTACTACATACTACAAATAATAATTTTATGATATATGTATGCCACTACGGACCACTGCATTTAACATGCTTTAAAGTTGAAACGCACACGCACACAAAGTAAACACACACTAAATCGGAGCAGAGGGCCGTCTTGTTGGTCAGTTGTGAAACCTACTGGACCGTTTTTTGAACCTACAACCCTTGGGTGACTGGTCCACAACTGCCACTTAATTTGATTGAAAACCAAATGGGTTGTTTTTTTTTTCTAGTGAAAAAGAGGACAAGCAAAAACAAGCTGAAGAGGAAGAGCTGGTGAGAAATAATACACAAAATAGAGATTTTTTTTTTTTTTTTTTTTTTTTACTTTTACATGATTTAAACATCACTTTTTTTTCTCTCCAAGAAATCCCTCGATAAACAGAGAGGCTGTCTTTTGAAGTTCTCTGGTGAACTAAGCCAGACATCCAGAGAGGATTTTCACAAGATCTTCACCGATCATGCACAGATCAAATGGATTGACTTTACCCGAGGAGCTAAGGAGGTGGGAACTTACTGTTTTGTGTTTTTTGAGGTTTTGAAGTAATTGGGTATAGTTTGAAATATCTGATTGAGCTGAGCGTTAAAGATTACATTTCAATAATGTAAAAGTGTCTGTTGATTGTATAGAAATTTGGGATTTTACAGTCCTGTGTTAGGCTTTTAATTTGAGTCAAAAAGCTGACTGGTTACTGCTGAAATGGCAGTAAGAATTTGACTTTTAAAGTTATGATGAGTTAAATCTTTTATTTCAGGGTACTATCCTGTTTCACTCAAACGCCCAAGAGGCTCTGAAAAACGTACGTGAAGCTCAGGGTGGAGAGGACCCGAAAGTCAATGATCAGGTGGTTGAGTGGGAAGTGCTGGAGGGAGATGTAGAAATGGAGATGCTGAAGAAGATCATAGAGAATCAGCAGGAGGCCTTTAACCACCGCAAAGCAGGGCGAGGTAATGCATTGTTCAGATTCTGCCTTTTTCCAAAGTACCTTGTGGCTTCCCATGACTCCACATGTCTTGTGACTATAGGGGGTCACAGGGGTCGTGGAAGAGGCAGAGGAGGCCGAAAGGACAGAGGAGGAAGAGACTCCAAATTTGCAGGAAAAAAGACCAAGTTTGATAGTGATGAAGAAGGTGATAAAGGTAAAAGGACAACGCTACTATTCTGTTTATGTCTCCGCACACAAAGTAAATAAAACTGATTGTTTTGCCTAATATTTATTAAATTAACTAAATACTATATACTGAAACTATTTGTTGATGATGACATATTGACATAAGAAATTGAGAAGCTGTAAATAAAATTAGAAATTCACCGTCTTCTCCTGAAAATGTCCAGTTGAAATTTCTTAAAATGCCAAATCTGTTCCAAATCTCAATATACCATCTTGCATTCTTTCTTTTATGAAATAAACTGTCAAAATACATTTCTAAAAAGTGGATTACGTAAAAAGAACATGGTAGAACGAGTATGTAGTGATATAAAAAATGTGTTATACAATGTATATTTTACCTTGGAGATCAGACAGAGATGCAGATGAGAGTACAGTTCTGTACCTTTCTTTGAGAGTAGATTTTGATGTATGATATCAACTGTGTGTGTGTGTGTGTGTGTTTGTGTGAGAGAGAGAATCTTCTTTCATTTTCTAAAGAGCTGAGTAGCGCTGTTCAACAAGCTTTTTTGACGAGTTTAGGTATTGTTTGGCTGGCATTTAAAAACTTGCCAAAACTTACATTGCCAAGAAATCATGCAGATCACACGTTGAATGGACACATTGCTCTTATGTCACTTATTTTGCATTGTTTCAGTGGACACCGTCCTCTGCTTTCTATCTTTGTAAAAATAATTAATTTTTTGAAACGTGATTGGAAAAGTTGTTTGCAAAAAAGTCAAAGGAAAACCAACACGCAACAAAACTTTGGTTTAATTGAGCATGGTGCTCAATTATCATGAGAATTGTTGGAATTTGTGCTGTGACAACTCTTACATCTGTTGAATTCTGTTGAAGCAATTAAATTATTGTATATTAATATTTAAAATTATGAAGGAATCACTTTGGTCCAGATTTTCCCAAATTTGTTCAAAGACTTTTTTTTCAGTTGTATGAATATTTTCACAATTGTTTTCTTTCTCAACAGAAACACCCAGCCCAAAGAAGAGAGCCCTTGAATCTCAAGACAACGGAGTACCAGTTTCCAAACAGGCAAAAACTGAGAATGGTTCATAAAGAAATGGTGTTTGTACTATAGATATTCCTTAAAATTAAGAAAAAATGCACCTCAAACTCAAACAAGGCCGACTTTCATTTAAGTGCTCCCAATGTGTTTGGTCGCTTGTTTTTTGTTTGTATTTTCTCAAACACTCATCTTTTTGACTCGGTGAGTATCTACTTCATAAATAATGGACATTAGTTTACTCAATCAAACAGCCTTAACAAGATGGAAATTATCCCCTTTGTTTTTTCACTGCTTGTAAGTGCTTGGTGAGGTTTGTCTTTATATAAAAAAAAAAGTAGTCCACTTGCAAGGATGTTTTTGTTTTAAATGAACTTTATTTCAGTGGGAAGTCTCTTAGTATAAATCACAATTTTAGATTTGCTTTATATTTAGTATTTCGTCAACAAGCACTCATGTTTTTTTTTTATAGTTGTTTTTTTATTCATAATTTGAGATTACATTTATTCAATAAAGGTTATAAAACCCCCAGTTGCAGTGACGACTTGGTCATGTGTAAATAGATTTCACAGCAATGTGGAAAGAGTGCATCACACATGACTTTTCTTACTTTTCAGACCTATTTACCTTTTCTTTATAATTACTTTTCGGTAATTACTTTTTTACTTTTGCAAATTTGTAATCAGCCAATCAGGGTGTGTGTGAAAGTCTCCGATCAGCAGGTTCTGAAATGATCCGTTAAAGAAGCTTTGGGATGTGCTGGCAGTGGCTGACAAATCTGCAGTAACTGCGTGATGCAGTCAAAATGGACCAAAATTCCATAGGAATATGTCCAGTCCCTTGTTGATTCCCAGTCCCACGTTGGGTTAAAGTCGTTTTGAAAGCATGTTTTTTTTTATTGTTTTTGAGTCCGTGATTATAGTGCACTTGTACTATACTGTGGCCTGTTCAGAGACGTTTCAAATGGTCTGCTTCTGTGTCTGTAATCTGCTTCTAAAGGTATAAATGGACAATTTCGTCTACTGTGATTGTGCAGACATGTGGCCAGCAGGGGCCGCCGTCACTTCATGTAACGTCTCGTTTTTCCATTTTCTAACACTTGCCTACCGCGTAAAAGTAAAATGCAACTGTACAGACACTGAAAGAAACATCGCCTAAATGCAGTCGATTCTTTGTCAACCAGTTGCTGCTTGTGATTTTGCGTACGTTTACATTCTTTGACTTTGACTACACAGCGTTGTGTTTATACTCGCAGACTGACGCCTCCCTACACAATCGCCCATAACATTTGCGTGTTTAAACTTTGAAAGTCGTCAACAATCGTAACAAAGGTTCTACGTTACAGCGCGGCTTGGAGTGTCCAATCGGTAGCACACTTGTTGACTTTGCCAACCAGCGCTCACTACATGCATGCGCACTGTGGCGCTCGTGCTCGTTCTGCGTGAGCGCGCGCGAGCACCCATCTGTCCTTTAACGTCAGCGCGTGAAAGTCAAGCATTTTGGCGTTCGTCTTATTCCGCACACGTCGAGCAGGTCACGTGACTTGAATTCCAAAGTGTTCCGTATTCTGTCGTGAAAATGTCACCGCTTATTTGAGAACAAACGGCTTGAGTGTCATTTACACGACCCTACTTACAAAACACATTTCCAGTAATTTCACTGCATGAGCTTTAAACTACAATGTTCAGTGTTTATAAACGTGTCGGGAGTGCAGCTTTATAATTATTTCGGTGCATGGTAATGAAAGCTGACGCCGGTGATGGACACACATTGTTGGATGTCCTTGAAAGGTACGTGTGAAGAATCCCTGGGGCTGTCAATGATTGAGCAATTTGGGACTTTGGGAAAGAGACTTTTGTATGAGATGAATGGAAAGATCAGATAGTGATAACACGTAGGCTCGTGCTGTCCTGTTGCATTGTGGGGGTTTCAAAATGACAGTGAAAAAACAGGACACCAGAAACGTCCTTTATTTAAGGTCACAAAGAGTGTGGCGATGGAGTTGTGTCGTGGAGGTCAGAGGGGTCAAACTGCAGAAGTGTTAAACATTGGACAGATGTGGACAGTGATATAACTTGACAGGAAGTTCACAGAGCACGTTGCTTTGGTCCTGCGTCTCCCTCAGGCTTGAAGTCACGGCGACAGGATGATTACTTTCTATTTTTAGGCCTGTACATGTGCATTTTGAGAACAGAAACGACAAGTGGTTTTCTTACCTGAAATGGTGCCTTTTCTTGTACAGTATCTTCAAAGGAAGATAAAACGGTTTGGGTTATTTCAAACCGAAATTATTATTTTGAGCCCAAGATTGCTTACATTTGTGGATCCATTTACAGAATTTATCCCCCACCTCCCCCAAATTATGAATTTATTTGAAGTAATTGTGCTCTGGGAATCTAATAAGGTTGTGTGTGTGTGTGTGATGACTAATTTATTTTAATAACCTGCACAAACATTACTTAGTCACCTGTCATCGCTGATGGATGAATTGATGCTTGTTCAACCAGTGGAAAAGCAAATCAAAGTGACAAGCTGGTTAAAAATATTCACCCGGTCCTGGCGGGTGTGTTGGTTTATTTCTCAAGGTCAGCCAGAGATCGTGCCTGATCTTGTGGGGATCCGGTGCTGGATCTGTTGTTTCTCAGGTGGCCTGTGTGTATGATCGGTGGGCCGGTGTTGTGATGAATGGCTGCGCTGTTGCTATCAGCCATGTCCACAATATTAATGACCACACCGGCTAAGCAGGAGCAGAGCCAATGAACAGAAATATTGCTGTTATCTGTGCCGCCATAATCATAAAGACAGTAGAGAGATGTTTAACACAGACACCGTAGGGCATTTATCATTGGAAAGTGGCGCGTCTGGTGGGGGGGCTCATCCTTTCTCAGGGTAAAATCATTCAAACCAGCATTAGATTTAAACCCCGGAGTCGAATAATAAAGCCTGTCTTGTCAAGACAGAAACATAATACAGAACATGGCAGAAAGTTTTTTCGTAACCCATACGCATGTTGCGAAATTCCTTCTATGAATGGAATGGTATGGAATAATCATTGTAATATTGTGTGTGTATTCATAACTCATTGCTCTTCTAAAACTTCTGTTCATCATTTCATTTGAAATGTACATGCGTAGCAGCTGATTGTTTGACTGTTAATTGTTTTATTTTACATTTTATTTAAAAAGATATAAAAAAAATGTTTTCTCTTGTTATTGAAAGACAGAGAGATTGAGAGAAAGACGAAGAGACTGACTGACTGACTGACTGAATGAGAGAAAAGAACAGATAGAGAGAGAGAGATAATCTAGACTAAGGATAAGAATACTTGGACAAATGAATAAGACTGAGAGACAGAGACACTGAAAGACAAAGACTGAGAGAAAGAGTGAGACTGATAGAAAGAAAGAGAGAGACCAAATGAGAGAATAACTGGGAGAAATTGAGTGACTGAGACTGAGAGAAAGAGAGTAACCCGTTCTGTGTTGGGATTTTAAACCTCTGTTTCTATGACAACCCTGTTGTTCTGGGTCTGGACCGGTGGGCTGTGGAGGGTCTGTCGATACAGTTCTGCCCCATCAGCGGACTGAGAAACAGAGATGGAGAGAGGTGGGTGAAGAAAAAAAGATTTGAAGGAGTGACAGAAAGTGTGACAAAGGAAGAGGAAGAGCGAGAGAGAGAGAGGGAGAAAGTAACTTGTCATCAAGTGTGATGTCAGAATGACCACACAATCTAATGTTCTTTCTCATTTTTCTAGTGAATTGATTCAGTTTTGAAGCTAAATCAATTTGATAAAACGTAAAAGTGCTGCCATTATTTTTCCTTGTGCTGCTGTAGCAACAAATGAACACACACACACACACACACACACACACACACACAACACACCACACACACACACCACACACACACACACACACACCACACACACAAGCTGTGTCTGTTTATTGGGATCTATGTGGCATTATTGGGAATATTTTTCATGCTTCGGGTTTCAGTAAGGAGAGAGAGAACATATTGTTTATCATATAAGTCAATAGTAGGGCCTCACTATGATATGTGTGGTGTGTGTTGTGTGTTTGTGTGTGTGTGTGTGTGTGTGTGTGTGTGTGTAGTAGTAGTAGTGACATACTTCAGCATCTGTGGTGTTTTAATAACTTCAGTAGAGATTTTGACTTTAAACAATAGCTTTATTCGTGTAGCAGACATAAAGCAAATTGTGTTAATTGTGGTGTGTGTGTGTGTGTGTGTGTGTGTGTGGTGTGTGTGTGTGTGTGGGGTGTGTGTGTGTGTGTGTTTGTGTTTGTATCAGAAGAGCCAACATGATGCGTGTGTGTCAATGAATTGACATCTGTTTTATCTCCACAGTCACTAATACGTACACAATAATCACAACGTGTGTGGTGTGTGTGTGTGTGTGTGTGTGAGAGAGAGAGAGTGAGAGAGAGAGAGAAAGTGTGGCTGGTTCTTGGCAGGCCATTTCTCTTCTAGACATCATGGGAATCTTTTTCTATCTTTGTAGTTGCCATGGAAATGAACAAGTGGATTCTCCTGCTGAGCTGAAAAAGATACGATTTTACTGTGTGTATGTGTGTGTGTGGGGGGGGGGGTGCGCATTCTCTCACAATTCTGAATTTTTGTTTAAATGTATCACATTTTCAAAAAAAATTTCTACTCAGTTTTTTTTCATTGATCTCTTTTGTCTTGTTTTTTTAACGCTTGTATTCTTTTTGCTTAAATGTAACATATAAAATCATATTCTGATGTTTTGTGACTGACTTGATGCTTGGGAGAGTCATTCTTTTGGAAGACGAACACAATTCCTTCTCCTCTGCACCCCCACACTTCCCTTTCTCTCTCGCTCACTCACTCACTCACTCTCTGCCCCCATTCTTCTCCTCATGCCTAATGTTAACACACTATTAGCAGTGACCTTTGACCTTTACCCTCTCTTGCTGTGTGTGTGTGTGTGTTGGTTTCTTATCAGCTTTCTGCAGATGTTCCTTTTAAGCCATTCACGTTTTCCTTTAAAATAGCTTTTCCTCTCAGTGAGAGGGCGACTGAGCGAGGGAGGGTGGGAGGGATTATCCTCTTCTCCTCTGCTCAGCAGAATTAGCTTCTGGAATAGGCTGCGACCCATTTTCCACTTACTTTAGGATGTGCTGTGGAATGAAGAGCCCAAGCTCCTGTATTTACCTAACCGTATGTTAAATATTACAATTTTCCAGAACTTCACATTAACCTCACCTTTTTTTTCATAAAGCAATTGACATTTTTCATAAAGCAATTGATTAGCGATAGCTTTAATGGTTGCATTTTGGGAATTGTAGAATAGCTGTAAAATGGGCATTATCCGAATTGGATATAATCATATTAGTAATAATAATGATGATGATAATAATAACAACAACAACAACAACAACCATAATAATAATAATAATAATATTAAATAATAATAATCATCATCATTTAAGGGTGTACTTTACGATTTAAAATATTTTTGTGAAATAAAGGTTTTGTAAAAAGCCCCCCTAAATATAAATGTTCCTCATTTTTGTTTTTTGATTTATTTTAAGAAACAGCATCGTGTTTTCACTAATGTGCTTATGTAACGGCCGTGTTCACGTGTGTGTGGGTGTGTTTGTGTGAAACCCTTACACTAAATTTATTGTCACAAATTATAAAGGGCTAAATCCGTCTCAGCAGAGCTGTCACTTCAGTTTAAGCATGCGCACGCGCGCGCGTGTGTGTGTGTGAGAGAGAGAGGCTTTGAATTATTTTCATGTATAACAGTGCTCACCTAATCATTTTAATATGATTAAACATAAGCATGCGGCAAATTCGTGCTGAAACATATATTGGATTGCCTTGTATATGTGTAATCTAAACGCTGGATATTCTGTATTGACTGTGAGACTTTGATGTCTGACGCAGAGAAGTGTCACAAAAGACTGCGAGGGCGACTGTGAAGTGATGCTTTCGTCATCGATGATCTTAGGATCACTTCTTGAGAACAGTCTTATACAATGATATTTTGGAGCAGATTGTTTGTTCGCCGGCAGGGAGCAGCAGAGAGCAGAGCTGAGAGACGCAGTACAGCAGGTGTTTTTCCATCAGCTGAATATCTAGCAATTGAAAAAGCAACTGCTGCATTTGGATTTTATGTATAAAATACTATCATCATCTGCTCTCATTGTTATTCTTTTTGGGTTTTTTTCATGTATTCATCACTAGTGACACCCTGCTAGCCATGAATTCATATAAGCCTTATAGTCGATTATCCATCCATCATCAACCCGTTCATCCATCTATCCGCTCTTTTATGGCTTTCCGTTCATCCGAAACTCAGTTCAGTGCTATGAAATGTCCGTTGGAACCTCTAATGACGATAATTAAATTCCGATAATTTGTTTTAAATGCTTGCCGGCAGCTTTTTTGACCTTTTCTCATTTCTTTTCTTGCTGATTAAAATTTGCAATTTACAGAGAGCTTTTGTTACTTATTCATCTCATGACCTTTTCCTAGCTAAATATCTTTTGATTACTCTAGAGAAGCAAGTTTGGAAAATATAATAAGCGGTCACATTCTAGACATGATTAACTTTATAAACAGTCGCGTTCAGTAGAGCAGAAAGATCAGCTTTTTCACTCTTACGCCTAATCGTTCAGTTTATTGATGCATTTATGCATGTCATGGCTTTCTATAGATTTCTATTTGCGTTTGGTCTTAGACATTTTCCTGCTTTCAGCAAACCAATTGACAATGACAAGGGTTGTTTCTAGCCTTTTCTATTTCTTTGACTGTGGGTGCTGAGGAGAAAAGAGAGATGCAGGTTACCCCGTCCTGTCGTCGTCCTCCAGCCGAAATAGAAATGGCCCTGCCTGGTTGCCATAGAAACAAGTAATTGGCGCACCTGGCAAATTGCGGGGCGCTTGAAAGCGTTTAATTGGGAGTGTTTTGTCTCCAGGCCTGACATCCGACACACACAAGACCGATGTCAGCGCCATCCCAACACGTGATGATTTAACGTGACTGAATGTGCTCTTATTCTATTTTTAGGCTGTGGTGAATTCCTGTGAATATTTTTATATTTCTACAAGATGATTTGATGGAGCAGAATAAATTGAAGGGAAATTGAAAAAAATGAAATCGTACAAATTTCAAATAATAGATTTGGAGCGTATCAGCATATGGATAGAGATAAAAGGGAAGGAAAAAGAAGATTTAACCAAAATTAATGTTTTAGATTGAACTGAATTATTGGAACAATTTACACAGAGTTAGATGTATTACAATAATGATTTATTTATAATAATGCTGCATTATTTATAATTAAATTAATGTTGAAGAAGATACATAAGGAGATACATTTTGTGGAATTTGTAGAAATTAGTTGGAAATATATTGAAATGTAATATGAACAGATTTTGAAGCATACGCAATATGAAATACGATTTCACGATAGATTAGTAGATTGTAAAATAGATACGTAGATTGAAAAATAGTATGGGAGTGTGACTGCATTAAATAGAGAAGAAATACGTAAGTTCTCAAATGGAATTTTGAAGAACATAATTCATCTCAAGAAAAAAAAATACTTTAAATCATGTTCCACTATATGACCAAAGAGAGGTGGAGATAATGAAAAAGATAAAAGGTGTGTGTGTGTGTGTG
>CM051495.1:21547257-21563535 GCA_028031935.1 Paedocypris micromegethes | reverse complement strand
GAGAGAGAGAGAGAGAGAGAGAGAGAGAGAGAGAGAGAGAGAGAGAGAGAGAGAAAATGAGAGAACTTGAATCAGACTGGATAAAATGAAGCTGATTCACAAGTTTTCTTGTTTCTAATCGCAGGGATTTTTGTTCTCCTCAAGGCAGGAGAGAGAGAAATACTTAATTTAAAGAAGATAAGCATCACATACACCGCTTTGAATGGATCAGACCTGTCAGCAGTAAATGTATTACTCTAGCAAAGTGAAAGATTCGAGATTGTCTGCAGGCCTGCTCAAAAGATGAATTGTGACAGTCAATATTTGGGCCGCTCTTTCCCTCTCTTACGTTCTCCCTCTTATCTATCTCATTTTTCTTTAAACTCTCTCTCTTTCTCTTAGCTCTTTCTTCTCTCTCTCATTTTCTATTATCTCTCTAGTCTCTCTCCCTCTTTTTCTCTTTCCAGTCATGTGATCGCCACCCAGCCAAATACACATCAAACATGTATTTTTTGTGTATTTTACACATGGATGTAATGAGGTTGTTCACTGTTAAATGTAATGTACGTAAATGTTTACAGGTTTTTAAAAAAAGCCCAGTTTACCTTCCTGTGTTTGGGCATTTCTTGCTTTGAATGATAATTGTCAATTAGGTTGTACAGCGCAAAACGTTCCTGCTGCAACTAAACTCTTTATCTCCAGCCTCAGCCAATCATTAGAAGGCTGTTCCGGGGCTGAATTTATGAACCACGTTTAACCCAGCTTGCTGGAATCCATCATCATTAGGTTTAGTGGCATTTACTTTGAGGGATGAAAAGAGAGTAGTTGGTTAGTTTATCAGAACTCTATTAAAACTGCATTATGCCCCAAGAGCAAAAAAAATAAAAAGAACGAGCCGGGAAAACAAATGAACCAATCAACGTTCAGGGACTCAACACATTTCATGTAGCAGGTGGTCCAGGGGACTTGGACTTATTTCCAAGAAGTTGCTGGTTCAAATCACCCACCGGTTCTGCAAGAGTGTCTATGGGCAAGACCAAGAGCCGCACCTTGAGGCTGCCCACCGCTCCGGATGTCTTCACTGTTCGAATGGGTCAAATGCAGAGACAATTCTCCTCACTGAGAGACTAATAGTTTCAATTAATATTTTTATTATTCATATATGAATTACATGTTTATATTAAAATTGCATTTCGCAGTCAGAGGAAAGAAAATTAGATGTAAACATGAGAAAGAGAGTGCGTGTGAGCGAGGACATACATGTCTTTATACAGAAGATATAAGAGCAGCATATATCTTTCTGATGTCTGTATAATATGAAATATGTTGTAGTGTGTGTGTGTGTGTGTGTGTGTGTGTTTGTGAGTACTATGACAGTAAATCATGTGTGTTCAGTTAGAAGCTGTTTTCTCCATGGGAAGAAAAGGAAATAATCTGGGAGAGGAATGACAAATTGTCGTCGGTCTGTAGAATGATGGAGTGGTCAAACCCCCACCTGAGGCTGAGAGAGAGAGAGGATATATCTTTATACAGTAAATAGAAGACGGAGGAAGGTAACGAGGAAGGCGAGGAGGAGTGTGGAATCTAAGGGATAGGGAAGAAGAGAGTGGGGGACTGATATTTGTCCAGTAGTGCTCAAGTCCATTAAGTCATTAATGTAGAGTCCTGTGGGAGACGCTGCTACTAATGATCCAGACAGTGAAAAGTGCCTGTGTTTGCAGATGAACACACAGCTAGACCTACTACTGCTCATTTATTATCCCTTAAATACTACAAATGCTTTTAGGGTTCATCTCAGACGATGGAGACACTTTTAATGCTTCATGCAGACCTAGCATTTAAAGGAAGTCATTATTTATTGAATTGAATTGAATTGAATTGAAAAATCCTTTGCTTTATGAATCACTATATTCCAATATCTCGATGCATACACACACTTATGCCTGCGCACAGACAAACTACGGACTCTTGGATGGATAAACTGACAGAAAGACAGAAAAAGATAGACAGAGAGAGAGAGGGACACACGGAAAGACAGACAGACAGACAGAAGGACAGTTAGATTTCTCCAAACAGCAGAAATCTTATCCGTGTGATGGTAATGAAACCCGAATTGAAAAAAATTGGTAAATCTCTCTGCAGATGTGAATGTTCCAGTGAATCTGTTCATCTGAGATGGAGGGAAATACATTTTTTTTAATTAGTTTCAACTGTCAGGATATTCACCGTGCCCTTGTTTCTCTTTCTTCACTCTTTTTTTCTCTCTCCCTCCCTCCATCGCTCTGACTTCAGGCTATGCTCTGTATAAATGTCACACACTGACTGAAAAGGCCGTTCTTTTAATTTTAGGTGAAAAAAAGTTAGTTTTTATGTTTTAGTGATTTTGTGATTTCAGATTATATGTCATGACCTTTACAGCATCTCTCTGTCTCTCTTATACTATTCTCTCTGTTTTTTTGCTCTCTCTTTCCACTTTCTCTGACGTTATTCCCTATTTTTGATCTTAACCACTTTTTTACATAACATTTCTTTTTCTGTGTTTCATCTAATCTTGCCCTTGTTCTAACACCCACCTTCCACGCCCAATGGCATGTAACATTATTGATTATGTACTTGTATTATTTGCATTAGTGGTGGTTTAACATATCTGTTATTGACTAAAATGGAAATGAGCTTCTATCTTACAGTTAAACCGATTTAAACCAGTGAATATTGAGTGACAGAATTACAGTGGCATTTAATCATCTTTTCCAATCGATGAGATCTGTGAATGACAGATCACACACACAGACACACACACACACACACACACACACACACACACACACACACACACACACACACACACACACACACACACACACACAGCCAACACAAATGTTATCCTTCTAAGTCAGATCTGTAGGCACAACATACTTTTAAGCATTGTGACTGATTTGTGTGTTCAGATGTGTTTGTGTGTGTGTGTGTGTTAAGAATAAGAGCTACTTTACATGCAGATACCTACAGGGTTTATGGAGGTGAAATAGTTTTGTTTCCATGGCAACATAATGGAAGAGTTGTAAGGAGCTTTGGTGAAGGGATGAGCAGTGATTCCTGTAATCATGATGGGAAAACATTACGCTAATGAGAGCTGACTGAATAGACTCTCCCTCGCTCCTCTCTCTCTGCCACACACACACACACACACACACGCACACACACACAACCTCCACCCCCTTCTCTTTCCATCTCGCTATGTGTGTAATGGATTGTGACTGTGGTGAGTCAGATTTGATCCTCCTCCAGCTGAATATGTTCAACGTTCCTGATTTGCATAATTAGTGCTGATGCTGAGTGTCTGAGCGAGTCTGTGCTGATCACACTGGAATTATCATAGTGTTTTTTGCATTACATTTTTTGATAAATTTGACAATGATTTGTATTCATTCACCAAACACAGTCAAACCCAGAGGTAACGTCAAGGTTATTAAAGGACTGTTTGCTCTTAAACCCAAACTTCATCGTCTTCTTCGTTCTCCTGCCCTGAAGTACGTGAACACGAGGGTTATGCATGATGAAACCACTCACGTTCGTCTTCATGTGTCATGTGACTAGATGCATACACATTCTCTGACATCACAGGAGTCTTCTGAACATGTGCATGCATTGTTAAATAGCTGTTTAGCAGAATAAACTACATTACATTTGTTTGTTCAGCACATAAGTAACATTTGAGGCATGTATTTCATTGCAATTGGCCTTTGTAGATTTAGTTATTAGATTATGTTTCTGATGTATATAATTACACACATTTTTTATTGAAAAAAATGTCGCATTTCTCCACTAATCAGAGGCTGTGTCATCATTTCCAATTTATCAATTCAATAAATTCCATCAATTCTATACTGAATTATTGAAATATTACTGATTGAAAATAAGCATACACATTCATCTGTATCTTTTACAGAAATTACTTCATAGTCAGAAATGCATTGAAAAATATTTTAAATATATACAAAACAGGCCCGTTTAGCCATTTCTAATGTCCTTCAGTGCAAGAAAGAAGCATCTTCTCTGATCTGTTGAAAATACTGAGTGTTTAGATTTTGAACATTTCGAAAATATTCTTCTTTTGCATCACAGAAGCCACAGTGTTGTCTAGCGCTGTGATAATCATAACGTGTTATTAAAATACAGACTACGAAGCTTTGCCTGTCAGTAAACTCACAGGCGATGAAGACTATTCTAGAATCTGATGGATTCTGTGACCTCTGTTTTGGGCCACATTCAGCACGACTGCATGCAGCGGTAGAAATGTTTGGCATGAGCTCTGAGAATCATCACTGTGCATTTACATAACAGATGGCGCCTGATGGTGATTTTCATGTGCAATTAACTCCATTCATGAAGACAGCAAACTCACCAGCGTTGGTGTGGATGTGTTTTATGACAATGGCTGTAATTGAAGAAACAAAAGCTCACAAGATTCAGACGCGGAGAATACGTCTTGACTATTTATGTTTTAACTGTAATTGACCCAATGACTGCGGTGGTCTCACTTGCTCTTAAATCGTCTTTTGCCTCCATGCTTCTGCCTGCTGGTAAGCTCCCTACAAATTTAATGCACTAAAAACACAATTCCCTTATAAATGAAACAGATTTCAAAGAAATGCCTTATTATTTGCTTTACTCTGTCTTCTGCCTGAATTTGTATTTTTTATGTCATAAGGAAACCTCACTCAATGGTGCAGTCGTCATAGACAGTACCAAACTTTTGAAAAATGTGGTATATTATTTTCGTGTTCGAATTCAATGGTACCATGATTGTGTGTGTGGGTGCGTTTGTGTGCCTGTGTGTGTGTGTGTGTGTGTGTGTGCGCGCGCGCTTATATTTGAGTGATTGAGTGCGACCATGTGTGAAATGATTGGGCCAGTGTTCTTTTTGTCCCACACAGTGTCTCTCGATCCACAATATTTAGTTTTTTCAAAATGAGAAAAGTGTATGATGAGTGGCAGCAAGCAATGAAATTTCTCTGCCTCTGTTGGAAAATCATGCAGATTCCAGCTTCTAAAAAGAGCATTGATAACTTAGCATAAACTTTCTTAATTTATAACTTGTTCTACTTAGAAGCAGGTCTGGTGTTTTTGCAAGCCCTCGGCTTTAGCTGCAGACACTTGACAGGCTGCTGAAATAAAGGTTAATTGCTCTGACTACGGCACTTATGGTAATAATAGCGTGTGGGAGGCTTTATTATAGCAGATGGTCTTACAGATGAAATCAGAGAAGGGCTAGTGAGCTCGACTGTGACAAAGAGAGGAGTCTGTGGCTGTCAGAGGAGAGTGAGAAAAGTCACATTGTGGAATTTGAAAACTACAGATTTATTCTGAACCTTTGTGTGTGTGTGTGTGTGTGTGTGTGTGTGAAGGAGAGAGAGAGGGGCGCAGGATAGTCCCTAGTGACTATAATTAGCAAAATGATACTCAAGTTATCACTTATAATGACTTGTCTTGATTCTGCCTAATCTTGATCTCCTCTGATTTCTACCAATACATCCAAATTTTTTTTCTTTCTTTCTTAAATAATTCCTATTATTTAAGCAAGATCAGTCACAACTTTTCAAAGGAACAACTCATGGGTTCAATTATGTTAATCAATCACGTGTTTATTTGTTTGTTTATTGTTGATTTATGAGTTCAGATGTTTGAAACGCGATTCCACAACAGTTATTTGAATATTAGAAAGGTTGCAGTGCATCATGCTTTGTGTGTTTCAGGCACATATACATAAATTCCTGGGCAAACTATAATTGACTAACACGTCACTCAGCTGTTTGACAGGTATGACGAAGTGTTTGCGGTGTATTGACCGGATAAAACACTTGACAGGTTTCAGAAATGATGAAATACTCATGATTCCTCAATAAATTTCCCGTCCAGTTTTTTTAATTCCTTCATCTTAAATCCTCTTCAGTTTGGCTAAACGCTATAACGTTTAACAGCTAAATATTCTGTTTTTGTTAGTGTTGTACATTTAACGCTCTTAAATTATACTTTGCGTTTTTGACATTGAAATCAAACGAATTTGGTGTCTTTGTTTCTTATTGATTGAGGCAGGTTTCTGTAAAAGAATGTATACTGTCTAATGGAGTCCTATGAGTCACACATGAGGTCAAAATCTTGTGAGTATTTGTAGAAAAATGGACCACATTGTATCTTTCTTCCCCGCTGTTTATTATTATTATGTGCGTAACACGCGAGCGAAACGTGTAATGAAAACGTCAGACAGGTGAAGCCTCTGACGTAATTGGTTCATTCATTCACATTAAGACGCGCGCTCGCCTCCCCAACACGTGATTTGTTTTTATATCAATACGACATATAGGTGTTTTTTTCTAGTAATCAACGCCACCCTCTCATCGCCAGAATCTCGTCCCGTGGTAAACGACATCAGATGGCCTATAAAACATGGTAATAAAGTCACACACAACACGCAGAGCCAACAGAATCGATAAAAACTCGTTATTCTTGGGAAATTATGCTTCAACGTTGGTCATTTATTATTTTGAGATGAATTCTCAGAACTCCAGGCTGTAATTGAATTGCATCAGTTTTTTGTTTGTTCTCGTGCCTTACTTACTTTATCGGCTTTTACCCAAGAGGAAAACTTTTATCGAGACGTTTATGTAAATAATAAAACTTGAATTTTGTGAGCATTTTTTTTTACATTTTAGATTTAACCTAATAACCTACCATAAAAAAAACTAGTAGCAATTGCAAATGAATTGTAATAACTTTAGTCAATTAAATAACTTTAGTTAACAAAAGTTTATTTTTTTATAAAGCCAATATATAAAACATATACAGTATCACATCTTCAGTACAATTTCTTCTACAAAATCTCATGTTCAACTCAGTAGGTGGCGCTGTGCTTTTGAAGTCCTAAAGCGATTTTCTGTTGTATTTTTCCTTCTTTTGTTTGTGCAAAAATGAAAAAGAAGATGCAGTTTATTGACATTTCTTCATTTCACAGGTTAATGAACCACGGAGAGCAAAATATAAAAGTGGACGTAATATTGGATTATTGATCGTAGTTTAAATATGGCTCTGGATTTTATCTAAAACGAGTGGATGCATTTCTGCAGTAAAACGATTGAATGTGATATTCCAGTGCAGCAAAAACGTCAAAAAATGTTTAACACAGAACACGTGCCTTTCAATGGCCACGGCAGCCGGTGTGGTGTGGAAGCTGCGCTGTGATTGGTTGGAGGCAGAAAACAAGCGTCTGCCTCTGGAGACAAGAGATGAATAGAGTATCTGATTCCCCAAGAGCCAGATGCCTCCAAAAGACTGTCATGAAGCTTAACCCCTCTGTCTCCCGGGAAAGTCAGGGTTAATGGATGATGAAGGGTAATCTCATGCTGAATTAAAGCGAAAGATAGAAAAACGATGGGTTGCGAAATAAGGAAGTATGGTTTGCATTATTTGAATCGTTTACATAATATACGAACAAAACCGTTCGTATATTATGTAAACGATTCAAATAATGCAAACCCAACTACTACAGTTCAACACATATGCAAAACTAAAGCAGCAAAAAGTCTTTATCGGGTGATATTAGTCGGTAGTGTACACATAAAAAAAATAGCTTTCTGTTCTTTTATCCTTGACTTGGTGGTATCAGTGAATCTCTATTAAATAATTGACTTTACTATTTTATTGAATGACAAACCATTTTATTGAATGACAAACTATGATATCCAAGAAGAGCTCAGTAGCTCAGTCTATAGACTGCTGGTGTTTGAAATACTGTATCATGGGTTTGAATCCCAGGGAAAGCAGGAATTTGTTGATTTGTAAAAAATGTCAATTTGGATAAAAGCATCTGCTAGTCCAATTTATGTGTGGTGATAAACAGACCAACACGTTTGTAAAAGTATGTTTGATGAGAAGGTCTGGCTCTGATAAAAATGAGCTTATCAACATATGTAAATATGTAGGGTCAGTTCTTTTTAGTAGATTGGGAGATGGTTATGTAATGTACTGTTATGACATAATGTCATATTTGACACAAGATGTTTGATTTGAAGTATTTTTACTACTTGCTTACAAGTTAAATTGGTGCTATATGTTTTAAGATGGCACTTTGTGGTTTTGTGGTGAAAGGTGTGAGGTAAGTTAAGTTCCACCCCCCTTCAGCCAACAAAATAAGCTGTAACCATTCTGTTTGTGTAATCCCACTGTGCTTGTGTGGATTTCTTCCAGTCTCCGGTTTCCTCCCACAGTCCAAAAACATGCTGCTTCAGGTGAACTAGAGTTATATTGGAATAGTTGTGAGTGAGTGTGTAAATGTATGTGTATGTACCGCATAGGGATTGGTAGGCCACCTGGTGTGGTGGGAGCTTGTTCTGCTTTCCGTTTTCCGTTGGCTCCTGGTTGGGAGACATGGTGGAGTCAGAGATTCTCTGCAAAAGAGTGGACTTGTTTAAGACGAGTAAAAGGGAATGTTTCTGTAAGATCCTAACATTGTCTTGTGAGGCTCTTATAATATTTTACAATTGTGGTATTTTTCTGTTTTTGAGTGAGTTTGAGTTTTTTTTGTACAAGCAAGTGACAGTTACCCCTTCCTCTTTGACCAGTTTGGCGCTATTACAATATGTATAGATTTATCATTCTGTAACAAATTAAATAGAAAACTATTTTTTAGCGTATTTGGTACATGTCAACTATGGCCAACGGGAATTATGGTGATGTTAGATAATTGGAGCAGAACTATTGTGATTGACTGCACTAGTCGCTTTTAAAAAAAGTCGCAGTCCCAATGCTAATTTCTCTCCCTTTCTCTTTTTCTCACTGCTTGAGGAAAGGTCCAGAGTAAAGTGGGTCACTCTCTCACCCTGCAGTGCTTCTGAAACACAATCACATTCTATTAACAGCCTTCTTTCCTCCCCAGACTCTTCTGACCCCAATAATTCTGCTTCCTGTTGTGTTAACAAACCATTGGACCATCTTTGCTTGGACGCTAGAATGAGTTTTAGTTTTTCCATTAATATCTAAAAATAATGTTTGTGTGTGCGTGTATATATATATATATATATATATATAAGCATTTTTGTGTTATTATTTAAAATAATATTACTTATTACAGAGTTTATCTTTTCTTTTGTTGCCTATGAGCAAGAATTATTGCCTATTATTGATTTATATACTGTGTATATATAAATAGATAGAAACGTAATGACCCATGCAATTAATAGACAACCTAAAGCAATTTTATTTGAGATAAATTGTTTATAGATTTGCATTGTCAAAATTGTGATTTTTGTTTGTGACTTAGGATGTCTATTCAATCCTTAAATTATCTTAAATTCAATTTATTTGGCACACTTTTATCCAAAGTGACTTACAAAACAAGCAGATCTGCTCCAGTGTCGCAAGCGCTCAAGTACACTTCATTGTTAAACCTACCTGGGATTTGAACTTGTGACCTTTTGACTGTGACCTTTGGAGCAGTAAAATTCTCTGCCACTATACCACCACTACCATCATCCTGGATTGTGTCTGATTCAGGATATTAAATGAGCCCTATTAAAATGTACCTTATTTTGTTCCTGAGGACCTTTCGTCCATTATCATCACCAATTAACACAATAAAAAAATTGCGCGCGCACACACAAACACACACACGCACACACACACACACACACACACACACACACACACACACATATTCAGTATATCTATAACCATCCTTGGTTTACAACATCTCAGCAGAGGTGTAAAGAGTACCGGGCAGCCATACTTGAGTAAAAGTACAGATACTTTACAGTTTAACATCTCAATGTTTTAAAAATGGTAGAACAAAGTAGATAAAAAAACAAAGTCAGTCTCAATCACTCATATGTGCAAAAAAAAAAAGTAGATATAAAATAAAATAAAACTCTGATTAATAAATTATATATAATAAAAATATATATTATGAAAGAATAAGAATAATGTGCTTTACTCATTTTATTAATCAAGTAAACACTGCATGGACACAAACACTGCATCTTGTAAGAGTCGTTCTGTTTTTAGACAAAAGAAAACATTTCATTCAAATAAGGCCGTGGATGATCGTCCAGCCCGTGATGTGCTAGAGTTTGCTTCATCACTGGCAGCCATGTCGCTAGTTAAGCACCTGGTGTACATTCATGCCTCTAATTCACGTTCACATGGTTTCTAATTCACAAATAGCGTCCAAGTCCCTTCAGAAACATTCAGATGGCAATATTTACCGCTGTATAATCCGATGCCGGCTTGTCAGTAAGTGTCCATTCAAATGTAGTGGAGTAAAAAGTGCAGCTACTCAATCAGAAATGCAGTGGAGTAGAGAGTAAAAGTCGCTTATATTTTTGATACCCAGTACAAGTACAAAGTAGCAAAAAAACATACATACTAAATAGTAACGATAACGAAATCCACTTACTGAAGTACTATACTACACCTCTGCTGTTCGGACCAAAAACACCAACTTAACAAATGTAAATTGAACATCTTTTTTTGCTTTCGGATTTTGAGTCAGTGATTCGACGTCACTTGAAGACCCATTTTATTAGAAAGTGTAGCAATAATTAGCATTATTTAATGCTTGCATCGCGACAATAATGTTCCATGTTTATGATGTTTATATATTAATGTAAATGTAATTTAATGTAACTTCAAACTCTCTGTTAACTCGTGTATTAACTTGAAAAGAAACATTATCGATTATGCAAATGTTAGCATTTAGGCTAACTTACCGCCAATTGCTAGTGTAACGTCACCGTTGCACTTCAGTTCTTTTAAATGTTAGAGCGTAAGACATAGTGGAGGATTTTGAGTGTGCACCCCGTTAATATGACCCGGTTGTTGCACAAGCGTTTTTCCGGATTTTGGTTCCGAGAGGACGTCGCTCTGTATTCATCTCGAGTTACATCCCAGTTGCTATAGAAACAAGACGCGGCTGTAACTTCCTGACTCTTTCTCTGTCGAACCGAGAAAAACAGAAAGACACTTTAGAAAAGTGTGACCGCGTTTTATGCGTCAAAGTTTAACTCAAAACTAAAATTGTTTTGAAGTTGTTTGATAAAGAAGAAAATGAACAGGTGCGTGACAAGTTGTTTAGGTTTATATTACATGGTCTTATTTTTTAGAATTCATTGATCTGTTGTTGATTTATTTTAAAAAGTGCTGCTTTCTCATTCTCGCAAGGTTGCAATGTGATGGTCGTCCGTCGGAAGTGGCGTCGAAGGTAGTTGGCAAAGTGAGTATGTGTGATTCCGATCTATGTTCTCTATAAAGATTTGCATAAAATGTCTTATAACATAGTTATGTATTTTTTCATCGGTCATACTGTAATATTGGTTTTATACATTGAGAATTTTTTTTGTTTTTAAGGAACTAAACATAAAACCGTTATGTGGAAACCTAGCAGGTACATTAATTTGGTGTTCATTTCGATGTTTAAACAACTCTAGCAATCATTAACACTTCATAATTGTAGTATTAACTCTAGCAATCGTTGACTTCATAACAAGTCATTGCAGAAACAAATGGAGAGTATTATCTGACTACTTTTTCAAACGTGTTTTATTATGTAGATCCAGTGTCGAAGAAATCAGTGGATTCAAAACCAAAGTAGGTGTAAAAAATATTTTAAGGTGTCATGCCATCATACCAGTGTTTCACTTTGTGGACAAGATTTGCTAATTTTTTTTTAAAGAAAGATACAGTAGAATTTAGTGTTTCTTTTCAATTTTGAAAAGGTTAGTGAACAAAACACCAAATGGAATACCAAGCATCTCTTCTTTAAACCCAAAGAGGTCAACAGCTCAGAAGCCTAAAGCCCAATTAAGGTAAAGGCTTGTTTTATGGCACATTCTAGATATTAGTAGCCACCCTTCAGCTATTTTTAGAGTTCACACACAGAATGGTAAAACAGGCAACCAAAGCAAAAACCCAAAGGAAATGTCAAAAAAAAAAAAAAAAAAAGCAAGCAACAAAACACAAAAAGTTTGCTCTCGTGTGACCAAGAGTTAGTGCATTTGAACTGATTTCTAAAGAAAAAGAACACCTTGTTAATGGCAGTGTGTCAGTGGTCTTTGTATTCTGGTCATCATGTTCATTAGGTCATGCATGGGACTGTGGTTTATGGGCCGTACATGCATAAAGCAGGGAAGCTGATGGCGTTCATCCGCTCTACTGAGCTCTAATAGTTGACACTTTTATAACCTATTTCTTCAGCAGCAGAGGGAATATTGCCTCTAAAGCTCCGTCCTTCAGAAATGTAACCACGCATGGACGTAAACTGCCCAAACAAGGTCCACCGGATATGACAGGTAGTGAATTTTCTCTTTTTGTTCTTATTCACGTTTACTGGTCAGTCTCACTGGTTGTCAAGCGTTTGATTGTCACCAAAACTTTATAATAGTCTAGGTAAATGAATCAAATAAAGTTTATAATGGTGTCCAGCTGATTTTCTTTCCACTATTGTTTTGAATGTGAACTTTGTGGCCTGATTTGATCTAATAACCTAAAACGATAAAAACCTTCCTTCCAACGATTGCATTTTCCACTACCCTTTCCACCGTGTCTTTCTCAGCATATAACAAGAGTTGCTAATCATTAATAATTAATTAATATAAGAGTCTTCAATAATTTGAAAATTTTCGTATTCGACAATTCACTGCAAGTTCTGAGTATGAGTCATCACATCTTTTAGTTTTTTATTTGAAATGATGCAGATTGTCAAGTGAAGTTCGAAGGCTTACACAAACCACCAATCCTGAATCCTCTGGTGGCATCAACTACTGAAGAGCAGACCAGGAGTGATGATGAAGAAGATGACAGCAGGAATGTTGAAAAACACGTTCCCCTTGAACTGTTGGCTGAGGTGAGCATGTTCATCAAGACGGATGTGAATCCAAAATGCATCACTTAAACTCTGCATCTTTATGGGTAGTTTTTACAGGCTGTGATGACCAAAAACTTCCAACTTGCTAGAAAACTCTGTCAGATGAGTAAGTAGCATAAAAACCTTGACTAATTTAGAGCATTGAAGACTTTTTTTATTGTCTTTTTTATTCACAGTTTTGATTTATGAACCCCAAAACACAGAGGCTAAGAGTTTCTTGCCTCTAATTGAGGTGCTCCTAGGTAAGATTAAAAGTTACTTATAATCTATTATTAATCTAAAATACCGTTTAGTCTGTTGTTTTGGTTTTGGCATTGCCTTAACAAAAACTGACAAATTTACTGTTTGAAAAATGCATTACAATTTTGCTCTTTAGCATTTAAATTAGCTTGCTGATTTGTTTCCTCAAATTGATTTGAATACAGTGCTTAAAGCGCCACAGACATGAATAAAAAATAGATGAAAATGGATTCATTAGAGCTGCTGTTCTGGTCGAGCACCTCTGATAATGTGTTTGCAAATGGCGTGGAATTCAATATTGCCATTCTCTCTATTCGGTTTCAATTTGGAATTGTCCATCTATCGCTGGGACCATCTTCATCAATTCAAGAAGCAGACAAGGAATCAGATGAAGACAGCGATGGATCGGAAGATGATGATGACAGTGATGATGATGATGATGATGATGATGATGATGATGTTTCCTCAGATAGTTGTGACTCAGATGACGAGTCATCTGAAAACTCAGACACCTTAACTTCATCATCTCAGTAAAAATTATTTTAATAGTTTTTGTCTGGTGAAGTGACTCATCACGGGATGTGAATAAGCAAGACTGCAAAAAAATGGCTGAAACTTTAGGTACTTCTTTAGAAGACCTAATTTAAAAAAAAAAAAAACAATGTTATTGTAAATACATTGTGTAACCATTACTGACTGGTGGTGAGAGAAATGGGCGTTTTATATTTTCTGTAGCACAACTGCGCTGCCCTTGTGCTAGGTCTGTGTCCAGCGGCTCCCTGTTGCTCCAGGTTTGGTGTGGATAGATGCATTGAATGGTTTTAATATGGTTTAATACTCACTCACAACTCACAATTGTTTTAATCGGGGTTGACTCACTCATGCTGCACTTTTTAAACAATAATTTACACTTAAAGCAGTAAAAGGTCTAATTAAACAATTAAATATGTTATAGTATAATTGTTTCAAATAACAGAAATGTTTAGGTGATGAAACATTTTCATTTATTAGTATAGTAAAGTTGTTGAATTGAATACCGATAAATAAAATCGTTTCAAGTTCAAGTTGGTGTGTTCTCTATTGCCACCTCGTGGATGTGACTGTCACGTTCTATTTTTATTTTTGTTTCGCAAAAATTTAACGTTCCTTAAACGCCTAATCACGATCTTATTTGATGAAAAAATAGTATGAAACACCAAGACCAAATGTCTATGCATTTAGATTATTTTTGAAACACTAATTTCCTAAAGGAAAGATCAAGTATTTTCTTCATCCTCTCTCTCTCTCTCTCTCTCTCTCTCTCTCTCTCTCTCTCTCTCTCTCTCTCTCTCTCTCCCTCTCCCCCCTGTCTCTACACCACCCTTCTCTCTGTCTTTTTTTTTCTGTCTCAATGCACTTTCTCCCCCTCGCTATTTTGACGTGTGTGTATATTTTTCTCGGTGAATTAAACTTCATGTGTCTGACGTCTTCAGTTCATAATCAGTGCGTCCTGCCGTCAAGATTTAAAAGACAAACACGTGGATGTTACTTGGACAAAAATTATAATTGAAGATCATAACGTAACTTGAGGATAAAAGCGCTGGATGGATACTATTTCGATTTCCTAACACTTCTGCTTTTCTAAAACGACTAAATCAGCGTCACATATCAGGCGGCGTGAATGACGCTCAGTGGACCTGCTTTTTTCTGGACACCTGTGACTTCGTGAGGTAAGAAGCTCTCCGTTATCTCCAAAAATGTGTTATTTTTACAATTGATCGGGATAAAATTGCTTTAAAAATAGTAAACGATCTGTTTCAGATGTATTATAGTTTTTCCCAAAAAAAAAAAAAAAAAGATTTGCGGTGGTGCAACAATAGTTGGTCATATTTCAGTAACCCGTGCCGAGACTGATATGTGCATCATTATTTAAAATATTTAAACATCACCTTTATTGACTAATCAATGAAACGAGTAATGTACGAGTTTAGTTATCGCATCAGTCAATTTTGACCTTCTGCAAAATCGTCTTATAGGCTACAGAAACTCGTCATAATTAAAACCCGTTGTCACATTCAAATTTTTCGTTTTTGTCCTGACTTTGTCGCATTTTGTTCGCGTTCAGGTTCTTTATTTCTTCGTGAACGTTTCGATTAAAAGCCTTCCAGAGCCAATTAAGTCAGACTTCACGGTCTACTGCATGCGCTGGAGCTCCAAGGAGCCGTTAGTCTACAAAATAAAAACAAATAAGAGCACCTTTAAAATATCAAGACACTGAGTTGAAAGATCGACCTAGCTACGCCTTGGTGATGTTTGTTAAGAATGTTTTTCTCTCGTTTTTGGTGTGAAGCAATGTATTCTTTTGTATGAGTGCGCGTGAGCGAACACAGTGTGCGCGCGCGCGCCGAACAAATTATCTGTCTGACGCGGAGTGAATTATGGATTTCAGTGAAAATAAATGACCCCATAATTCGTACTGTAATTTAAACCATGTTATACTATCTTCATTTTGTGAAATATGTTCAGCATTTTGTTTTTCATGTTGGTTTCTTAACATTTAAGCATGTGCTTTGCAGTTTTTCTTCAATTTAAAACCTGAGAGGATTTGTTTCCCCGAACTGATGGCGTCTTCTGCACCTTCTTCCTCAACTGCTGATATGGATCCAAACCCGTCTAATTTACGACAACCTGCCACAAGTAGGTCTCTCTTGAAAGAGCGTTTTTCACTTGGCTTGTTTAATCCGTGAGGTGGCGATGTTCGTCGTCCTAAATTTCTTCGTGTGACATGTCTTTGTAGGCAATATATAATAGTGTGCATTAACTTGCAAGCTATTTAGAGACTAGCGATAAGCTGAAAATTAAATACGTGATGAATTTGCAATGTATGTTTTTAAAATGTCAGCCTAGATGCTCTATGTTGCCGTTTTGACCACATTTAGCGAGGAGCTGTATGGAATAATAGCAGTCAGTCATCATCTGCTCTTCGCCGAGCCTCTTTAATAGCGCAATTACTAAAATTGCCCACCATCACGGTCCCACTCAGTGTTTCCTTTGTGCCACCGCTGAAAAACCACAAGATAGAGGACATGGGGTAAAAAACCCATCAAAATTTAGGATTAGTCTGATTTCAGTTTTGTTTCATCAACATTTCTGATGTTATTTTTTTT
>CM051495.1:21440538-21547234 GCA_028031935.1 Paedocypris micromegethes | reverse complement strand
TTTTTTGTAATTATTAAGCAGTACAAATGCGTATTTATTTCTGCTTACATTGTTACAATAAATATTGATAATTATTCTTACATTCGTTAATAATTTGTATATATTTATATTGTATGTACAATATGCGTTTATATTTATGAAACGATTTGTATTAACAAATAAATCTAATATTTATATTTACATTTAAATCTTGTGCGTATGTGTGCGTGCTTGTGTGTTGGTGTTTTTCCTCTATATCTGATGCCAGGCTCTATCTCACGCTCACTGACCTGAGGGGCTCGCGCTGTCGTTGCCTCTCACTGACAGCGCGCGCCCGGGGCAAGAGCACCCCCACACCCGTTGTACTTCGACGAAAACGAAGTACAAAATTGATAGCAGTAATAAGAAAATATTCTGGCGTGTGTTCATTATTTTGTGTTTATGGCTGCATTTGTCTGGTTCTTAATGTATGTCTATAATGTTTGGGTCATTCAAGTATTTCCAGAGGAACATTTTCTTGTGCATCGACTGTATGACGCTGGCAAGTCAAACACGCGCTTCACTCAATTAACTCTGAGACCTCATTTCATGCCCGCTTATTTTAAACCGCCTCTTTGCCGGATGTGTGCCACCATCTATTAGCTGCCTGTCTCTCTCTATTGATTGCTCGATGAAATTCGAGTCCCTTTTGTACCACCTAAAATAAAAGAAAACCTGAAGGAAACAGGGCGCACACTCAGCAAAGAACAAACCCCGCTGTGCATCATTTCGTTTCTGTGTCTTTGCCTCCATTTTGCGCCTTTTCGACACAAGATCATATATTTATTTAAATCAAGCAATTAAATGTGAAGTGCTGAACCGTTCTCCAAACGTCTCGTTTTAGCCTGTGACGGGTGGTACGATGTTGCGCACGGATGCACGAGGAAACTGGGCATGAAGATTTGTGGTAAGTCACTGTGCCAGTCAAACTCCAAACAGGCGCCAGTAGCTGGGTGCCAAGATTCAGATCACATTTTTCTGCTCGGTCATACCTTGCTGACCAGTGCAAGCATATTTACATCATCAATTTATAGAGCATTAGGCTAGGAGCCAGTGTGAACGATGGCCTGACCTTTATCCTCCATATCGTGATCACTTAAACGTTATTTAAAAAGAAAGAGAAACAAAGCGATCTAATAGATATTTAGTTTAACGCATCTTAATGTAGAACCTGCAGGGTCTGTGCAGTGTCAGAAGGAAAGTTTTGCGACGCCAGTGTGATCGCTCCCGTATTTGCTCCTCGGCAATATCCTATATCAGAAGAAAAGGCCTTTTCGTAATGAGATCTCTCTCTCTCTCTCTCTCTCTCTCTCTCTCTCTCTCTCTTCTCTCTCTCTCTCTCTCTCTCTCTCTCTCTCTCTCTCTCTCTCTCTCTCCTCTCTCTCTCTCTCTCTCTCTCTCTCTCTCTCTCTCTCTCTCTCTCTCTCTCTCTCTCTCCTCTCTCTCTCTCTCTCTCTCTCCTCTCTCTCTCTTGTGGATCCCAATAATATATTATAAGCATTATGTTGTTGTGGCATATATATTTATATATATATATATATATATATATATATATATTATATATATATATATATACTATATTTTAATTTTACTTATTCGTTTTTTTTTTTTTACTTAATGTTGAATAATGTGCGTTATATTAATTTCTTAGACTATTCCAATGGCAATGTATTGTCTAAACCGAGTCTAAAAACAAAGCATTCAACGCTCGCAAAAATATTTTACATATTATTTTAATAGCGTACAAAATGCATACGATCTGTAACTAAAACCGCTGCTTTTTAGCATAAGAGAAATAAATCGCAATAAAACCGTGTGAATGATGTTCAACCAATCGCTGAAGATTTACGGCATCGGATAAACCATTAGCACTTATCAGAACCGAACCTGAATGAAGGAGACTGGTGAATTAACGGGGGCCTGCTCTCTCTGATAATATTGTCGGATAGTCCTCAAAACGAGAGAGATAAGCCGGCCGACCACGGGGAAAAGATGGTGCTTTGTGAAAACGAAAGTCAAACATTTCTCGCATATATAACGAGATAAAATAGATTTACAATGAAATACAATTTAAAATTGTTTTCTAAATAAAAACATATTTCTTTTATATATATTTTTTCCAAACATTTAATTTATCCACATGCAGTTGCTTTCACTGACTTAAGCACATTTGAATGAACTAACAAAAATGGAATCCATGTTATGCTGTTTGATTATGGCAAATCCTTCTAATGTACAAGTAAGTTGCATCAGTAAAACGTCAATAAAATGGAGCTTCGGTCTATTGAACGTGGCTCTTGGCAGTTAATGACATGGAGCGCTCAAGCGGAATCCAGTGTAGGATGATGTACATAAGCACCGCCATGTTTCACGAGCCTCTGATGTAAAGCTTACAAGGGTGGCTCTGTCAACCTCCAATCTATAATTAGGGTTGTCCTACCAAAAGTCCAACCACTGGAATAACCCTTAGGTATAAATAGACGAGCCCAAATCTGTGGTTATAGTTGAGCAACTGGTTACAGACAACTTGCGAGAATCCAGGTTGAGGATGTTTTGCGATTCTCCCACGTGTTGTAATGATGCAGGTTTCCTGCAGAAGAACAACAGTTTGGATGAGAGGAATCGCATGATGGGAGCCTTAAAGGAGAGCACCAAGAACCAGATGTCCTGTGACAACAGCGAGAACTTCAGGCGCACAGAGACAGACTTCTCCAACCTCTTTGCTAGAGGTAAGATCACAACTTTTGAAATACAATTGTGCATTTATGTAGAGATGTTATGTTGTGCAAGAAAATAAAGTCGCTCACTGTAAAATTGTATTACCTGAAGGATTATTTAACCTGAAGAACTTCTTTCTAAAAGAACACTCCAATGGTTCTTCTTTTACCAAATGAAAGCACAGTTGCATTTTCAAGAAGACATGGCCAGTGAAATGGGGTAGAGGTTTCACTTAATCTAAACCCAATTATACCAATTTATTCATTAATCTAGACCTTTTATTTTATTTAAAGGAACACTTTAAATATTTATAGTATAGGCATCTATTTTTAAATAACACATGAAAATGTCACATAAAATGCAGCCATTCTGTTTAAATGTTTGAACAAACAGTCTGTAAAATGTCACATTTTACTTTAAAACCAAAGAGAAAGAATAGACATCATTTGTAAGAAAGCATGATGTAATAATCCCTCTATAAATAAAATTCTAGATCTACTACCAGCTAAAAATGGAGAAGAACCCACAATCCAGTTTCTTCTTGAGGTGGTGGAAATCCTCACCAATTATGTCCGCAAGACCTTTGACAGATCCACCAAGGTTCTGGATTTTCATCACCCTCACCAGCTCCTGGAGGGGATGGAGGGATTCAACCTTGAGCTGTCGGACCAACCAGAGTCCCTGGAGCAGATCCTGGTGGACTGCAGAGACACGCTCAAGTACGGAGTGAGAACAGGTAATGTTTTTCTTTTTTGTCATACTATACTTCCATCCATCCATCCATCCATTCATCCATGCACTCATTCATTTGTGAACTGTTAGGTTTAAAAATGCCTTCTGAATTTTTTTCTCAGGCCATCCTAGATTTTTCAATCAACTTTCTTCTGGTCTTGACATAATTGGCTTGGCTGGAGAATGGCTGACATCTACTGCCAACACTAACATGTGAGTTGTAGTATCCAACCCATTTCTTCTTGTCCCACCGGGCCCTGTGAGGTCGTTTGTAAGAACAAAATGTCTTCTGTGTTATGCATGTAAGTACTTCCTGCGCTTAGAGGTTATATAAAGGCAAAGTGTGAACGCCATGGCCAGAGGCGTTGTCTTTGTCAAGCCAGTATCGAGTGATGTGTCTGAACGCTGTAACCACCCCGGTGCCCTCAGGCCATGAGAGATTGCATATTGATCAGCACATATACATTTCACCACTGTTCTACATGAAGAAAAAATAGCAAATTGAGTTGAGCGTTTCAGTCGGACATTGCTGCCTGATGAGCTACTCATGCGGAGATTAAAAGCGATTTGCAGAGAAACGACAGTATGGATTACACGGCCACAAAGGGAGCCTGCTTGTTACTGGCTTTAACAATAATTGTTACTAATAAATCAAATGCTTAATCCTTTTTTTTAGTATTTCAAAAATAATATAATATGATGTGACGTAATATAATAATATATAATATAATATAATATAATATAATATAATATAATATAATATAATATAATATAACATAACATAACATAACATAACATAACATAACATAACATAACAAAATAATATAACATAATATAAATTTGTGTGTGTATGTGTGTGTGTGGTTGTAAATCTGCCTAATCTCAGTGTCAATAGAGTCTGACCTGAAATTAATATATTTTCTAAATATTAGTTTTAAATATTAAATATTGATTAAAAAAATGTGACTCAGAACATTTTTGGAAAACGACACAACTTGTGAACTAATTGTATTAGTAATAAAAACTAATACAGTTTTAGCATTTCGTTCATGTGACAAGTTTCCTCAGCATCCCCAAAATTCAACAAAAGACATGCATCTGATCATTACTCCTAAAAACCTGCTTTCACTAAAGCACTGAATGGACTTGTACCAAGCCTATTTAACAGCTCATTGATTGCGTCTGACTGTGGGCTGGTATCCGCCTGTGCCAGCTGGGACCAGCTATAGTCTGAGAGCTTGTCCCTGCAGCCTCAGCAGTCTGGCCTTCGCTTTTCTCTCCCGGAGGCCATTTTGATCTCTGAGGACCAGGCACTTCATTACAGCTGTCTTTCTTAATATAAATAGAGAGCTTCTTACAATAGAAGTCACTTATGATGACAAAAAGGCTTGTTAAACAGCTATAACCAAGAACAATGCATTTGGCAATAGGGAATTATTGTGATTAATGTCCTTTTAAAGGAATCATGTACAAAAAGACAGGATGGAAATAAAAGAACACAAGCAAAGTTATCTCAGAAACAGTACATTTGACACTTTTACACAATATGAGAGTTTTGTGAGACATGTGATGTGAAGTTTATGATGAAAATGTTGTTAAATGTGTGTGTGTGTGTGTGTGTGTGTGTGCGTGCGTGTGTGTGTGTGTGTGTGTGTGTGTGCTTTTACCTGTTTACTGCAAGATTTTGTAAAAGTCAAAAGCCAACAGTATTGTCCACTTCAATCATGTCTTACAGAGAGCTTCCAAAGAACAGTTCGGAACGCACATCCAACATTGCTCAGAAAAATTAAACATGCATATAAAAGAATTGTAAACTGTATACAAGTGTTAACATCTTAGACAGCTAAACAGTATGAATATAAGCATAATAGAAATGCAAAGTTATTATCAATTAGAACTTATAGACTTATTGTGCATTATAGACTTATTGGGGCACATTATTCTTGGTATGTTCTTTTGATTGAGCCCCAGGAACGTTTTTCATATTTTTTTATCCCTGCTGGCATTTGTGTGAGATGTAATGGCTGAGTGATTGTAATACAGTTGACATGCAGCAGTGATGCTGGCATTTCAGTGGAGCAGAGGTGATGTCTGGTGCTGCGCAGCCGCTGTGATTTCTTCATGTGTCAGTGCTGTGAGAAGTGTTTGTATCAGCTGATGGCAGAGAAGTGTTAGATCAGCAGCAGGGGCCGCAATGACTGCTTCTTCATCTTTCTCCAGCTACAGGAATGAAGCTGTTTCTCTCACCTTTCACTGTTTTTATTCTCGTTTTGATGGATACTGCGCTCCACATCCCCTGCAAGACACACACACACAAACACACACACACACACACACACACACCACACACACACACACACACACACACACACACACACACACACACACACACACACACACACCAAAACAATCTTACACACATTTTCTCTTGCACAAACTCTCATTCTCTAACATAATAATTTGCACGCACGCCCTTGTTTATTCACAAATACATTATCATATTTCAAATACTGAGCAATAAGAACAAAGTTTCGTTTTTACATCTTTTATATCATTAACAAATAAAAAAAACTTTTATGTACGGCGTTTTATTTGACTTTGTAGATATGCTAATATTTTTTCTTATTTATGTCCGTTAAATGGTTCCACATAAAGCCGGTAGTGCTGTTCCAGAAACCTTATCCAGGCTGCTATTCAATTTCCTCTTAGTTTATCATGAAAAAGAAATTTGTCAAATCCAACACGTGTTTTGGTCTTTGTGAAAATGCCATAGTTTTTATGTGACAAGATGACAGCCGGAATCACGGGTTTATTGATGATTCTGTTATTTTACAATCTTTGTTCCTTTACGGAGCACGAAACAATGGTTCTCCCCCAGGCTGTTGCCTGTCCTAGATGTGTCCCATCGCGCTCATCCGCCATCATCCAGCCTTCAGCCTCTCTGCACGTGCGATAGATTTGCGTTGAAGCGTGTCCTTATCTCTTTTGCACAGCCGGCCCGCTCGTTCACGCGCTGTCTGTCTCCCGTCAGGCCTCAGCTCCCCATTCAGACAGACAGATAGGCATCACAGCCTCATTATAATAGCCGCTATCTGGCCCATCACAGACGTCTTTTAATTAGAGAAATTCAAAGCAGATGAGAGGAACAGAATTATCTCTGATGGAGGAGTGTGTTCTGTCTGCGGGGCTGTAATTCGTGGACTAGAGGTGCTGTCTGCATTTGACAGTTTCAAGAAGTAATAAATCTGATGAAATGTGGCAAGAATCTGTTACAGTCGTGAGGGTATGTCATGACGTTTATACGCCCTAACAACACGTGTTAAAAACACGCTAGACAAGCTACAGTTTTTGCGTTATTTGTTATTTGTGCGCCTCTTTGTAGGCGTGTGCGCAAAAATCAAAACACTGCACGGCGGCCTTTGATTTTTTTGGGAAAAAAGAGAAATACATTTTTTTCGCAGCAATCCTGTTATTGTAAGACTAAATATATTAAATATGCTACAGTGTGTATCTGTTTTGTTTAAGGGTCAGCATGCTTTTATACGAATTTCTTTTGGCACATTACCTGTATAGTATATATTGAATAATACTACAATATAGGAAAAGGATAATTTTACGAATTAGTCTTCAAATGATTGTCCTCTTAGTAATGTTGCTAAATATTTTGTATTTTTTTGCTGGTTGTTTTTGCTCGACAGGTTCACATATGAGATCGCCCCGGTGTTTGTTCTGATGGAGCAGCTCACCCTAAAAAAGATGCGGGAGATTATTGGCTGGCCGAACGGTGACGGAGATGGACTTTTCTCACCAGGTTTTCAAATCAACTCAAAAAGACATTCAGTACATGTTCAACACTCTTAATAAAAAGCATCTGATGTTGGCTTGTAGGTGGCGCCATATCAAACATGTATAGTGTGATGGTAGCGCGGTACAAGTATTTTCCGGAAGTTAAAACCAAAGGCATGTGCGCGGCCCCGCGACTGGTGCTGTTCACATCCGAACATGTAAGTGATTTCAGATTCTTTGGCCTGATATACGGTAGAGTGGAGAATTAACGCCCTCTGTCGGACACTGAACATTTGGAAAGCATTTCTCGTTCTACAATGCAAACGGGTTGTGTGTGCATGCGTGTGTTGATTAACCTTTTGTTTAATGTACGTACATAATAATTTATTTTTCAGAGCCATTATTCCATCAAAAAAGCAGGAGCTGTACTGGGCTTTGGTAAAGAAAACGTCATCCTTCTCAAGACCGATGAGAGGTAAGCTGTCATCAAAATAAAAAATACTAAACTACTGAAAGTAATATTAATTTTATTAAGTTTAATTATATATTAATATTTATTTTTGTGAAAATAACTATAAAATATTGCAACAATTAGAAAGTGTGTTTCTGTCAGGGTTTAATGCCTTAAACATCTGAATTGAATTTGCTATTATTCCTGGGAAGTCAGATGTTTCTCCAGGCATTCATGGCAGTTGATTAATTTGCTTTAGCTAGATTCTCATTGGCTGTTTGGTTTCAGGGGGCGTGTTATACCTGCAGATTTAGAGGCCAAGGTCATTGATGCCAAGCAAAAGGTAATATCAGAAATTGTTTAATTCTCCTCATTTAACACAATAGTTTAATTCAGTTTTTATTATGTCCAAAACAAGTTGTTAAATATATCCATCAGGAGTGTTTTTCTGAAGTGAACCTGATTCTCACAAGTTTTTCACCATGATTCAGGGTCACGTGCCGCTGTTTGTGAATGCCACAGCGGGTACAACGGTGTATGGAGCTTTCGATCCCATCAATGACATAGCTGACATCTGTGAGAAGTACGACCTTTGGTTACATGTGGATGTGAGTTCAGTCTATTAGCTGCTGCATTAAAAACAAACTTCCATCTCAACAACATAATCTATAAAAAAAACTGTCAAACTTAAGGCCCGCGGAAACTGCAGATCCCATAATGCAGTGCTTTTGCTGCCTTACCTTGTATACATTACATAATTTGTGACATTGACCTCAAAGCACTTTCATAATTTATTCTCTTAATGTTTTTTGCCACATGTACATATTTGTGTTTTGCATAATTTTATAAATAATGTGTATTTTATTACGGGGAATACACATTTTCAAGTTTATTTAAAGTTTAAGCTTTATTTATTTTCCTAAGCCAGTTGTTTTAAGTTTAATCATATTTATTCAGAAATATTATTATTATTATTATTATTATTATTATTATTTCCTGTCTGCTTTTATCCATGTTTGTGTATGACACCGTGCTGCAAAAAGATTCTAATTCAAGTCTTGAAAAGAAACGGAGATAGGACTTCTACTGAAATGGAGAAACCGATGCTGAATACTGAATAATTGGTGTTTGCAGGGTGCATGGGGTGGAGGACTGTTGATGTCCAGAAAACACCGCCACAAGCTCAGTGGTATTGAGAGGTGTGTGTGCTGCCTCAGCATAAGAACATTTAGTGTGGAACCTGAAAACCCAATTTCTGGTCTGATTTTGGGTTTTTGCTTCTTTGGTTCAGGGCAAACTCAGTCACATGGAACCCTCATAAGATGATGGGTGTTCCGTTACAGTGCTCCGCCATCCTGGTCAGAGAGAAGGTGAGCTTCATGCTTCTTCCTCAGTTCTCAAAGGCTCGGTTCTGGGCTTCTTCTGAGTCCGAGGTCATGTGGTATTTGGGTTCTCTCTTAAATCAGTTCTGATATGTCCACCTTAGACGCTGGGATTCCATCTCGTTACAGGGAATTTTGGCAGGATGCAACTCCATGTGTGCTGGATACCTCTTCCAGCCGGACAAGCAGTACGACGTGACCTATGACACCGGCGACAAGGCCATACAGTGTGGCCGGCACGTGGACATCTTCAAATTTTGGCTCATGTGGAAGGCCAAGGTCGGTCCAGTCACCGAGTTTATTAATCACTCCTGTGTTCAACTTGGCATGTGTGTAACCGATATTTTCGGCTGATGAATCCACAGGGCACCATTGGATTAGAACAGCACATCGACCGGTGTCTGGAGATTTCAGAATATCTGTACAATAAAATCAAGAACCGTGAGGGATATCAGATGGTTTTTGAGGGGCAGGTCAGTGCACAGACTAATACGCTGCACGCATGCATAAGTTCTGAGATGAGCGTTTAACATTTGTTTCCATTTTCTAGCCTCAGCACACAAACGTTTGCTTCTGGTATATTCCACCCAGCCTGAGGGGGATGCCAGACGGAGATGAACGGCGAGAGAAGCTGCACAGGGTATTTCAATTCACTTTTACTTGTTGATCCATGAAAAGTGAGAACTAACATTTGTGTTATAAAAAAAAAAAAATGTGCATAAAAAAAATTATACATACATTACATCCAAACTGGGGTTTGAAAAGGCACATCAGTCATATTATAACAACCCTAAATAATAATAATAATAAAAATAATAATAATAATAATAATAATAATATATTATAAAATAAGATGTTTTAAAATACATTTTTTCTCACATTTTTCACCTCTATTTTTTCCCTCATTCATTTTTGTATTCAATGAAGAATTAATTTAATAGTATAGAATTATTATTAGATTTGTATATGTACATTATTTTTATATTATTTTATTGTCATTATTTTATTCTTCGTAAAAAATTGTTGCGTTGGATAATTACGTAGTAGAAAAACTGAAAACTGTCGTTTTTTCCTCTGCAGGTGGCGCCAAAGATTAAAGCATTGATGATGGAGTGCGGGACCACCATGGTGGGATATCAGCCACAGGGAGACAAAGTCAACTTCTTCCGCATGGTTGTCTCTAATCATGCCGCCACCAAGTCTGACATAGATTTCCTCATCGATGAGATTGAACGGTTGGGTCACGACCTCTGAGTTACGACCTCGCCGGTCCATTCTGTCCACACACTGTAAAACTCTCTGGTAAAACTAAAGTCTGCAGTAGTGTTATTACAAAACTATGTTCAATGAAAAATATGTTATTTTAAAATTATAAGACCTTAACAACAACGACATTCTATTGTATTCACAAACAGAAAAATGTGGTTGCCAGGAAGTAAGCAAAAGAAGCATCCAATCCATAAACAATACAATGAAGCTCATGTTATATATTTTCATTCCAATCCTATATTTTAAGGCTTATAAAATGTATGTGTTCATTTGTAAACGCCCGTCAGCCAATGGTTTATAGACTGCAGTAAACTCAAATGAACGTAAGATCCCAAAATAAAATTAGATATTATTTATTATATATGTGTTACAATAAATAACATTTTTCTCCTAGCAATATTTGATCTTAAAATTATATGTTGATGTACAGTCATAATTTACTACTAACTCTTTAATGATAAGCACAGTGGCATTTTGATGTTGTGAAAATGACCGATTTGTTTCACAGTGCACGGGTGAATAGATAAACTGTACTTCCCATTGTGTTGTGGTCCAACACGTTTGTTCTTTCCCCTCTCTCTCTCTCTCTCTCTCTCTCTCTCTCTCTCTCTTTCCTCTTTCCTTCTAGCTCTCTCTGTGTCTTTCTTTTTCTCAAGTCTCCCTCTGATTAGATCTTTAACTTTCAGAATAGCTACTTACACAGGCACCTTACAGTGGAGTTGAAGCCCGCTGGCCTTGGGCCTGTGAAGAAGGACACGTCCTGTCCTGAGTAGTTGAGGTTCTGTGTGTGAACCAGTGGTTGTATTACGATCTGTATTTCAGTGTTGTGTTACTAGAACTTACCTTTAGTAGGTCCTGTAAAGTGTATAATCAATACCTTTGTGAGGTGAAACATTCGTTTTTCAGTTTGAAATGTCAGATAAATAAATATATATATATATATATATATATATATATATATATATATGTATATATACACACGTATATATAGAAAAGAAATAACTATTTATATTGTGAACTGACCAGTGTGCAAAGGTCCAGTCCTTCTCTCATTTGTAATGTATTTTCATTTCTACTTTTAAACAAATGATATAATCAAACGTAGGGTTAATGTTTATGGTCCAGTAATGTACTCGTGAGCCAAAGACCAAACTAATGCCATAGATTCTACATTATATTCAAATAGCAAGCATATAACGTAACCTCAATATGCATACGTACTTATGACATATAGGTTTGTTGTTCAGGCCCTTACTTTTGTGCAATCGGTGTGTCAGTGTTCTGTTCTCGTGTGTATCTTTAACTGAATGTTAAAAGCAATCCTGTGAATTACCTGGTAGTTAGTTACCAGAGATTTATAGCTGATTATTAATATTCAACTCAGGTGGATCTGTCTCATAGCATCTTGTTAAAAAAACGATTCAAAAGTCAGCAAAAGCACAAGCATTAAGAGAAGAATGGGACGCTTGTCCCAAGGATGCTGAAAGATTGTGTTTAAATGAATATTTAATGAAAAGTTATTGATATATTTATTGCTGTATTAAGATTAATCTATTGTCTATAACTTGTGAAAGTGAATTGTTTATTTCTTTGTCCTGAACCCCGCACAATAGTCCTGACTTGTGTGTTGAATGTGTGGAGGGCCGTCTGGTCTCCTCGGGCTGGCACTTTAAAATACAATCACTCGAATGGGAAACATAACAAACATGTGTACAATGCACAATAAAAGCGATGAAGTCTATTTGTCTTTTGTTTTTCTCTACAAACACTTTTTTGCTTTTCACAGAGTTTAAGGTGAGTGATCTGTTAGATTTAACTTAAATGTTTTACAAATCTGAGTGGCTTTCGTTTCATTAAAAGAGAGTTTTTGTATAAAGTGGTTCTGTTGTGTTTACATGCGATGTTTTTGTTTATTACATATTTTACAATAGGATTTTATGATTTCCATCACAACTCTTCTCAAACAATAATCAGTCAAATAACTGGATAAGAAAGGTACTGTGACAAAATAGACAAGCACAATCTTTTAGTCTTGAAAGCTTTGTCCAAATTAGCAAAATAAATTTTAATGTGTTTAATAGTTTTAATTAAAACTATTCTCAGCTCTTGTAGTTTGGAATATGGACTCACTCAGACCGTCCACTGAACATTTAGTCAGTCTGGACTGTTAATTCCCAAGTTTAATTGTGACAATCCATTTACTCCTAAGGAACCAGGAAAATCTTTTAAGAAAATGTTCTGCTGAATTTAGTCAGTAAAGTCAGGACAGAATTGTACACGCAATCAAAATGAATGAATTTGTTTTTGCAATTTGCACTTTTCTCAGTGTCTAGTGCATTAATTGTGTTTTTTAAACAGAAATTAAACAAATGAAAAAATTGGAAGAAAAAACTAATCACGTTTTACTTGCATTTTTGCAGTAGTATCACAAGGGGGCAGCATGCATTCTTTTGGTATGATACAAGAGCCTTGTAAATTGAATTGAATTGAATTGAATTGTCACAGCGGGAAAATTCCATGTCACAACAACAACAACAACAACAACAACAACACAGCAACAACAACAACAGCAGGAACAAATTTAAAACAAAGGAAATATTAACTAGAAACTTCGAAGTAAGGAGCTGTTGTTCTTATTAATATAATATTTTATGGTGTTCCAATTCTTTCATTAATTTTTAAATTAAATTACCTATATAGCGTATTTGAGTTAGACCCCTTTAAAACAATTACATGTGAACCAAAGAAACGTTTTTCATCAGGCTGCTGGAAGATTGTTTTAAAAATGTAGATTGAATGTTTCTAGAGCACACATTCGATTCTCATCAAATGATTAAAATAATCATAATCACATCGAATTAATTCAAAATCCCCATTGTTTTGCTACTTTCAACTACTTGCTAAAAGCACTTTAATACCCCCCCCCCCGGCAGCCAGAGAAGGACCAAACTATGATAATATTATGGCCCTCTCAAACTCATCCAATCGAGTTTCCTCAATCTTTGGCCTCCTGCACTTCACTACTTGCCGAGTCCGACCTTTTCTCTCCACACTCCGGCAAACTTTGGAGGGGGAGATGGGTCTGAGGATTGACGAGGAGCTGTGGAATAACATTTCAGCTAAAGCTAATTCCATCTGTGTCTGTGCTCGACTGAAGCTCATTCAACTCAAAGTTGTTCACAGAATCCTTTATACAAAGACTAAACTACAGAAACCGTCTCTAGCAGAGGATGATCGAGGATAGCAGAGGATAATACAGTTATGACAGTAATGTCATTGTGAAATAATTTCATTACACGGATGAAATTAATGACCAAGAGAGAATAGAGAATAGGTGTTGTTGCTCGACACAATATGAAATTGAACTCAATATTACAAACTGTAAAAAATGTCAGTTTAAAATACTAAACATTCAAAAACGTGTGTTTTGAAACGGGAAAGCAGAAGATATTCGGAATGCACCTGCGCGCACGCCACATGATCGCGCGAATACTTCTTCCGCCAGTGCCACGTCACTCACCGCCGCCGCGCGCATCCGCTAACAGGGAGACTGCGACGTGTCTACCGGCCGGTGGAGAACTATTAACGAACGGGAATTGAATCGCTGTCACAAAAACAGTGATAATGGGCGGATCGCAGAGTGTGGAAATTCCCGGTGGTGGTTCGGAGGGCTACCATGTTCTCAGAGTGAGTTTGCTCCCACGATCTTTTTTTTTTTCAGCCGGACATCACACATCCCGGAAGGAGGCGAGTTCAAATCGAGGCCGAGGCCCCGAGGCCTGCGACTAACACAGGCTTGAAGCTAAAGTGGCTAAACGAGAACCTATTGATTGGAACCTTGAAGCTACTGCTTTAAAAACACAAATTGTCCGAATGTGTGCGAAACGTTTCTAGAATAGGCTCGTGTCGTCCTATTTTATGTGCTGTCATTGCTGTTATTGGTACATAAGATCTTGTGGATTGTGAAAAGACGAAGCTTATTTTGTGGCACTGGTTTACTTCAGCAGATATTGTTTATGCGTTACTTTTTTGATCACTGCCATCGCTTATTCTTTAATTTAAAAGACGACAGCAATATAGTGTCAAAAATACTTGCATGCTGTGTGCGTGTGTGCGTGTGTGTGCGTGCGCGTGTGTGCGTGTGCGTGTGCGTGTGCGTGTGTGTGTGTGTGTGTGTGTGTGTGTGTGTGAGAGAGAGAGAGAGTGTGAGTGAGTGCGTGAGTGATAGAGAGAGAGGGAGAGAGAAAACATCTTGACTTCTGCCTTTATCTTTAACTTGCTGGATAAATCCTGTGATTTAAAGATTAAGCTTAATGTGTTGGTCATACTGGTTGGTTTTGTTCTCGTGCAGGTGCAGGAGAATTCGCCTGGACACCGAGCAGGTCTAGAACCTTTCTTTGACTTCATTGTGTCCATCAACAACACCAGACTGGTGGGTTTGCCACACTGCTGCATTCGTCCTGAGTATGAAAAACAAAGCAAATTCCTTCTGTTTACTCTGCGTCGTTTTTCTTTCTGAGTCTAGAACAAGGACAATGACACGCTTAAGGACATCCTCAAAGCCAGTGTTGAAAAGCCAGTGAAAATGCTGGTGTACAGCAGCAAAACTCTGGAGCTGCGGGAGTCTACTGTCACCCCGAGCAACCTGTGGGGCGGCCAGGGTCTCCTGGGGGTCAGCATCCGCTTTTGTAGCTTTGAGGGAGCCAATGAGAATGTCTGGCATGTTTTGGTGAGTACCTGACATGTGGAATCATCCTCTGATTCATTAATTTGTGCACATAGTTGTTACGGGTGGGAAACATGAGTGCTAATGTAGTCAACTTTGGCATTGTCTGCAAGAAGGGCGTGGTCTGGTGAAACCAGAATTGGAAACCAGAGTTTGAAGATGAGCTAAAAAAATTGGGACTCAATTTCTCTTTGTTCTTTTTTTTTAATTTTTAATAAAGGAAGTGGAGCCGAATTCTCCTGCTGCATTGGCTGGTCTGAGACCGCACACGGATTACATCATTGGCGCAGACACAGTTATGAATGAGGTTTGTCCTTCACAAACCATTTTGAGGTGGACTAGACTTGCCCTGGTAAATTATTCTATTAATAAACAGCAGTTTTGATTGTTCAGTCAGTATCATATTTTTCAGGCGCACCAGTATTAATCATTTATTTCCAATTGTTTTGTTTTTTTTTCACCACAATTATGGCACATTTTTGTTTCTCGATAAGAAGTTGCACAGTCGATTTTCTTTTTTTTTTTTTTACAGTTTTAAACTGGTATGTGTTCCTTTTATTCCAAAGTTATACAAGTTAAATTCTAAAATTATGATGTTACTGACTTTTATCTCGTCTTCTGTCCATTTTTATCCCCTCCTTTTTTTCATCCTATATCTCAATTTCTGTTTATTTGGTGTTTTGATTCAAAACACACACCAGTCCTGTTTGTGTGCACACAACGTTTTTGGATTAAATAAGAATCGTAAAGGTGAATCGTGGGAAGAAATATGAAATTAAATTGTTTGACAGAATTTAGATTTGAATGAAGACGTGGAATCCGGTTTGGAATGAGAACATGTTTTAGTGGAAGATATGGACCACTAAAAATGCTTGTGTCCGTCTTCCATCCATTTGCTTTTTGTTTGGCTTCTGTTGCCGTTTTTTTTATTTTGTGTCTCATAAAAAACCTCCAACTTAAGTTCAAGCAGATCCAGTCTCTCCAAATTAGAATCAGATTACAGAAAAAATTGATAAGGTTATCTTTAAAACAACCAAGATTATCAGGGCAATTTGGTAGAAAGCAGAGATATCAGAACAGAATAAGACTGATTGTGTTGCGTGCGTGTATGAGAGAAACCAACATTAGTCTTTCAATTTTTCATGTTTAATTATTGGTCTTTCTTTAGTCTGAAGACTTATTCTCACTGATTGAAACCCACGAAGGCAAAGGCCTGAAACTCTACGTCTACAACACAGACACGGACAACTGCAGGGAAGTGGTCATCACGCCCAACAGTTCCTGGGGCGGAGAGGGGAGGTGTGTGATCATCCATCTTCTGCTCCTCTTCCCATTGTGCTTAAATCTGACATCATCACATGTCTCTCTTCAGTCTGGGTTGTGGTATTGGCTATGGTTACCTGCACAGAATTCCAACTCGGCCTTTTGAAGAAGGCAAGAAAATTAGTTTTCCCGGCCACATCCCCAGTGAGCCCATCAGTCCGCTGAAGGATGGATTTACGGAGGTATTGCATGTTTTTGTGCCTGTAAACGTTCGATTTGTGTTTTAATGGATACTGTGTTTCATTTAGGTTCAGCTGTCAGCAGTCACTCCGCCCCCTGGCTCAACGCCGGCCCCCACTGGACTCGAGAGCAGTTTGTCTGGCCTGTCACTCAGCCCTGCCCTGCCCCCGATACCAAGCGAACTCAACACAGGTGATTCAATTCAAAATCAGACTAAAGGATTTTTAGCTTTTCAATCCGTAAATGAATCAACATCAACGCAATATCTTAATTGTCCTGCTCTGTCTGCTCAGGTGTTCCGACAGTCCCAATGCTGCCCACCCAAGGAACCCTAGGGCTGGGTCTCCATCCAGCGGTCAACCCCTCCACCACCCTGCCAGGTACAGTGCAGATCTAGAGTAGGTGGTCTGCTGCACCAGCTGATTTGTTGGAATTCATTATTTGTATTTTCAGGTTTGATGCCAGGGCTCCCACCCCTGCCAAACTTACCCAACCTTGCCAACCTCAACATTCCTTTACCAGACCTCAACACTATACCGTTAGCTGGGATCAGTGGGCTACCTTCTACCACAGCAGGTATGGGCTCGTCTGTTCTTATGGCACATTCGCTGCCAATCATATCTGCTAGCAACTTTAGCATTTGTGGTTCTTTTTCCTGCTTGATCGTTATTCGCCTTGTTTTGTAGGTCTGCCCCCTCTCCTTCCACTAAACCTCCCTGGCATCTCTCCTCTGCCCATGCCCACTGTCTTGCCCTCTACACTGCACAGCATGCCAGGGGTCACATTGCCACCGTCCCAGGTACCCTCTGATCTAGTACTGCCCATCTCTTTATCCGCCCAACAGAAGCCAGCGCTCATTCTGGATGCCACGCCCACACCTGCTGTCACGGACACATTCTCAGAAACTCCCACTGGCAGCGAGACCCTCACACAGCAGACCCCCGATGCACAGGTCACAGAGTCCTCATAATGACCGGGTGAAGGACCTCTCTATGTCTCCATGTATTTATTCAATGTGACAAAATTCCAGCGTGCAATAGAAACACTAATCTGCTGAGATGCCCAGAGAAAACAGACACCGGATATTAAACATTGATTAAATGAAGAACGAACGAGACGAAGTGCATGTGTGGCCCTTCTCAGAAACTGTACTTCTGCCTTCCTGTATATCCTGTAATCAACGCTGCAATGATAGAATAGCATTCCTGTAACTACAAACGTGATTTTACGATGTAACGGCTGATTCTTTTCTTTTTCGCTATTTGTTCGAGGTTGTTCGTTTCTCTTTCAATGTCGACGTCATGGCTGGAGTGAATTGTGATGAGTGGGATGAATGTTTGCTTGTGCCGTTTGAGGATCGTGAAGGAATCTGTAAAGCACACAAGCAATAAACTACCCAGTTTTACACTAAAATATTTGTCTTTACAGACTCATTCATATACAGTAGACTATATAGAATCAATGAAAAGGCTGACGTTATACTTCAAGGACTCGGCACATTAACGCTCAACTCTTGAACCGTTATCTGTACCTCATTTTTTATATTTGTGTAATTGGTGACAAGTCAAACCAAACCTACTGTGTACCTTTGAATCTTATCACAAGTTATGTTTTACGTTTATAGCTCTGTGGTGCGACCTCTAACTTTTGATAATGATAATAATAATATTAATACAGTACAATTCATTTATAAGGCCTTTCAAGATCCTCAAAGTTCATTCAACTGTGTTTAATGTTGTAAAGACTGGACCAATCAATATAAACACAGAACTCTAGAATTCGAATTAAATTAGCATAGAATTTACAAAGACCAAAGTAGTGTTTATTAATTTTATTAACAAGAGATCAAAACAAAAAAAGTGTTTGCCATGAATTGTGTAGATAAAAAAACCTGGGTAATTAATTTACAATACAATACTGTATTGATAATGGGTTTAAGTGGTTTGGAACCGGAGGTCAATATGTATGTAAATTGTAAAGATTTTTCCCCAGTATTTTCCTTGTCCGCTTGATGGCAGTGTTGTGCCATAACGGTTTTAAGCAATATTGCAGCTAACAGCTATATTGCGTACTAAAATGTATTATTAATGTTAAACTAATACATTAATCTTTGATTAGTCCCAAAATCAAATATATAGACAAACGTTATCCCTTCATAAAAAAAAAATAGTTTCAAATTTATTGAAGTGACGATACAATTATGCGTGTGCATTTAAGGAAAAACGCAATTATACAAATTATTTCAAAATCTTTATTTGTCTTTTGGCTACATTCTCTACACTTGCAGCAGCACTTTCGAGACAGAGACCAGCATGTTCAGCTCAGAACCACTTCTGGGGTCAAAGGTCATAAAAGGAGAGGAGATTCGATTCATCACCCCAAATAAACAGACTATGGAAGCATTGATGGTTTGATCCCGGTCCGAATCACTTGGAGGTGCCGGATCCGGAAGGGTTGCTAAGCAACATGACAGCACTAGGTCTGGGCATTAATGAAAACAAGTGGGATCCGGCCCACCGACCGTCTGCGACTCACATAAACACTCACAACACACTTCATTCACAAACACAACGCAAGCAATGCTTCTGTTTTCATGCTTTATCCTTAAAACCCATTGATATTTGGTCTGATTTGTAACGTGAGTGAATTTTTCCAAAACGTAAAGCGCCATCAGTGACACAAAGCTCATTGACACACAAGTATGTGTGTGTGTGCGCGCGCGTTCGGTCACGTGCACGAACCTCATGAAACCCTTCATTCAAAATAAAAGCATCATTTGCTGAAGTTGAATTGAAACTATACCGAGGGTTTAATTATGGCAAGCTATAATATTCTAATTTCTATCATGTTCATCAAGTATCAACTGTATGCGCATGTATGTGTGCGATTACACTTACACACAGACACACAGAGGAACGTTTGTGTGTGCGTATAAAAGTATACACACTTAAATTAAAACAATATTGCTATGAAAGTCAAATAAGTGTGTGTATCTAGTCTCATTTCTTACTCTGGTGTGAGTTAGACATGTTTCATGAGAGACGCACATGCAGATTGTAAGCCCATTTAAACAGACAGAAATAATGTTACTGATGTGAAACGAACGCCGCGTTGCTTAGGCCCGTGTGTCTCTAACAAACATTCATTCACGTCAACACACCGCCGTGTTACACACCATAAACACTCGCCGATCACTACAACTGAGTGTCTCTAAATCTCACACTTGCACAAAAACACACCGTTGATAGAGACGTAGCTCGAGGAGGAGATCAACAAGCAGCTAAAACATTAGCACAGCCTTCCCATATCTACCCAACAAATGCTTCGTTTAAAAAAAACTAATTTAAAAAAACAAAACAAAAACAAAAAAAAGATACATATGTAGGGTTTCTCTGACAGCTGGATCCACACAGGAAATGACATCGCCCTTCTCCAATAAACAAGGCAGTCAGTGCGGCCATTTTGGGCAAGTCTGACAGCTGATTGGCTGATGCACCCGCCGCCGCTCCGTTCATCTGGCGGCGAGGAAAGGGAGGAAGTAGCAATCAGAAGTGTCAACAGGGATGAGTGACGGGCAGATGAGATCAGTAGGAAATGATTCCTGAAGATGCTGGGTTGGCGGGCGTGGCCTGCAAGTTTCCTGACGAATTGGATCGCCTCATGTGAGGAAGAAGGTAGGAGTCGCTGCCCAGCTGATGAACGTCGAAGCGATCCTCCTTCCTATAGGCCAGACAGCGGCGGATAAACGCCTGCCAGACAAGACACACGTTTCCATGGGGAAGTCACACACAACGCGTCTAAATGTTTAAGCCGGACTTCACACTGACCTTGGCCTCGTTGCTGGCCACGGGTTTGGCAGGAAACTGCACCTCAGTGGCTTTCAAGATGGTGTTTTCTTGGAGGATGTCTTGCTGTGATTGATTATGGCCAAACGGCTACAAAAAAAATTTCAAATTTAAACCCTGGTGTGTTTGTATGCTTACAGTTTCCAGCCACGAGCTTTACCTTGCGTCCATACAGGCACTGGAAGAAGATGACACCCACAGACCATACGTCTACTTTATTGGAGATCTTCGGAGGTTCTTTACCAACGACAAAACATTCTGGCGGCAAATACCTTAAGCATAGAGAGAAAGTTCAGAGTTTACTTGCAGAAAACATCTTCACAATTGCAGGAAAAAATTACTACATTTAAGCAAATTAAAGCAATAATACTACTTTTCCTTCTTTTAACAAACTTAACTTGTGACTCGTATTTCACTTTGATGACATTATGCATTGCTAAATGTCATACAATATATCTTCAGTAGTCCACTATGATTCCACTTGCTATGCCAATATATATCAGCGTATTCTGGGCTTCACGCCGTTGCGGAAAGTGTAGGGAGACAAAGCGAGTTCAGATGGTATTGAATTTGTATTGGTTATTTGAATTTCTTCCAGTGTTATTTAGCCACTGCTAAGTGTTGCGGCATGAGTAAAGTTTTTTTTATTTCTGTTGTTCAGCCAATAAAGACATGCATGTCTGCCTCCGGAACCATTATTTAAAGAAAACAGAACACAATGCAAAGTTTTCTTGGGATTTGTGATTGCTCCAGACGTTTCATTTTATTTCATTATTTTAAATTTTTTTGTGTACATACAATGTAAACACATTCATGGGTCTATATCAGGGGTCGGGAACCTATGACTCGCGAGTCATATATGGCTCTTCTGGTGGCTGCATATGGCTCTTAGACAAAGCTTTAAAAATACATAATAACGTAAAACATTTAAAACGTTCTCCGGTATTTCAATCCATCCATTTCCTGGTTGCGGGTTTCCACAGCTTTCCTCCAGACAACACCATGTTTTCTATTGGATAATGCGTAACGTTGTCGTGACGTCAGGACGTTAACTTCCCTGCCCTTCATTTAATATTCAGTAGTTCGCTACCTAATAGCGGAAACCGTTGCGTTCCAGACTTGTGCACGCGCGGTGCCTGCGTCTAGCTGTACAAACACCGGGCTTTGCGTGTGTTCGCTAGAAGTATTTCTTCTGCAGTTTTCAAAGCCGCGTGTTTGCAGGGTATGAATTCATTGCTTAACGTGGGGTAAAATAAGTTAAAAGTTGTAAAATAAAATCAAGTTTAAATGGATGCCCTCCCGATTTGAAATGTATTTTATTTGTGTTTGATTTATTGGAAATGTATTTGTATATATCTGAGTTTATTTGACCCGGGGGTCCTGAAAGAGTTGAAACACCGCTGGATGTGCACTGTGTTTCTGGTCTTGACCGCACGTTTTTGTTTTGTCAGAATTAAAAGTTTTACATATAATAACAGCGTTATCAAAACGAGTTGAAAGACTTTTTGTCCTGCATTTCATATTGGTTTTACAAATATGCATAGATTTACTCGTATTTAGTTTTAAACAGGTATGGCTCTTTCGGACTTTTACCAATATGCCGTGTTTATGGCTCTCTCAGCCAAAAAGGTTCCCGACCCCTGGTCTATATCTATCCACCAACCTAACTAAAGTGTGAGGTGATTTCATCAAGGCTTCAGTATTTCAATGCTTTTTTAATAGACTCTTTTAATTTGAATCGATGTAAACTGCATTTTTCTATCACCACTAACTTTCAAGAGTTATCCCAGACCTTTTCTTCAACACTCAAATCAAACAAGACAACTCTGCTTTTCTTATTAACGTAGTAGAGGAAAGCCACTGACCAGTATGTTCCTGCTCCTTGTGAAGTCAGGTCCATCCCATCCACTCCATAACTGTCGTCATCCATGATTTTAGACAACCCGAAGTCTGTGATCTTGATTTCCCCACAGGCCGTTCCATCCACAAGCAAAATATTCCCTGAAAAAACGAAATAAACATTTAATAATAATCTTTGGTCTTTGTCTTGCCATAACCGCAGCCATTTACTTAACACCAACAATCCAGACGATCAAATTAATAAAAAGCAACACTTCCCTTACATATTTACACGTGCGCTTTGAGACAGTTAAAACTGTGAAAAGCGCCCTACAAATACTCATATTATTATTATTATTATTATTATTATTATACAGACACCGTGAACAAAACCTGCGTTCAGTACAACCTTGTTTGGAAACATGTACAAACTTGTAATAATACAAATAAAAAAAGAATAAAACCATGATATGGAAAAGTCTCAACACAAGGACAATGATTCAAATCTGCACAAAAATACGAATCACGGTGAAACAAAGAAGCTACATTCTGAGAGCGGTTAGAAAGAGCTAGTTAGGAGAATTAGGCCTTCAAAATTGTGGGGGCCAGCAAAAAGGTCTCACAAGAGCCCAAAGGCCACACTTTGGCATAAAAATGTAGCATTTTAAGCCTCATTGTGACCTAAACGCCCGCATACACAATGTGCTCCGACATAAAACCAGCTAAAAACCTGTGAGAACCAATTCGTACCATTTTTGGCCTTTTCAGCTTTTATTTACTAGAACACAGGAGATGAGCACATTTCAAATACGTATTGGGAAACTCGGCTCACAAACCAAGGTTTTTGTTCACAGTATTTACGCAAATATTCGGACCAAGCCTGATATAAATCTGTTTTGCTCCTGCACATAATAGTAACGGTTAATATTTCTAAAGATCAAAAGTTTTTGACATTTGGAAAAAGGCCTGCTTGTACTTACGTGTTTAATTTAATATATAAAATATGCACATATAAGCACACTCCTAGTGTTTGAGCTTCTAAAATAAGGAAAAAAAAAAAAAGAGTGCTTATAATCACGCAAACACGATATTTGAGTTCTAATGTCGGGAAGCCAAGACATTAGCCAAACGGCATTTTATGAGTGAAACGTAGAATGTTTCGCAGTGCAGGTGGGTTTGTGCTCACCTGGTTTTAGGTCATAATGGATGATAGGTGGTTTGATCTCATTGAGATACCGGAGAGCGTTGACAATCTGCATGACGATGGATCGGGCCTCTTTTTCAGACATTAGTTTGTGCTGCTTCAGATAGAAGTCCAGATCGTTGCCTTCACAAAACTCCAAAACAGTGCAGAACCTGCACAGGACATCAGAACAAGAACCGTCTGTAGTCTCATGTATATTTTAACCCCCGAGTGGGATTCGAGGAGCTCACGTGTCAGTGTCCAGGGAGAAGTAGTCATAGAGTTTGACTATTCTGGGATGATCCAGTTGCTTGTGGATTCTGTATTCCCGACAGGCATGTCTTGAAGGAACAAAACAAAAAACACTTCAGATATAATGAATCCAAACATCTGAGTGATACAAGAAAAGGCTGACATACTTGTGGTAGTTCTCTTTCTTTTCTTCTCTCCAGTTCTTGTTGAGCTGATGGATCTTCACCGCTGCGTATCGCTGCTCGAACAGGTCAAAAGCCTTCAAACCAAAACAACTGACTTAACATAATCACATACAATTTACATACATACATACACACACACACCATTTCATAGGTGTAACAACTCGCTTAGCTCAGGATACAACATATATTGCAGTAAAGTCTTAGAAATACAATATAAATGGCAACAAATTAAACATAGAGACAAAACTGAAGTGTGACTGTTCCCGGCAAATAGTGACCTGAAGAGTGAGCACATGGTGCTGGGGTCGACAATATAAATCGCACTTTTAAAACCAACCGGACCACCAGATCGGACCAACTGATGACTCAATAAAAAAAATCCAATTTCTCATTATTTACCTGCATTTCTGTTTAATTGTTTCGCTCGCTAACTACCGCAAACTGTATAAAGCGTTATGTGATCCTGACAGACTAATATGCAGCGAGTTTTGGTGGTCTGCCTCCAAACACTGTACTCAGTGCTCACTCCTGCCGAAGTGCTGAGTCCCGCGGATGTGCGCGCGCGCCGCAGCGGCATATATAGTATACACAAGTAGCAAGTTCCTCGCAAATAATCTCGTTGAATCTTGGCATCAACAATGAAAAACGAGATTAAATAACGCAGCGCGGATGAAAAAATGCAGCAACTGCTTAGTGATAATTTGTTAAAAGAAACGTTAGTTAAATCACGAAACGCTAACGCGGCTTTCTTTAGGATTTTCACGACTGTGCAATAACGACACACTTTATTATTAAATCATAATACAATGGCCAAACTGCTATCATGAATATTACACAAAGAACAGAGTATCTGACGCGTGATGTCCGTCACATTCAGACACAAGCAGCCTCGTCACACAAAGTGATCCTTTTGTCCAAGATTTCAAACGTCTAAACACATGTTTGAAATAATTTATTTGATGATCTTTAATAAAAATATTCAGACATTTTGGGAGTTAGTTTAAATTAAATGATAAATTGAAATATATATGTGTATTTCCAGTTATTTAAAAACACCACTTTCTAAACACATATTCCCTATGGCACTTTGATTAGTCACTGCTGTGATGCTGCTCTTTTTATATGTAACATGTGACATCATCATTTGCACTTGGACAATACATGTTCTTTTATTGTTGATGTTTTCAAATGATACTGATTCATTCTGAACAGAGCAAACCAGACACTGCAGAGGAACTATATGACAAAACTGCCAAAAACACTTAAAAATTGCAAACTTTTAAGATTGGTTGCAGAATAATTTGTGCAGCAGCAGCTCAGTCAGTAGAGCTGGGGTTGGAAACACCAGATCATGGGTTCGATTTCCAGTAAAAACTGTACAATTTTAACAAATTTTAACAAATTTTTAATGACATGAAAATTGCTTTGGATAGAAGCATCTAACTGCCCGTATGAAGTAANNNAAAAAAAAAAAGTGCTGTATTGGGCCCAAGACACAGAAATGTTTCCCAATGGACGCCACTGAGCTAAGTGACATGTTTTAGGAAAGAAGAAAAAAAATAACGAGAGGATTTGAGCGAAAGCAAAAGGAAATACGAAAAGAAACGGCAGAGAATTGCACTCTTTCTGTTTCTGTTTAGTTTTTCTGCACTTTGCACAAAACCTACATTAAACAAATGTTTTCATGTTGTTCAAGCAAACAGTTATTCATTTATTTTGTGATTATTGGGATCAATACACAACGCGTCAACCTGGGCCAGTGGTTTTGATAGTCGGGCTAGTGAACTTTAAAAGTTACAGTGGAAAATTTCCTTTACTGTCTACCCCTGTGGTGTAAAGCACGGTTTATTTGTTTATTTATTTATTTACACATGAAGTCAATTTACCAGTGGGTTTAAAAAAAGAAAGTAAATCTCTGCACAAATCTGAAAATCAGAGGATTCAGAGGAATATTACAGTTTTCAAAACAATTTTAGAATCTCAAAACGTAACCCCTAGGACGTCTGTGTGTGTGTGTGTGCGCGTGTGTGTGTGTGTGCGTGCCGATCATCTGAAGGATACCTTGTAAACTTCACTGAAGCCACCTCGTCCCAACAGATGTAAAAGAAGATATCTTTCATTAAGCGTTGGATGATCTTTAAACCTAAAAATCAAACAAAACAAAATAAAACAATTTAAAAAGCAATAAACAAGTGAACAAGGCAAAATTTTCAAAAGATACAAAAATTGTACATCTACTTTAGTTACACAAAAAAAATTTAATTAAAATAAACGAAACGAAAAAAGAAACGAAAAAAAGAAAAATTCTAAAATACATAAATACATGCAGCATGTACCATTTTTTAAGGTACATTGTAAATTAGTGCTGCCGTGATTTCTTGGCAAACATGATTAATTTGGTTTAAGAAAAGAAAACGTTTCTGTTCGCCATTGCACTGTTTGAGTGTATGAGAGAAAAACTCCAATTCACGATGGTTAAAAGCAGAGCACAATTTTAATACGGTCACCAGTGACCATACTGTCAAATTCACTAACTTTATTTTCTTTCTTAACTGTGTTACTGACTTTAGATTTCGGGCTGCTTTTTTGCATTTTGTCTGTAAACTATATTTGTGTCTTACATATTAGGATTTGATTCAGTTCCTCAGAATTCGGTCTGAACAGCTGGAATCGGATGTACACATATAGAGAACTCAACAAGTAACGACCCGTGAGGTGGAGCGCGGCTTACTGAGAACTGTCTTCATTGTTGATTCGTTTGAGTTCTCGAATATGGAGATTTCTCACACGTTCAAGGCGTTCAAGTTCAGCCTGGATCTCTGCCTCCTCCTGTCACACACACAAGACATATTCCCTTTACAGTCACAAAGCAAATCTAAACAGAAGGTCTACACGGCTGCGTCTGCCTCACCCCGAGCTGAACACAAACCTTTTTGAGATGACCCAGTCTCAGTTTGAAGATTTCCTCCTGCTCATGATACTCTGCTACTGTCAACCTGCACAAAGTACACAAATATAATAAAATAACAAAAGTATGGATGAAAAACACAAACATTTACAATGGGCACATTTTCATTATTAATAAAATGCTTAAATGACATAGTAATGTGTTATATTGGTCTAGTAAAGTACAGAGGTGCTTTGGCTCATTCATTAGATTCTAGTCAAGAAATTTAATAGATTCATTCTAGTCAATCTGTTTTTGACTATTTGTTCCTCATTTTGCTTTGTTGATGCATTTTAGTGCTTGTTTTTCCTTTCGTTAATAAAAGGGCGAATACAATTCAACAAAGTCTGTATGACTTATCAAAAACCTTATCAAAAAATCTGGTAAAATTCTTGTACTGATGTAATATTGATTGGTCAGGCCAAGCTTTGACTCAAATCTGACTCTAAAATCAACTAATCACAAAGATTCCGTTTCCAAGCCATGTTGCTTTTCTTAGTGAACTCAAAAGATCTGGATCAGTAAAAAAGCTTCAAAAGATCTCAGGCTATGAATAACAAGTATGTTTAAGATGAGAAGCTTGTAGTCATTAAAACAGCTTAGCTTGCAAAATAGCTTTGGAACTTCACATTTCTGATCGAATTAATGGCAAAAAGAAGCTTTCACTAATGCAGGTAACAATTACACAGTAAATACAATGGGTCTTTCTTAGATCCAGACTTTTAGTCTTGGACAAAATGAACATTATAAACATATTTATATCCCGATAAATAATGTGACCAGGCAATGTTTATAAGATTAGGTGTCGTACAGTGTGGGCAGACTGGGTTTGAGGAAGGGGTCGCTGTCAGATCCGTTCACAGCTTTGGTCTTTCTCTGTTTGGGCTCATTGGGAGTGGGACTCTGGGAGGATGGAGTGCTGGGAGGTTTGCGCTTGGCTAGAAGCTTCCGCTGCCTCTCAATCTCTTCCCGCTGCTGGTTAATCCACTCCTGCTGCCTGTACACACACACAAACTTTAAATTAGCACACAAGCACGTGTGCGTATGAAAATATTATTAAATCCTGTCATCCAGGATGCTCTTACTTGACCAGGTTCTGGAAAGCATATCCATCCGTCCACTGTTCGGAGTATGAGGCTCCGTGCCGGACTGTGGTGAAGTGTCCCAGACGCAGCCGATCCTGCATGCTCTTCTCCCGGCACGACTGCTTCTCTTGAGTGCTCTAAATAGACATCCAGTGATGGGAGAGACCGTTTATCAACATTTACCTTTATTTAGAGTGAAAAGACTCCTATAGCGCGTTATGGGAAAGTTTTCTGGAAAATATTCTCTACATTAACTGATGTAGTTACACAGGCTTTGAGAAAAGGCCACATCACACTTCAAGGACAAATTCAAAAAGTCTTTGTCTTTGTCAAAAAAGAATGTTTGAAATTATTTATTTATTTATTTATTTGCAAGTTGATATTTTTTTTTTACAAACGTATGTTGTGTTGATACATTCTAATAGAACATCCGTGAAATATAGTCAACTGATAAGTTAATGATTTTCTTGTTTAAATAATTAAGTGCATGCAATGTTTAGAAAAAAAATTCAGAGAGAGCAGCCCACATCGAAAATTCTGTAGGGTTTAGACCAAAGCATGCAAACTCTCAAACTTTCAAGGGCAATGTACCGGCGTCTCACCTTCTCGATAAGCAGCTTTTTACTCATGGTAGTGCATTTGTTCAGACGCTCCTTGAAACGTTCCAGCAGTTTCTGCTGCTCGTCTATCTGTCTGCGGAGGTCACAGTTTGCCTGATGGACAACAGAAGTCTTAGACTCAACTCAAGGGCAACAGAGAGAGACTCGATCGTTAATTACACACCCTGAGTAGATCATCTATTCTGCCTTCTTTCTTCTCAAGGTCCAGATTCTTATTGCTCTCGAGTGCAGCCAGTTTCAACAGTGTCAAATCCGTCTGTAGAAAAAGCAGAATTAACTTTTGTAAGAAAGCCAAGTACTTTTGATCTATGTTGCTCTACACATTTTGGACTATACATGTCACACTGTTATAAACACTTATAACAGTTATAAATCGTTTTGAGAACTTACAATTGAGCCAAAACAACATTCCAAAGCGTTTTAACTTTGGGAAGCTTAAAACAATTCTGGGACATAAATTATACCCATCCAGGTAGTTATGGATTCTTGTTACAGAACAATCTATCCTAATACTACTCATTTACATGCAGATTAATTATTCTTCTGATATGTCAAAATATAATTGGTAAAACAGTAAATACTAAAATATAATTGGTAAAACAGTAAATACTAAAATTATACCTTTGTGTTTGATGTAAATGAAAAAACAAACACAATTGATTATACCAAGACAGGTACTATACACATTTAAATGTAGATAAAGACATTCAACAAAACTGTAGAAACAATGGCTGTTTCATTAAAAAAAAAAAACCTTTAAAACATTGTGCAAATCTGAGCGCAACTGTGCATTTAATCACACACCAAGATTGGATCAAATCATACTGTCAAATCATATTTAGATTTTACTTTAAATGAGATTTCAAAGAAAGAGAGCGCAACTAAGAAATAACTCAAATTGATAAGACTTTTGGACAAAAACCTGCTGTAACACCTCTGTGTCTAATCTTTGCACTCTAATATCATCATGACGATTTATTAATCACGGGGAACTAATATGCCAGGAGAAACGGCAATGAGGTCATGTTTTTTGAGAAATCCTCCGCTTTATGAGAAATGAACCTAGTGATACCTGGACACTTCTACTGCTCAAGGGTTTTGGGTTCATCGCGTGATCCATGAAACATAAGCTGGTGGGTGAAGAACTGTTCTGTCTGACCTGTACAAAAACAATCAGCATGTCAGTAACAAATCAAGTCAAAAATTCTACCAAACTTCCGGCACTTACGATGGATCCAGGTCCAGAGTGGGAGTTCTGTGGTGACCGCAGGGCTGGAGGAAGACCCCGGACAGGACTTGATCCGTTTCCACCCTGAAACTTCAATTATAATAGACTGTTAATAATGGCAGGAAGTGATATCCCCACAGCATCACTAATAGTACAAGTGTCAATCACATCTACATGAGAATTCACTCACGTCAAAGTAATCGCTGATCTTAGGCCCTCGGCCGGAAGACTTTCCTGAAACAACAAGAAATTGCACATTCAAATGAATCGGCTTTAACGGTCATATTTTTAATACCCATTATAGAGATATTTAGCAAACTCATACAAATAAAAATACTATTAAATATAACAGGATTTGGAATTAAGATTAAACATAGGAGATAAAGAAACATTAAAAAAGTATTTGTTTTTTTTTTTAATTGGAAAAAAAAATCTATTTTTGATTGACAATAACATGTATTATTTATGAAACCAACTTGCACGTTTATAAATCCATTTCCAAAGAAAAATCCTTTGTAAATCCAGTTTCCACCATCAAACTCTGACAGGAAGTCCAAACTACCTTGACTACTCTCTGACTGGTTGTCAACCTTCCTCTTTCTTCCCCTGGACGACTCGGAGTGTTTCTTCTCTGGAGTCTGGGAAAAACCACAAAATCAATTTAATCAATTGCCAAACTACACCAATGCCATCTACATCAACAATTAAGTTTGGCTCAAATGTGCAGTAAACGACTTCGTGTCGCGCTTCTGAAATGATCTGAAATACAGTATGTACTAAATGTGTAACTTCCTAAATGTGACGGAAATAAGAATGTGACAAATTTCTGTTTCAGTAAATGTTTCAGAACACATTTTAAATAAATAACAAGAAACAACATTTGAATAATGAGCTATTTTTAGCTATAGCTATTTGAGACAATAACTCAAGTGGTCATAAAAGGTCCAGATCAATAAAAAGAATAAAAAAGAACACTGAATAAACACTGCTCAACTTACTGAATATGCCGGCGAACCTCCTTTCTTCACATCTGAGGTCTAAAAAAGTAAATCGAGTTAAAACAAGTGGATAAAGAGAGATAGAAGCGAGTGTGAGCATCAAAATTACCTCTGACTCTTTATCACTGGAAGATCCCAAACTGCCAAAACTGTGACTGGAGCATTCATTATTATTCAAACCCTAAACAGATAGAACAAAAATATTTTGATTGATAATGACAAAATCCAAACCACTTCCTGGAGCACTGGAAACTTACTTTAGCTCCTCCACTGGCACTTCCGGTGCTTCCTCCAGTGTTGCCACTAACTGCTCCGATGAATCGAGCCTCCAGCAGCTCTTGGCGGCGCGGATCTAGAGAATGCAGTTCATCCATACCTACAAACACACACACACACACACACACACACACACACACACACACACACACACACTCCCATTAGAAGATTCCAAACGGAGAAAAAAAACATATGTAAAGAACACAAATAAATCATAGCTGACTCGAGCTCTACACATTAAAATCAGACTTCAGCAGGTCCTAAAATCACACTGAAGCATTCGATTCCATTTTGAATGGGAAAAAAACAACAACACACAATTGGATCCTTTTCATTGACATGCATCTCTTTTTTAGTAGAAAAACTAAAATCTGAGGTCTATAAGATGTCCACCACCATTTTACAGACTTCTTCCAGAACTCCAGCTTCCCGAGGGTCACGTGACAAGAAAGCGGAAGCGGAAGCATGAGAGCACAATTCCTGTCTATTATAAGCTGAAGGTTCAGCTGGATCTCTAGAGCGGAGAAACGTAAGGACCACCACCCAACATCTCAAACAATACTCCACAGACATTGCGAGCACGACACTCCCTGAGGACAGGACTCATCATCATTTTAACATCCTCGCTTCATCAGCACATGAATCTAAAACACTATCCAGTAATGACAACAAGGTAATAACCATATAAATCCACCATATAAAACCTGTCGAAAGGAATCATCTGCTTCTCAACCCCCATTACGGTGGAGAATGACTAGACAAAACAGTCTTCTTGCGCTCTCCAACCATAAATAACGGCGTGGTGGATGCCATGATAAGACTTGTGCCAGAGAGAAATCCCAAGATGGTGGCTGGGTGGAAAATGATGAAGGTCAATGGGGCAGGAAGAGCACAGCTGCTCAGATAAAAGACGCACATTAGTGGTCCAGAAAAGGACACACAACCTGTCTGGATCTCAACAAGCTCAATGATTCAGATGATCACGGCCATCAGTGTAGTTTAACCAGCGATTCACAGAAGCACCATGTCCTGCAAATTTGCAGATACAATTTGGCAGCAATTTTTGGTATGCAATGAAAAGAAACATTGCTCTCGATGACAGCAGAAGCCTCTGTCTGAATATACAGTATCTATGCACGGGGATTGGACAAATAGTGTGTTATTAAATAGAATTCCAGTACATTAATACAGTTTATAAATTACATTTAAAAATAATAAATATTTATTTTTGTGTTTTCCTAAATCTGGGTGTTACATTAGACACGCATGAAACCAGTTTTTAAGTGACTTACAGAATGAACAGATCAGGATCAGTGTCTTGTGTATATATACAGTGGTACCCCGACTTACGAAATTAATCCGTGCCGACGGCCGTTTCGTTAGGCGGGAATTTCGTTAGCTGAGCCGCATTTTATATGCAATTCATCTAATCCGTACCATGACATCGTGAATTCAGACAAACATTTTTTTTTACAAATGATAAACTATTGCTACGAAATGTAATAAAACATGTTACAAAGTGTTTCTTTAAATTGCCCACTGGGGATTGATTATAAATGTACAGTATATAATAATACAGCGGACAATCTCACATGAATGGCTGCCGCCATCTTGAAACGACGTCACGCAAATACGCGCGCACAAACAAGAAACTGACGTCATCAGAATGTTCCGCCCGGACCAAATAGAGTGTAACACCCAGCGAGATTTGCGCATCCGCGCCAAACTTCCATAATCTTATTTGCACACTTTATGTGGGAATAATTTGCTCTGTGTTTGTGACTTTGAAACTGCTTCAAACTCCCGCTGAGTAAGTGAGTGAGTGTGAGTGTGTGTGTGTGTGTGTGTGTGTGTGTGTGTGTGTGTGTGTGTGAACTGTCCCGGTCTCTCTAAGACTGGGTTCCTCCTAGAGCACACGGAGCTGCCGCCCGTCTGGCATTGGTGTAAATAGCGCCGTGTGCTCTATGAAGAACCCAGTCTTGGAGAATACCAGCTCATTTTATATTTTTGAAGCAATACATTTGAACTAAATAAGTGCTTTTGTTGATTTGTTTGTTTATTTGATGAGCGTGAGGATTAAACGACCGTTTTTTACACTTCTGGACTCTCATTCATCTCTGCTTGCGGTAAGACCATGACACGCTCGTTTCGCATGGCGAATTTTTTTCGCTACTTGGGACAACATTTTTGCATTTTGTTACTCTGGTTTTTCGTTAGTAAGGACATTCGTTAGTCAGGGTACCACTGTATATCAGTGTATATATATATATATATATATATACACACACACACACACACACACACACACACACACACACACACACACACAACACACACACACACACACACACACACACACACACACACAGCGTATTTAAGAAACCATCAATAATTATCTAGACAGCCAAACGTAAGCAGATTTACTGTTTCAGAAAATGTACAGCTTTACTGAATATTTAAAAACAGTGCAGAAGGACATTAAAACAAGTTTTTTTTTCATTGCTAAAAAGTTCTGCTAGTTTAAGTTTTCTGAAAGTAGTCTTGAGCTAGCGGTGTTCGATCAAGTCACTCTGGTATTACTCAAGTAAAAGTAAATCTCTCTTTTCAGTCTCTTTCTTTTCCTATCAGAACTTAATTACTAGTTTTGTAGGTCTCTATCCTACAAAAAATCCTGCTCTTAAAGCTTATTTCTTATGCAGTGAAGATTCTCTCCATCATTGTTTTCTAGAATATTTACTTCACTTCGTGTCAATTACTATTTATTTTACTATTGTGTACTACTATTTATGCAACTACAGGAAGCACGGCGAGTGCACAAATGCACAATGTTTATCGGAACCCAATGCAACGCAATTGCGAATGCAGTTCGACAACTCATTGAAAAGATGACTGGAATACATCACTCATGCCGAGCAACCACTACCAAGCATTGGCGTTTGACTCGTCACTAGTATCCTTTTCATGGTTTCCGCTTACATGCTAAGAATGCTAGGATTTGCTAAGTTAGCAGTTGACCGTGTTTTGGGTCAAAGTTTAATTTATATAAACTGTTTTGTTCAATGGGAGACAACAAATCAAACAGATCTCATGCCAAAACTGACATTTTACAGTAACTGATGTTTGTTTGAAGCCATCACACACCTGTGGTCAATTTTCCAATCCCAATTCACCTGAAACGCATGTTTTTGCCAGTGGGAGGAAACGGGAGACCAGAGGAAACCCTAGCAAGCACAGTGACAACATGCAAACTCCACACAGAACAACCAATCAATATTGGCCACCACACACATATATATATATATAAAAATGGCTCAATGACGAAAGTATTTTTCCTGCAATAACGATTTACCAATGTGAACACTGTTAATAATATTGTAAAGCGATGCGTCCTTCTGCTCTCCCACACATTATCATTGTCTGTTTTTCTTCTTCCACCGCTATTCTTTTTAACTAACACTCTGTCCTAGAAGTTTTTAGTCAATAGTCATCTTTTCCTTCTAGCTATTTTTTTTATCCTTCATTTCCATTGTTTATACAATAAAAATGTCCATAAGGATGGAAAATTCTGTAACCACAACAACAATCACTATCGCTAGGTTCCGCAGTGTCTGTCCATGTTTAGGACAGACAACAGAAAAGTGCCTCAAAAACATTGTACACACGCACACACACACACCAAGTATAGCATTAAATCTTCTTTAAAACCTTTTCATTCACTCAGGCCAGACTATCTATTTACATCAATGTTAACTTAATCAATGTTAAGTAATCGTCCCATACTGGGGTAAATGATTCTTAAATGCTTAATAAAGTATTATGTTCAAAATATGGATTGAGTTGTGACCAGGTGAAAGGTTTTTAAAATGTGGGTCGAAGTGTTTTGCGCAATGACAAAAGTTCTGTGTCAACAAATTGTTGAGAGACAGGAAGGTTTTACATTGATAAATTGCACAATGGCACATTTACATGGATAAATGTGCCATTGCAATTGTAATCCTGCGCAGAACTAGAACCACAAGTTCAGATGCGTGTGAGGTCTAGATCACGTACAGTATGTTTTTTTGTATTTATTGAACATAAATAATCTTTAAAAAAAAATTGTATTTACCACTATTCTGAACTTTGACAGATGAATACACTTGCAATGCGTTTTTCCATCAGACCTCGCCTCATCATGAACTCTCCACTCTTAATCTGCCATTTCTGTCAAAGCAGTGCAAATGTACAGCAGCAAAAGTCTCACGCGGCAAGCAGATGATGAGGGGAAGAGAAGTGAATAAAAGAGATCGTTTTAAAGTGATGGTGTACATACTTTGGTCCGTCAGGCTGGTTTGTAGACGCCGAGTATCTATAGGAACACGCTTCTGATGTCATTGTGGAAACACTGGACAACTGACTAATGCTGATCATGTTTATTAACACTGCCAATAAAACCAAAAATGCACACAGATTTCAACATTTGTATTGCCGCTGGTTTATGCTAAAAATCACACCCAGTACCATTAAAGTGTCCGAGAAGACAGTCAGAATCAAACTCCGCATTGTGACGGGAGTGTAAAGACTACACAAACCACTTTATTAACAGGCAGATTTGTTTCTCTGGTGATCATGGATTGAGACCCGCTCAATCTCACAGAATTCACATTTTTTTATGCATAAAAGTTAATTTAAAATATAAATGTTTATCAAAAAAAATGATAAGAGAATAAATATAATTATAGTACTCTAACTAACTTAATAATCTGAATCTGCATTTTCCCATGTAATCTATTGAAAGATTTCTTCCAAATTGCAATTTTCAAGAAGTGCAGAAAAACAGAAGTGCAAAGAACATTATGATGTACGCATCATATGCACAAGCACTGAGCTCGTCCTTTACTGTCCTAAACATGTTCAACCTCTTCACTTCTAATCCAAAAAAGCAGCAGCTAAAGGACAATTGTTAAAAGCTTCATTACTTTTCATCTTCCCAGATAAAAACCTGCATCCAAACCAAATATACACTTGAGTTTTTAAAAATGACACAACGAATAGCATAAATGAAGCTCCCTGGGTTCGGTAATCCATTCTACAATTTTAAACAAAACAATCAAAAGAGACAATAACATTTTAATTGTTCAAAATAGTTTCATGTTTAAAACAAACAGTAGAGAAGCAGCGGCCTCCAACACGGCCTTGCTTAGTCAGGGCCACATTTACGTGAAAACACACCAATTTATCACAGACTTAATTGTATACAAGGATTTATATATAATGTACTTTTCAGCAAAACAATCTTTTGTTGTGATGTTTTTGTGTGCAAGTCATGTAACAGAAAGCCTGATGGGGCACGATCAAGCCCCGGAAGTGACAGTTCATAAGAAAACAACCCTCTCTAGCAGTGCAAACGCCGGGCTAGTAATGCTAGTCAGAAGCTCCATTCCCCTCCTTCAGCGCGCGCGCACACGCGCGCGCACACACACGCGCACACACACACACACACACACACACACACACACAAATCTAAGTTGTATTTAGACGATGAGCGGGAATTTACACCAAAAAATCTAAATGATACATTGTTTACTTATATCACTTCATTAAAAAGTATGTGCTTTGATTTTTTTTTTATTTATTTCTTATATTTCTTTTATGTAGCACTGATCAAAAGTTATTTCAATCTTAATTAAGAAAGTAAATTCTACACAAAACTTAAAAACCAGTAAAGACAACCTTTGACGAATGAAGTGAATCATGTATGTGTCACTGGAATGCGGATTCTTACTGTAAATGTACGTATAATGTAAACGTTTTGACCTGTTCATTTCTGCAAAATAACCACAGAGAAAAATTGTGTTGCAACATTTTAAACGCCTCAGGCTGTTGTGTTTATATATATTACTAATTATATAGTAATAGAATACATCTTACTTAAAATGTACATAAAACAATTATACAACATTAAACGCATTTATACTGTATATGTTTTATACACATAATGTAATTATCTACATACAAAAAACGTTCATTCATTCATAGATCTGTATATAGTTTATACTTTTGTATATTTATTATTTATAAAATAGCATATACCATAACACTACGGGTAAAATGTGTAATTTTGGGGGCAAATTGGAATATTTGGAATTGCAAAGCAAGAATTTAAGCAAAAATTAGACCAACAGCACATCGTAAAAAAAAATTTGCATTGTCTATTTCTATTGTGAAATGTAGGAACACTTGAATTGAAGTAAACGATGAATGATGACACTGGTCTCTGCTTCCAAAACTTCCAGCATTCCATGTGACTTCCAAGGACTTTAAATCAAAAACCACAGCCAAGCATTAAAAACCTCTAGTTCCTATCTAGGTTCCTAGCTAGGGAAGCTATCCAGAGACAGCTCACTTGAGTGACAAATAATCAATTAGAGAAGTATTGGTCAGTAAATAGATCATGGCTTCATAGGTGAAGTTAACTCATTCCTTACGATCCATTACAACACTGCAAACTGTGTGACACAATAGCCATTTACACCACCTCTTTATCAAGACACTGGTCGGATCATAAAGCACACACCAAGTTGTCCACAGCATTTTGTAAAGCATCCGGCTGAATTTGACAGTAGTTTAAGTCGTTATACAAGACGAGCAAAAGCCTAGTCGATGCAAACGACAATTCTGGCACGTTTCCGATGTGACAGATTTGAATAAGCAGACAAAACGATGAACGGACGTGTCGTGTAGTCTAGGTAGGAAACTCGCTAGGTTTTGACAGACGGACGGAGACTCCGCCGAGTCCCGTAAAAGGTCACCACTCACATCTTTGTGTCAAAATATGCACACAGTAAAGACGAATAGCAAGCATAATGCCTATATTTGCATGTTGAAAACAGCAGGTGACCTCGCGATATCGATGCTTGTTGTTAAAACACACTCAGCCAGCAGGCGAGAGATCAGCGGCCTCCGACACGACTGCCTCGAATAAAGTCCAGATTTACAGCAAATCACACGCTAATCGAGCGCAATCCCGCGCGATTCCTCAAGTACACACTTTAAATTAACATTTTTCAACGCTTTACCTTCTTTATGGCTCAGAGGAGCGCAGATATCGAACGGAGAAACTGAGCCCGGGCTCGGAGATCCAGTCGAGAACCTAGAGCAAGATGGCGCTCCGTCCAAACTTCCACTGTTGTTACTATTACTTTGGACACTCATGAAGACACTTTCCCCCGCGAAGAGACGCGCGAACGGATCGCACACATGACTTCGGTGAAATCACACCTGTGCGCATCAAATACATCGCGCACAAAAGATGATGCCCAATGCTCCGACGCTCATGTTTTCGACTCCGCACTGCGCACAGAGATCCCCGCTCACTCTCTCACACTGGATGTGTGTATGTGTGTGTGCGCGCGCGTGTGTGTGCGCGCGCGCTGTCGACGCGTGACGCCGGATGCAAAGGTTAGACACGCGCGCGCGCACACACGCATGCAAAAATGCATCCACAAATATTACGGCATGTTAATGACGACAAATTGTCAGCATTCTTATCACAGGAACTTTAGCTCTTGCACGTGCACTTTTCACATTCAATAACTAGTAAAGGAAAGATAAAGTGGAAAAGCAAATGCTAGTATTTATGTGGTATACTGTAATATAGTCATTGGAGAGGATCGAGATGTTTCTTTTGCCTTTTTACAACAGACAATAATTTCGCGCGCGCGCGTGTGTGTGTGTGCGTGTGTTTGGGAGAATCTGAGTAAGCGATGATGTGTCCTGACGTGTGATTTGCTGAATCAGAGATCTGCTGAGCTTTACCCTCTGAAGCTCATTTCACAACAACCACCATTCAACAGCTCTCGTCTAACAGATTACCAATCTATTCACTTTTTACTGTTCTTCTCTTCTCTCCTCTTCATGGGATTTTAATCCTTAATCACTTCACACTGTCTTGCTTTCCAATTCAAACAAACCTTATTAGTATACTCATTGTCTGTAGTGGTATAAACATGCACATTAAAAGCACAACTCTACTGTACTTCTCTCCCCCTGTGTGTGTTTTCAGGTGTTACAGACTCATGCTGTGAAGACATGCAGACTTACATGCATGTTCGTGCACCTGCTCACCCACAACCTGCATTTCACTGACATGTTGCCATGGAAACTACAAAAGACCTTAAATCCAATGTTACATAGAAAAAAAAAAACAAAGCAGGTGAGTGTTACAGGGTCTTTACTCTTACACACACACACCCTACACCACACAAGGTCTAGTAACGGATAACAAGGTTTTCAGTAACTCAGATAAAACAGTCATTAAACACATGAGTAACTCAGATAAACACAGATTAAATCACGAGCTACATTGATCCTTGAGACAGCAAGATTAACTTTACAAAAAAAAACAATTTGTAAAGTTTGCATAACATTAATACAATCTCTCTGTATTTGAATCTGTTCTAGTAATCTTTACTTTTTTACTTTACAGTCATTTGGCAGACACTTTTATCCAAAGCGACTTACAAAAAGAATCTAAATAGAATGTTAGTGTCTGCCGGAAAGATCCTTTTATTTGGAGCTGTTATTATTGGCCTATAATTTAAAACACTGAATTTAAGCAATTTAAAGCACAAACTACAGATCCCATAATGCAGTGCTTTAGCTGTCTTTTATAATTTATACTTCTCAATTTGAAAACAATTACATAAAATCACATTTTTTTATTCTTATTGTTTGGATTCTTTGCAGCATGTTCATATTTCTAACTTGCACAATTTTTATTTATTCTTACGGAGGACAAAATACTTCACGTTACTGAAAGTTTACATTTATTTATTCTGTAATAACATTCCTATGTTTTAATCTATATTTATCAAAGAAATTCCCTTGACCTAAAGTGTGCTTTGCAGAGGTAAATATAGCAAGTTAAATATGAACAAACGACATAGATGGTAAGCATGTGAAAGCATGATGCAGGCATGTGGATTGACATCCATACTTGCACACAATGTTTTTCTCTCTTATGTTCCCGAGATGATGCATGTACTGAATCTGACCAAACGGTTTCATTTTCGGATAGGCCACATTTGAATAATGATCCGAAGAGCCCGGTGAAACGCTTCTCTCAGGCCAAAGTGTCCAGGTTAGATAGAGTAGATATGACATCCAGTAGATATGTTTTATTTTATGGTTTCTCATCATTTACACAATGTAAAGGAAAGTACAGAAAATGAATAAATATACTAGTGTCCACAGGGCTAAAACAATAACTCCAAGGGGCTGAAACACCTTTTTTGTTCATAAATAAATCTGTTAAACGTGAATAAATACAACAGAATGCAGTTGTGCTCAAAAATGCTTCAGTTAGAAAAAATATACTAGGACAACAATACATGCCTAAATACCGTATTAGAAGATGATTAGTAGATTAGTAATTATATAGTAAATGTGTCCAAATACTTTGCAATGCTGGGAAATCCTCGTTGACATATAAATTCATTGTAAGCCCTTATACAATACTAATTGCAAAAAACAAATATGCCAAACAATAACAAGAGAAAATCACTAAATTGAACAATACCTCTTAAACAGCACCTACAAAATAAAACGCTTTGGAAGATTGTTGAGGTGCGGATGTTAGTACAGTATAGCGTTGTAAAGTTTGCTTTAAGGCATTTAAGAACTCAGTTGATGTGAAGCAAACAGGAGAAAAAGGCTGTACATTACACTTTAATGATGGAACACATGCGGTAAAGTACGCTTGAGGTAAGGTGTTTAACATGGCATATTCTGAAAGCTGTCTAGAGTTAAAATGCTTGTGAAATTTGAAAGTAAACTATACACACGTCACAACATATTCGACATTTTTACAGTATGAGTTCTTTACATAAAATATAGTAATGTAAAGTACCCAGTGAAGCAGTGTAAAAAATGTCAAATAAGCCGTGTAGTATGAATCGTGTGTAAAACAGTATCTTGTGACAAATTTTTGAAGTGTGTTGTACAGTGTGTAAAATTTGCGGTGGAGTTCCTTTCCACGCCAATTCTATACTAGAATATTACTAACCTAATGTATCAATTAAAAAGATTAAAATGAATTGTTAAAAAGCTGCAATTTAAATCAAGATTACCTCAGGAAAAAAGATCATTCCAGAAGATCCCCAGTCATTTTATATTACAGTCGTGTGTTATAAAACTGTGCTGTGCAAGAGTTTGCGACCACAGTGTCTGTACAGTTAATTCTAGATTCAAATCCTTTCCTCAAAATCTTACAAACTTTTACAAAGAAGCAAAACAGAATTCCTAAATTTACCTGTTTGATGCCAGGAAACATGTGAGCATTACTAAGTGCTAAAAAATCCTATTATTTTAAACACTCTAAATGTCTCTTTTAATATGGAAATAGTCCAAGAGCTCAAGATCCAGATTGTCACCAAATAAAACTCCAATACGGTCAGATGGAAAGTAGATATGCAGATTGCAGGGAAAACCTCATTAGTAAGAACACAGTTAATAAGGTAATTCATGCAACCAATCGCTGAGTAGCCAGTTCCTCTACGTCTTCTCGGTTCTCATTGATGTCGGCGAGTGTGCGGACAAATCGAGTCCACTCATCCTGCCGCGGGACGGAAATTTGCTGGGGGGTTGAGGAAAAAAAAATGTCACATTTTAACACATTTGTTCAAACGTGTAAAACAACACTGATATTGTCAGTTGATACAGTATTATGTTCATTTGGTATGTTCAAAATCTAGCTCACAGTCTTACATTGTACACTTTATGGCTAGCTAGCGCGGCGTAAATTAAACCATAACACTTAAAAATTATAATTCCCTTCCTTACCATATGATGTCAGTTCCATAAAGATCACGGTTTCAGCAGAGAATTGTTGCACCGATTTCATCCTCCCATCAAATGTTTAGATTTTTGCGAACGTGATTGGTCGATTATTTGCATGTAGGTTTTCTGTGGGTTACTTTGTGTTGATGTGAAAATTAATTGTATAGTGATGATTTGTAAGTTTGAAGTTTGGCCTGGTGTGAGACTGTGAGTGTGTAGTGTTTTGGAGCGGAGTAGTGGAGAGGAGCTGTTTAGAGGGAAAAGTATTGATGAACTGTTCATTAAATTAGCTGATTGTCTGAGATGTGGTAGTTCACCGCACACACACCACAAATCTGCCCTGCCTTGTGCAGATAATTTGCCGAATTTGACAGATCGAATCACATGTTTGTGTGACAGGACAGACACATGTTTGTGTGTCACTTTACTGTCTGTGTGTAACTTCACTAGATGGTTAAATGCATAGCATAATTATGATATTGTCCTTATTGGCCAGATTCACAAACTCACTTCTAATTTTACAATAAGCAGCACAGAAAGATCAAACATGCTACACTGAAAGCAAACTGATCTAGCATCACAACCGCAATTGTTTATGTGTACCTGTGAAAACAAGCTTTCTGTGTGATCTTATAAAAGACAAAAGCAACATTCACTTATAAAAAATTTTAAGGATAACAGACCATTACCAAATATATATGAGGCAAGAACAGTTCTCAAATTGATTGAAATGTATTTGAACACTTAAACAATGTTATCTGACTCTCTAGCCTGCATGAGTGGACTATATTTGGTTTTATTTATTCTATTGAAATATAATGGGAATTGTTCGATAAGTGATTTTCAGGGGTGACACCACAAAATACATGTAAATACAGAGAGTTTATGAAAAATTAAGTAAAAAACATTTTTACTCCCTCGCTACTTTGCGGTTCGACAGTTGCGGATTCACAACTTCACACAGACTTTTTTTAGTACTAATGTGTATATTGTAACAGAATATATTGCTTAATATTTGTACCTGTTAACTGTATCTACATACTGTAGATATCTGTACATTACTGTAAAGGGTGGTTTGCTAACAGTACTACGTAAAGAGAGGGTTTTAAAAGTCTAAATACATGTTAAATAAATACGTAAATTTGGTGTCCCTACTTCGCGGATTTTCAGCTATCGTGGCCGGGATTGGAACCTATCTACCGTGATAAACGAGGGTTCACTGTACTGCTAAAAATAATGGTTCAAATTAGTTATTTGAACCATAATAAAGTATTTCAGTTTGTTCATCCTCACCTCTCCCACGTCGTAGATGTAAACCTGCCCTTCAGAGTCACCGACGGCAACCTCTCGGCCCGACTGTGCCCAGCGCACGCGATTCAGAGCTGGGTTTCCCTCCACCACCACACTCGCAACAGGCACCTATGGGCACACAGGATCAGTGACATGCTCATGCAAGGTATTTGTATAAAAAGTGTTTTACAGTGTGTTCACAAGTTAAAATTGTGTCAAGTGTGTGTGTGTTTGTGTGTGTACCTCGGTTTCATTATTGAGGTTCCACAGATCCAGGTGTCCAACTCCATCCACACAGGCAAACAGAGCCGGATGGGTGGGTGACCACATGACGTCATACACATAATCAGAATTATCCTCAAAGGAGTACAAGGGCTTATTGTTCTGCAATGAAACAATAAGTTTCTAACTGTTAATAACTGCAGACACAGTTAGTGTGATTGATTCAGATAAGGGGCAAGAATCACACGGTACCTTAGTGCTCCACAGCTTCACTGTCCAGTCAAAGGAGGAAGTGAGAAACAGGTGAGAGAAATCGACAGGGCCGGCCGCAGCGTGGCAGTCCAGACCAGTGATTGGCCCGTGATGGCCGTCAAACACCTCACTTATGCCTGCTTTACTGCAACATACAAAGCAACAACGTCAGACGAGAGGACGGATGTAAGGGAAACCCTCTCACCTTCCATGTCTGCAGGCCGTGTAGACCGACCCATCCTCACTGCCCACCACAAAGTTGTTCACATCACCCAGAGGAAATGACATGGATGTCACAGCCACTGACTTGGACTGCTTGAACACCAACTCCAGACTGTCCTATAATGACATGGAAACACTGCAAATATAAGCACCCCACTGATTTTCAGGCAAAATTAATTAATAGGCAAGCATAGGCTCATTACTTTCGTGTTCTGACTTTCCAGAAACCTAAAGTTTTTATAACAATCCTAACTTGTGACTCTTTTGCCTGACTCGAATGAAAAAAAAAAAAAACAGGAAACGTTAATTATAATTTCTAAATGTAGTGGAGTTTATTTCCAAAAGCTGGTGCTATGGAAATACTTGCTATGTCCATATATGGTATTCTGGTTTTCGCGGTATGTGAACTATTTCTCATCGCAGACAGAGTTTGCCAAGTTACCGCATTTCATTTAGTTTATTTTCAATTCTTCCAGTGTTATTTAGTCAATGCTGTGCGGATAAGGTTTCTTTTTTCTGTTATTCAGATACATTTGTTATTTGCGTGTATACAAAGCCGAAGCGCACCGCTGCAAAAAGACGAAGTATTTCCATTTAGTTGTGATTGCTCAACTTGAAATGCAGAAAAAGGTTTGCTTATATTGACAGGCATTTTTTAAATATGTGCATATCAGCTCCTCACAAGATTGTGAGCTTTTAAAATTGGGGGAAAAAGGAGTGCTTATATACGTATTGAACGTATTACGTGTAAATATGGTAATAGTCAACATTAGCAGAAAACATTTTGTTGTAGCAAAAGCCGATTCTTAGTTTATGTTATTATACAAAATATATGTACTTTTTTTTATAATTTATCTATCTAATTTATCTAAGATCTAATACAGTGCACATTTAATGAACAACAGTATTCTCAATTCAACTTTAATACGAATCTTCAATTAAACAAAACAGCTTACTACAGACATCTGATGTTTGACCAAAGCAATTGCTCAGGTTTACTGCAAACTGGATTGATTCAAATTTAGATTCAAAGCTTCCAATATTGCATTGTTGTCAGTTTCATGGATCTCATACAGCAGAGCAAGTAAACCAAGCAATAGGGGAGATACTGACATCGAAATATAAAAATTTTTGACTAGTGTGTGTGTGCGATATGTACACATACATACAGTTTATCTTTTTATACAGTATATGCAAATAATTCATAAATGTGCATTTTGTCAAATATAATTTCATACCTGTGGTGTGGAGAGCATGTCCAGACTCCAGGAGCACATCTTTCCATCAGTGGAGATACTGATGAGGTTGTGAGCATTCTGAGTCCCCACCACATTCACGCAGTACACTGGATGCTAAAGAAACACAAAATAAACAAATTAGTGAGAAAGTGAATGCATAATCAAATATATATATATATATATATATATATATATATATATATATTAATGCTGAGGGTTTGTGTGTTTGTACAGTGTGAGCTGATGCTGAGAGCGGTGTCCTCTGCACAGGCGTGCGTTTATTACAGCGATTGTCCCACAGGACGATCTGTCCCGAGTATGTCCCGCCAACCACAAGATTGGGATGGAACTGTGCAAATGCTGCTGACATCACTGCAGACTAAACACAAAGACATCACTCATTCACAAGCATGTGACCTCTGACCCCAGACAAAAATGAAGAAACACTTTGAATGTTCTTAATGAAGAAACAGCCATTAATGTTACTATAGTTAGAAAATATTCGATTTACTAATATTGTTGTAAAGACTTTAGTTGTAAAACCAGGCATAGTTTTTAGGGCTTCAAATTTGACTTTTACAATTCTAAAATGCATGATTTATTGATGTTAATGATGTAATTCACAAGGACTGTCTGCACTCACCTGGCAGTGGAATACATATTCTGGGGTGGTCTTCTTATATTTCATGTTCCACACAAGAGTGACACCATCAGGTTCATGAGGAGCATCCTCGTTACTGGAGTACGACGCCACAAGCAGCTCTGGATACTGAAAAACACAAGGTTATTACCATTAAATATTCCCTCTAGAAAGTCACATCTAGCTTAGGCATCCACAAAATAAGGCCTATAGTAATTTTATAAGAGCAAAACAAAACCATATGGGTAAAAAGCCTTTCTCTGTCCTCCATAAGTACCTGTGGTGACCAGTCCAGACAGGTGACAACTCTGTGCTTAGACCAGCGCTCATCAGAAAATTGTCGGTTCAGGTAGATTTTGGCCCCGGCTTGAGACTCACTGAAATGACAGAAACCATCATGTGATTCAACAGAAACAGTCATGTGCACCTGAAAGTTAGTTAATCATGCCTTGTGATTAAAAGTTCACTGCCCATCATACTATTAGCACTGATAATAATACACAGAATACTACATTTATACCGTTTTGAATAGGGACTATGTTAAAATATTTCTCTATTTTATAATATGTATCATTATTATAACTTTTTTTTAATACAATTATTTATTTTTTTAACTATTTGCATTTTATAATAATGCTTAACAACTGTCAGGCTAAATGGTCGCCCCCCACATAATATCACCTCATCAAGTTATGGTCTATCGCTCCCTGTCTTTCTACTTTCTACTACTCACTTCTTTCAGCTCTTACTTTACATTTCACTCTAAATCAGTTTCAATTTTTTTCCTCAAACTTTTATTAGTCCTCTCTTCCACTAGGCACAAACCATTTGTCTCAACTCTCTTCAATTCTCTCCAAACATTACTCATCAAATCTCTCTTAACCCTCACTCACTCAATTCATGTCTATCTTATTCCTTTTCATCTCTATTTTCTCTTTTTTGTCACACCTCTTCCTGGTGGCTCTTGCAGGTTTCTAGTATCTCTCTTGATGCTCACCCATCTTTCTCCTGCAAGTCTCGTCCACTGTAGTCGAAGAAAACGTCAACCTGCTCAGATAGTGCTCTCTCCATGATGCGAGAACTGTTCTCAAAGAAGTTGACAAACTCCTCTGTGTGAAGGATCTGCTGCTTTTCCTCCTCTGTCAGCTCATGAGGAGATGCTGCAAACACGGAGTCTTGGTTAAAATGTATGTACAGTGAATTCATTCATTATGGAGTATTAATCGGTTAATCTGAACAGTCATTTTAGAAACAAGTCCTGTTATATAAGCCTGTTATATAGTCCTGTTATATAAATGTTCTCTTATTAAGAGCCAAATTCTGCTTAATTGAAACAAAGGACGTGAGAGACAATAATAAAAAGAGCCACCAGTCTCCCGTAGAAAAGTCTGGGAACAACACATAGGTAAACACAAAACACTTTAGTAATGAACTCCGCCAAAACTAAATGGCTGAGAGTTCAGTTGGCCAACCATTTTTCATCAGAGAAAAAAATAGAAGTTTATGATTGTTTAAACCATGAACACAACAATGAGAAATTTTTGTGGACACTTACATTTTGAATGGACATTTTTTTTATTCTTGGAGAGAACGTAAATTGATAAACATGTTAGAGAAAAAATAAACGGACTTATGCGCAACACATAATAAACACGATGGCTGGATGCATAAATTAGACTGATGCTTCGGACAGTGATATTGAGGACTAGACAAATGTACAATGAATGAATTGATTAAACAGTTTTTGGAAGATCAAGATAAACATGTGGCAGTGATGTCAAGTGATATTGGAGGAAAAGTGTAATTTTATAATTTTTTAAAAATTAGAAAAGCCGGTTAATTGTTTAATCCAGTTGTTAAAAAATAGTTTAATTAAAAATAAACCTTTCACCCTCACCTTCTTCTTCCTCTTTCTGAAAATCTTTCTCCTCTTGAGGTTCCAGCACAGGCTTTGTGACAGTCATGTCTTCCTCCTCCTCCTCCTCCTCTTCTACACACAACATCGCGATAAATAATACATCTTGACAGCAGCTACAGAGTGAGTGCGTGTGCGTGTGTGTGTGTGTGTGTGTATGTGTGTGTGTGCATGAGTGAGAGATTCACCCTCTCTGTGATGAGACTGTGTGGGTGTCTGCGTCTCTTTGGAGTAGGACACTAGTTCTCTGGGCGGAAAGTCCACTTGCATGACTTTTGACATTCCCAGCTTCAGTGGCCCACGCCTGCATCACACATAGACACAGAGAGAGAGGGACAAATTAAAGTAAAAGAAAATGAATAGTCAGAACCCAAATTATAAAAAAATGTATTTGAATTTTAAAATATAATAGAAATGTATTCATATTTTTACAAACTTCTATGCATAACTTTCCATCCATGCATTTGCTGGAAATATTAAAGTATTTTGAGCAAAGTGAGATTTACATTTTTCAGGAGTCTTGCTACACAATTTGATTCCTGAACCAAAACTTATAACTTGTCTGACAAATCACATGAAACCGGAAATGGAAGTGTGGCTGTAATATATTGTGAATTATTGTAATAATAATAAGTGATGAATCTAAACCTTCATTGAGAACCACATGACTAAAATCATGAACAAAACACCTCAGACAAAAGGATAAATGAGGGATGCTGACCACAGAAAACAAGAGATGTGTGATGAGAGTGTGGATGAGGAAGAGAGTTTGTGTGAGAGTGTTAGAGAGAGATAAAGAAAGAAAGAGGGACAGAGAGAGAGAGCAGTACCCGAGCTGAGAATCTGAATGAAGTAGTAGAGTAGAAGGATCAGAATCCCAATGAAGAGTCCTGTTAAAGAGACACAGAGTAAGTGAGTGAAAGAGAGAGTGAATGAGAGACTCAGACTTCCATGCAGACAGTTATACACAGAATGTATGTGTGTGCAGTGTATGTGTGTGTGCGTGCGTGTGTGTTGAACGGGCTATAAACATGGAGCAGGTCAGTCAGGTAATGAGGAGAAAATTTGTGCCTTAAGTTACAAGTTAGCAGTGGGGTATTGACTCTGGCTTTTACTGGGAGCCGGTGATGTGAATGGTACACAAGTGCTGTAATGTTTTCAGACAAAAAAGGCAGAAGACCGTTTACGATAGGTAGGTGAGCTGCCCAGTTAGCAGCCCATGTGCCGTTGTTAATGTCTTGTTCAATATAGTGTGCTGTCGATTATAATGCCTGAATTTTTTATTTGGGTGAAGGGGAGGACATCGTTTCAAACATTTGTCAATTTTAGGAGGCCTAGCAGACAGACTGAGTTGTCTGTCATCTCCATAACAATGAAAACCGACCCCATGCTTCAGCAGAATAAAGTCAAGTGGAAGAGTATTAATAATGATAAGAAATGGGCCTAATACTGAGCCCTACTGAGTGTAGATGATCTGAATTATTTCGTATGTGTATACTGAGTGCGCTCAGATAAATATAACCTGAACCGGCACAGTGATGTCCCATTGACACTGACAGATCCTCATCTACTGAGGAGTAGATGATGTAATACGGTGTCAAAGGCAGCACGTTTTGTGTCGTCAGCCACCAGCAGATCATTGCTTATCCTAACAAGAGCTGTTTCAGTGCAACAATGTATATTTCTATAAACTGTACAAGTACATGTGTGTGTCATTTTAGGTTGGATATATATGTATACACAAACAACAAACAAAAGTATGAAAAACGTGAAAAGAGGTGGTCTACTGTGTTTACACAGACACACACATAAATACATAAATAAGGCTCTACCGTGTACACAGTAGTCTACTGAAGTCACACAAACAAACCCTGAACAGTGGGCAGCCTTAAGCCGTGGCAACCGGAGGGCTACAAGGGTTTAAACCTTCAGCGCTTGGGTATATACGTATATATGTATCATTTGTGCGTGTGTGTGTGTGTGCATATGTGATACACGACGTCATTTTGGACATATACGTATGAACTTATATGTACTTCAGATTCATTTAGCAGATGCTTTTATCCAAAGCGACTTGCATGTAATTACAATTTTTACAAATCAACAACCTGCTTTCCCTGGGAATCAAACCCATTATCTCTCTCTGTCTATAAACAGTAAATATTTCATTTCCACCATAATTACTTACCACCTGTATATTAATACATACTACAGTATTTACAATTATTTTGTTGAGTTACTGTCGCCATCTTCTGAACCAAGAGAGAACCTATTTCAGTGAATGAGAGTCAGAAATTCTCAAAAAAAAAAATCCCCACTGACATTAAACACTAACTGAAACGCTAACGTAAATTAGTTCATTAAATATAAGTCTGAAAATGTGTGTGTGATCAGGAATTGTTTTTGCATTTTGTGTGGGTATTTCTGACCTCGGCCCGGTACCACCGTCTCCGGAGTCCTGGCTTCCCGTCTCGCTGGGGGTGCCCACTGACTTGGCAGAGGGAGACATGGGAGGGGGGACTAGATAGTGAAATAGACAGGTGTCCTCTGTTACCACACGCAGAGGTTGCACTAAACACACACACACACACACACGGGAATCCACACACACACACACACACACACACACACACACACACACACACACACACACACACACACACATGCATGGGAATCCACAGAGGAACATAGAGGACAGCATTACCAAAGCATTGCATAGCAGAATAAGTCAGAACAAGAAAAGGAAGGTCAAGTGTTAGCAGATAGGAGTTGTAAGATGCGATAAAAGACAGCAAAGCGACAAAAGCAGAGGATTCAGTAGCAAAAAAAAAAGAAGACACAAATATCAGTGGTTAATAAACATGCAGGATTCAAATCTCTTACACACACTAAGAAAAAGAAATTACACAACACACTTCATCTACTCACAACCAAACCCTTCCTACCCATTGAAGCGTCCACAATCCCCATACTCTGCAGCAGAGCTTCCGCCTCCCTCCTCTTCCTCTCCAGATCACTGTCATCCTGTGGAGGAGACGCTCCCTCCTTCCTTCCATCCAGCTGACATGGAAAGAAAGAGACAGACAGAGTGACATATTATACATGCAGAGAGAGAGAGAGAGAGAGAGAGAGAGAGAGAGAGAGAGAGAGAGAGAGAGAGAGAGAATGAGACAGTCAGACTGGTGCACAATTCACCTCTTTCTTCTTGCGCTCTTCTTCTTTCCTCTTCTTCTCTTCTCTTATCTGAGCCAGACGCTGCTTCTTCCTCTCCAGCTCTGCTTTCAGTTCACTTTTGTCTGACATACTGCTAAACTAGACAAATATATTTTATGTAAATTATAACACACACACTAAAAAAATAACTAAAGTATAGAATATAAGGACCTGTTTTTTTTGTTGTGTTAATTGTGATGACTGGCAAAAACTTATCACACAGATTGCATCGGCTAAACTCGGTTATATAATACAATATTTTTAATTATTTATTTAATATTATTTAATTATGCAATGATGTGTTATCAAGAATGATGATGCAGAATATTATATATTTTACTAACATTTTTTTACTAATTGATTGTGATTGCATTACTAATTTCCGTGAATTCCGCATAGGCATCTAGGTAAAACAAACGTGTTTTGTTAAAATTCACTATATTGGCGCCTCCTAGAGGTATAATAATATAAATGTGACGTCATTCCGCTCCACACCCACAATACGGAATACGTATTCATCCCGAACTCTGAAAAGTCAACACAAACTGCGAGAGAGTTTTTAAGGAAAACTGTAAATAAATTACGATAATTACAATGAAAGAATTACTGTTTTTGTTCCACAAAAAAAATTCCTTCTAACTGCAATGATCAGTCCACACACTTTGTTATGTGTATTTCTGTAAGATTCTGGACACACACGGGACACTCCTGCAAGTCCCGGATGGTCAGTTAATACGGCTGCATGACAAAAATATCCAAATGAAAGCTTATTATCCATATCAAAATCTAATTTAAATTAGGCCCAGCAAACGAAAAGGTTGAATATTAAATTTAAAAAATGCAATTTGTTGCTTTATAACGGCTTGCGAGAAACTGCTAGGCTTCATATTTCACATCCGGTTGCGTCATTTTAAAATGCAAAGTCGAAGTCAATATACCACTTGTATACATATTTCATACATGAAGAGAAGAAGCACAAGATCTTAGACGTTTTTATACGTCCGGTTCAGTAATTGTAAAATAATGAGTAGCGTCGAGCGGCCTCTCGCGAACCATTGCGGAACCATCGCGGCACAATGATGAACCCTAAACACAGACGACGGGTTTGTAAATGAGCTAAAACAATTGTTCTTACTCTGGATTAAGCGTTGGTAACTTGAGCTCAGCGCGGACGGGATTATTTTCTGTTGCGAGTAATGACTTATTATCCTCTTTCTGTTGTTGTGACAGCAGCGGCAGCGGCGATGAATCTGTGGGATGCGGCTACGGGTGCCGAGAAGCTCCGCTCGTCAAGCGATTTGTAAAAAAAACGCGCGTGGCAAGGACGACCAGAACGCGCGAGGAACCATTTTTATTGTTTCAAACAAATGCGTGTCGCGTGTTCGGATAAAATCTTAAATTTTACGCTTTGAGGTCAAAACTCAATTACGATACTTTTTTAAAAACTGATAAGATGTTCGATTCATAATTAAAGCAAAGGCTTCGAAACTCGTGAGATAGTAAATAATACACATGGATTTCTAAACTATCGCTATTCAGAAACCACTCAATATATTGTGTAACGTATAATGCATGTAATGGCTTGACTGCAGAAGGACACACTGATGTGTAAATCCCAGTGTAATACATAAACTGAAAAAAATATGTATGCATGGTCAAGTACATACCGTAATTTATGGTCCTTTTAAAACTATCCTGCGCAGTTGGAAGGACACCTTTAATTTATCTTTTTCTTGCTTCTGAGAGCTACCAAACAAATTCCGTTGTGTAAACCACAAGTTACATGTCTTATTAGGTGTTAGGGTTATTTTAAGCGACCACGAACTTTGACGCCTCCTAACGGTCTTAATCAACTTTTTAATGATGGAACGATTTTTGCATAGGGCCCAGAGCTGCTAGTGGCTGACTGAAACACATTGAATGTACTGATATAAATAAGATCTTAAAATTTTTACTCTTGTGATTTACTGGTTATGTCTGCTTCCTGTTTATCACAACAGCATTGATAGCTCAAACTTTTAAAACAAAAGTCACCACAAGTCAACTTTAGACCTTGTGCTAAAGAATGTAAGTTGGCCAGTTTGATTTGCAGTTACTTGCACTATTCTGTGCCTCAAACAAACAAAAATGAGATGTAAAATCCAAACTTATCGTTTTATTTCCATAAAATACAAGAATGAAATGCAATTAAATATTTTCTACATTTCAAATCAACCATGATTTCATCAAGATCAACTTTTGAAGCTCTGTACATCAGTCAGTGTGACAGACACAAGTCTCTGCGCGAGAGATGTACGTGTTTGTGTATATACAGTACGTGTGCAAGCTACGCAAAGCCCAAAGAAATACACTACATCATGCACTGCTCACAACAATACATCAAAAACAATGAAAATAAAACCTCAAAAGCAGCAAATGGGAAGGCAGGTGAACATACAATATTTCATGGCCTTCAGTTCTGGAGTGTTCCATTAACGGTTGTCGTATGATGAAACCTAGAGGTCTTTTATTATCTAGTGGACCATAAATCTGCTGCAATAGATTGGGGGTGAGCAAATGTGGACCTGAAAGACCAGTGTCCTGCTGATTTCAAATTCACACATTCAGCTAAACCAAGTGGAAGCTAAACTTACACGAGAAAGTTCTTGATAAGCTCTTCAAGTGATAAACCTTCTAGTTATCCTATGTTTTGCAAGCATTCTTTTCATTCTGAGGCACTGATGAGGCAAAATCAAGACCTTGATCAAGATCATCATCTGACAAAACTAAAATCAGACAGATGATGGCAAAGAAATTTGAAAGATTTGGGAGAAAAACATGAGCGTAGGAGAAAAGCATGCATCCACTGTTTGAGAAGGCGTGGTGATGAGAAGGTGGGAGTGGCTTGTATTTAGGAGGCGGCAGCTTGATCCTTGGGTGTTTCGGAGTGGATGCTCACAACCCCAGATGATTTAAATTTAGGCAGATGAAGTCCAAACTTGTTCTCCACACCGGCAAAAGTGGCTGCTGCCAATCGGTAACCACCAACATGGTCAGAGTTAATGGGAGGAAGCTCAGAAATCCGAGATTTTGGCGTGGGATCGGACCCCACAGGGCGACTACAAAGAGAAACAGGCATTTTAAATATCTAACCACAATCTAAAAGAGCCACACACACATACAGCTTCCATAAAAACAAGACCTGCCCTAAAAGTAAGATCTAACAAGAATTAAGCTGCTCGGAAATATCAGATCTAGCCAAGATTAACAGTTTAGAAGATGTAGCAACAACATTGCATTTATTTTTATTCACTTAAACGTTGATCTTATGAAGTGTTTTAACTAAGGAACGCGTCCTTAAAACAGTGTAACGCTATGTGCAAATTTAATAGAAAGTCAAATGCGGTATCAATACTTACTGTCCTCCAAAGTCAACATAAAACCATCGCTGCAGCAGCTCATAGGTCACCAGAGTCACACCGAACTGAGGGGATGAACGGAAGACACGGGCTACACAGAGACAAAGTTAGATAAGATTATTAGACGTACGTGTGTGTGTGTGTGTGTGTGTGTGCGAGTGTGAGAAACGGACCTCCAGCACCCTTCCAGAGAGCCCTAAAGCCTTCTTCCTTCATAATTTTTCTGAAGCAGTCGATCACACCAGTGTAAGTGGTCTGACCAGCACGAGCAGCCACCTGCAACCGCGTTTTGATGACATCAGCAGGAGTGACCAGAGAAGCAGCTGGGATTCCTGGGAGTAAAAAAACAACGCAAATCAAATAAAGAAACCAGATGCAATTTAGTCAAAGGAAGTCAGTGCGTTTGTCAATATGGCAACTAGGCGCCATATTGAAATAGTGCTCTCCTTTTAATCATTCAGTGAAGTTAGACATGCACACATAATCTAATTTTGTCATTTAAAAAAAATAGTAAAAACTAAATATAAACGGCTGAAAAGAATTACAGACAATTCCAAATACCGTATTAAACAAATTTAAGCACACTTCAAATATAAGCAACCCCCTCCCTGATTTTTCCAGTCACAAAATAAAAATTAATTTCTGGCTAAATTACGTTTTTTCATAATTAAGTTAAAATTTTCTCATTAAAATACAATTGTTTTCTTTATTTAACAAACCTTAAAAATTAAAAAATAACTTGTGACTTGTATTGCTTTAATGTTGTTTTACTTAAAAATATGAAAATCTATTCTAGCAGAAGGAAGGACACCGGCCATAATCCTTCGCTGCTCGCTCAATGAAGTTTTAGGCTCCAATGAGCATTTGCAATCCTCACAAAAGCTGACTGAGCTTTGTTTCTGTAACATGTAATTGTTAAAACGGTCATGTTTTTCCTCTGGGTATCAGACGGAGCGATTTGATTGTGTTTAACTCCGGTGTTTTTTGTTTTGAAATGTTTTCTTTTTTCTCCGAAGCTTTTGCATGCTTATGGACTTGTTTTCAGGCCCTAGCCGGTAGCGCGGATGTACCGTATGCAATATGATCTGTCTGTTCAAGTATTAATGATTGCACGTAGTTTAATCTTACTTCTTCCAGTGTTATTTTGTCCATGTTAAGTGTCGCGGCGTGCCACATGTTTCTTTATTCATGTTATTGAGTTAATACAACTTATATGCATGTCTGCCTCAAGAATCATTATTTAATGAAAAAAACTAAATTTCTATTTGTGATGGCCCCTCACTTGAAATGTGGAACAAGGAACGCTTATATGTGTGCATATTTGAAATTTTTATACGTTTTTTGAGCCGCTAAAATAGGGGGAAAAATTGATTCTTATATTTTCGCATACATACAGTATGACAAAAATGTGCCAGGGCAGCTTTGAGACTGACCAGCAATGGCACCAGCCGTCAGCAACTGAAGAGGTCCAAGTCGTCCATCGTCATCGGCCATGTGGGCCTTTGTGTGGGCATACACTGGAAAGTAAATGGCAGAGAAGGGGATGTCACGCAGAAAACAGGCCTTGGCACCCTAGCAAAAAACAAATCAGACACAGTGTTACAATTCACACTGAAGAAAATACTGAAATCCAAAAAGACAGAACAACACGTGTCTTTTACCTTGTAGAGTCCAAAAAAGCCAAGGTCTCGTACAACATTGAGGGCGCTCACTCTTGGACCGGTAGTGATTTCCCCAGCCACCTGCAGACGAATCTTCACAATCTCCAGAGGGTTGGTGAAGATGACCTGTGACCCACCAGCCTGGAATGACAGAGACAGCAGTAGTAGAATTGTGCCAAAGTCATTCTGACCGATTAGAACACTGACATGATACTCACACATCCACCGGCAAGAATCTCGGCTAGCAGAGGGATTGTGCCTTCCTTTGTGGTAAATTTGTCTCTAACAAAATCATTCATCTAAAAAAAGTACCACATTAGTGTCTTTAACTTCACCTGCTTAAAAATCACATGCAGTGACACTTACAGTGAGCTTGATGGCTTTCTCTGGAGCCACACCAATAAGCTGCGGTACAAGACCTGTCATTAAAATAAACACAAACATGGCTAAGTCTGCGATCACATGACATTAAAAGTGATTTTGTTTTTTGTGCAATAGTACATCTAAATTAACAACAATAGAAATGTATGCCACATTACAAGCCACTTTTAGTATTTGCCAGCTGAGCAACTCCGACAAACAGCGTAAGCCACACCCACAAACTGTATGGAGTTCTTATTGTTTGCATGCCAAGGTCTGTAACTGAACATTCATAAATGGATAAGATCTGGAATGGCTGGTTGCCTGCATGACTATGCCATATGCTCACTGGATTCATGGCAACACAATCACACACAGGAGAACATTTCTCATTGTTTATTTTACTTGTTTTTTTTTTTTCATTTCTGAGTATATAGATAGTAAGTATAGATAGATAGATAGTAAATGTATAAATAGTAATAATTGTGACTTGGGACACAAATTGGAGTTTGTCACTTTGAAAATTCACCTCTATAAAAGCCAAACACCCCCTCATAGCGAAGGACTTTCTTGGCGCAGTCAAAGCTGTTTTTGTACATCAGCTCTCCAACAAAGGAGCCAGTGGAGCGCTGGTTCTGCATACGGGTCTTTACCAGGTCAATGGGATACACTGCTGTGGCACCGGTAGCTATGAACAAAAAACATTTTCTTTAGTTTATTCGACTGTTCGTTTACACACCAAACTTTTACAAAATATTATCTATCAAGTCAAACCTCCAGCAATGGAGCCCAGAGTAAACCGGTATGCCGACTCTGCTGCCTGTAGCCACACAGGCCGAGAAACATCTGCCTGTGAATGCTTGACAAAAAAAAACGAGAAAAGTGATTACAGTACTTCAGCCATTAAACTTAAATGTTTAAAAAAAAAAAAATGAAGATTCTAAAAAAATGAAGATTCTAAAAAAATGAAGAATGAAGAAAAAATGCAAAGTTCTAACTAAAACAGTACTTGTTGAGTATCATTCAGTTAATAGGATTGTGAATTAGAATAAAACAACATATTAGTCAAGTAAAATAAACGTATGTATTCAAAATTGGCAAACGGTTTATGGGAAAACGTGTATTTTGGTGGATTTAATACATATTCTCTATTTTACACAATAATTTATCTATTTAGGATCTTTAATCCTATAGAAACAATAAAACTATACAGACAATCTTGGTGGTAAAGGAAAACTAAAAAACCCTGTTTGTTTAAGTCGGTATTAATCTATTTAAGTTATTGTTAATTTATGTTTAAGGTTTAATTTGTCAATGGTAAAGATGAATAATAATTTTTTTGGCAATGTGAAGCCCCATGCCAAAGAGAGACTGGAGTCAGAAGACCCGCTCTTTTACGAGAGCTGAGCCGAAGTATGCCACTGTGTGTGTGTGTGTGTGTGTGTGTGTGTGTATGTGTGTGTGTGTGTAAGAGAGCTGATCAGCAGATGATTGGCCAGCAGAGTGCTCCTTTGCACAGCTTGTGCTTTGCTCACGCACGTCTTTTTGGCGCACAGGTATGACGTAAAACAAAAGCCGACATGCCCCGTTTTTTGAAAGATTTATTTTGTTTACGTCGTAAATGTTAATTTAATTACTGCGCTTGTGTCTCTGTTATTTTGTGAGAAAGGGTGAAATATCTGTGCACCTCTCTGAGTAAAATATTTTCTAGACCGCACGTATGTATAAGCCAAGTCCCCCACTTTGAGCCCAAAATTTTAGGGAAAAATCCTCAACTTAAAGTTACGTTGGCCGAACTATACAAAGCTGTATAAATGCAGCCGTATTAATCACACTGCATAGTTGTGGGATACACATTCTAGTACCAAGTGGATACTAGAAATCTGTCTGTCTGCTGTCGAGTCATGTTGAGTTCGTACCACCTATAATGTTCAGGACTCAACATGTTGTGTTGATTGTAATTAACATGACACATTATTTCAGTATAAACATCTCAACTGAAGTGCCCTAAATTTAAAATGAGCAAATGGACATTAAAACATTTTTCCAACAGATGCATATTCCTAATAGATTTAAAGAGTTGACATTCAAGTTAAGTTTAGAACCTTTTGCAAACATTGAATGTGTTAGGTTAAAGACAGTCTCCTTCCCCTTCATAAAGTCTAGCAGACTACATTTCAGGGTACTAGTTTGAGACGGACAAAGCTAAAACTATAACTAAAGTATGATGAACAATAAATTATAACTTAGACCGATTCAAGCACTCAAAGCTAAATGCATATTTGCGGATGTATATCTTACTTTTGCAAACATCACTAATTGCGTCTCATAGATAAAACCTGTCTTCTCACTGTAAAACCCGTATCTGCTGCTTATCTGAGCATTCAGTGATAACTAACCTGTCGCTGAACCTCAGCGAGATTATACGGCAGAGCTCCTTCCTCCAGAGGGGCTATTCTCTCAATATCCGCCAGATTTAACCGCCTACACACAATTAGACAGTCAGTTGGCATTAATGGCTACTTTTGAGTAACTAGGTATGTTAGTTAATAAAAGAATACAACTTACCCAGTTTGAGAGTGCAGCCCTGACAGCTGAAACAGGATGTCGATCTCCATAGGAGTAATTTGACCAAATTTATTTGCAGCATGAACAAACTCCTCTACAGACCAAAGAGAACAATAATAACATTTACAAAATGCCAAGAACTCAGAAACATCATAATAGTGACATGGGGAAAAAAAGGCCCAACCTTTAGTAACAAGTGTATCTTTGCGGGTTCCAGCAAGAGTGCTATAGATTTTGCGAATCAGTTCCATGTTGTTTAGAAGAGAGTTGAAGGCATTGAAGTATGAAAAGCTAACCATGTGAGATGTGCCACCGCCAGCTGCCTAAGAAAGCAAACCAAGATAACGCTTTTGACAAAATTTATGAAATTAAGACAAGATGACTCAATTAAGACTCACTCCAAAAAGAAAAACCAAAACTAGAGTATGCTGGGATTCAAAACCATCATTCAAATAGAAAAAGGACAAGCATTGTTTTCTTTATACATGTCATCCAATCAAATTTACAGACTACTGGCCTATTTTCTAAATCATTTCGTTTTTATTTTAAGCAGCACTGCCCCCAAAAACGATCAGATTACTAATCTGGGTTGTGAATGAAACCTTACAATGATCAAAAACATCACAATTAAAACGGAGTTGTACACTTACAGAAACCAGGTTTTCTTCCACAAAAGGTGTAAGAATGTGATGCCTAATTGTGGACATGATGTCACTAAAGTCCAAGGCTGAAATGGTGCCACTTTTATCCTTGTCTTTTTGTGCAAATGCCTGTCGAGCATGTTCCAACTGAAGCTCCTATAACCAAAGGTTTATGATGAAAAAAGACTATGACAATAGTAAAAACCAAAGATCTACACACACACAAACACAAACACACACACATACACACACACACACACAAACACGTGTAATTTATTTGCTTTGTTGTACTGGTAACTCACAGATAACAAATGCAAACGTGTACATACGTACCTGAAGGAACTGAGTAAACTCCAAGTATGAGAGGTGTTTCTGTCTCTCATTGCCAAAATGCAGGCGTATAAATTCACAGTCCCAGTTAAAGGGTATGTGGTGGTGCACAGTGGTCTGACTGAAGATGTCACGAACATTGTCTGAAACACGGATCACATGAAACACATTTTTTTCTAAAAGCTCATATAAAAAAGGCGATGGGGATTTAGCATAACTAAATAACATTTTATGTTTTATTTTATATAAAACATTTTATGTATTACGTTCATTCTATCGCTACACATTCTGTGTGAAATCAGCCTTTTCTTACCAAACGACACGTCTCCAGTGCCCGTCTTGTCAAACAGCTGAAAAGCCACAATAAATAAAGCATCTGGAACACAGAGTACCGACTCAAAAGCTAGAAACTCCTGGAACGAGATCAGGCTACGGGGAACAAAAGAAAAAGATGATTATCTATACTTTAATTGTACACTCATGTAGAGGTAATGCTGTGATGTAAAAGGTCTTATAACACTGTTGCTTCTTATCTAATTGCTATATTTTCTAATTTATCTTTAAAAAATATTTATATGCTGAACGTAGAAACAAATACGACATTTTTTAAAGACTCTCGGTTAGATGGAGTAGACTGATGTAAAAAAAAAAAAAAAAAAAACAACAATAAAAATAAATACTGTTCATATTCATAATAAAATAATAACGAATAAAATTAAATACAAATACTCATATTTTTGAGTTTTAAAAAAACTCAGGAAAGCATATAGAAAAACAGTTTTTAAGAATATGTATCTCACCCATCCTTTGTAGTGTCTGCCACCCCAGCCAGAAGCTGCACAGTCTTTGGATTGTGGTGAAGTTGCGTGTGAATGCCCAAGTACTTTTGGACAAAATCATTTGGTGTCATGTAATGCTCTCCATCCTTTTCCACCACGCTGGCATACTGTAGGGGAAAAAAAAAAAGAGCAAATTTGACCATGTGTAGAAACACAATTCTGTGATGCCCTCTGACCTTATCGTAACATTCTCTACTCATCTATTGCCTTGACATTCATGTCATCCTCCCATCCTACGTGCCTTCGGCCTATTAATAGAGCCACATCGCACACCACTCACTGTGCTACAGGACACCCAAGAAGTCTAAACTAGTCTGAGAACCAGCACAAGGACTTAATGGCCGAACGCTCACCAATTACAACAGTAGCCAACTGATAACCAAATGGGATCCCTCTGACGGACATTGAAGATACAGTATTATTTTAATATAATTGTAAGAAAATTACACAGTATTAATAAATCTGCAACACACACATTTTCCCACTTAAATCTGATTAATCGGTCTAAAATATAATGGGCAAAAAGAAAGCTGCATTACTACGACCAACACAACACATCTGAGAAAACAGGATCAAATTCAAAGATTTAATGACAGTCTGTACACAAGCCAAGAGTTGCAAGATGAAAAAGATTCACGTATGAACAATGATAAAAAGTTCAAAACCATTACCTTTTGGAAAATGACCTTCAGCTCATTAGGGTCAGCCCTTTTAGTCGACTGCACCTGTAAAACAAAAACTATGCTTACTGTCACTGCAGAAATGCATTTTGTATCTTTATTATGAACTTATTGTGAAAAAAAAAAGAGGAATAACTAATACTGTGAGTATACAACATATAAACTACACAAGGTACGGTATATGACTAAACATAAATAAAATCATATAAAATATTTGAGCAAAAATAAGAATCAGGTGTGACAAAATGTAATCCTCAGGTAACAAAAATAATCTTTTTGGAGGTCAAACGCATTACTTCTGACAGCAAAGCAAATGGAAGTGGAACAAATCTTAGCAACAAATGAATCAAAAACAACACAGCTACACACACTAGATAATCGACTAATAAAACTAGAAAAACTCAAATAAAACCACTGTCACAACAAAACGAGCCTAATTTCGCTCACACAGCATGTTCATGTCACACGCCTGATTACACTTTCCACACAAAAACAACGCCCGACAAGAGATACGTCATTTAGAAAGCTAATAAATTACTTAAAACTGAAAATTGTTATGTTTTTATGGGTTTATGATCCTCAGAAAAAGAAATCTATCTTGCCGCGAACCGGGCATGAGCGTACTGATAAGCTCAGAGATGCTCGCGCCTGGCGGTAGAAACAAACATTAACCGTCCCTGAGCACTACATTTGTTTTCTCATTTGAAATGATGTCTCCTAAATATCACCAACACATAAAGCGCTTATTTAAATGATAAATATTCTTTTTCAGTCAAACAACGAGTCGCCGGAGTCACCTTGGCCGCCATGCTGCACCCTGACGTCACGTGAGGTGGTGGAGTCGCGCAAGCGCGTGGTCGTTGACGCTAAAAATTGCGTGAGAACAAGGAGGTGCGCGCGCACCTTTGATGTCACAGGTCCAGTATATATATATATATATATATATATAGATTTTTTTTTTTTTTTTTTTTTTTTTTTTTTTTAATGGGGCTTACCAGCTTTTTTCCCTGGTTTGTTTTTCCCGATAATTTTGTACAACAAGTTAACGAGTGTACAAATCTATAGTCTAGTCTAATGACCTATAGGAAATCTCAAATTTAGTCTAATGAACAACTTCTGGGTTAATTGCATGAGCATAGATCAATAATTTGACAAATTGAACAAAATGACTGGGTAATGATTCATTCAGTGAAATGAACATATCTTTGCCAGTGTCATGCAACCAACAAAAATGTGTGTATACTGCTGAAATTGACTCTGTTCACTGAACACTGACACACAACTGATAAGTCCTCAAGGTTCCCAATTAACACTTTTCACTGAAGTCAAAACTAGTATGGACAGTTTTCAGTGAGGTTGTCCTGAGAATTTAGATCTTATTGGAGTTTTGTTTAATACTGCAAACACTAGGTTAAGGTGTCAAGAAAGGAATAGGTAGGTCTTGGAAGGTTCCTATAGCAACTGTAAGAAACCTGGTCACTAGGATGTGCTATAGTTTCCTTCTATAAGGCAGTGCGAGATTGAAGCTCCTTCAGCACTTTATCCTGATCTACCTGCAGGATGATGACTATGGCGTGAAGATGTGGCTTGTCTAGTGGCTGTGTAAACTTTCACGCGATGAGACGCAATAGCAGGCTCTACTGTCAGAACCACCCTGTTTCCCTAGGCATGCTGCCAGTATGAAAAGTATGAACTAATTGTGGCCGATGAAAACTGAGGCAGGAAATTCAGACATTTTACCAGTTTATGTATTTTCGGTACTGCCCCATTTGGTAAAAGTTTTTGAATAATAATTATAATGAATAATTAAGTTGCATGTAGCTGGCAGGGTTCATGTTGTGTGCGGTCTCCGCACTAACGATTTGTGTCATGTCCGTATTAATTACTATTGTGACCTGGAGGAGAACAGAATGATATCAGGGTTGGTCAATTACTTGGGCTCTAGTGCACCATGTCTGTGTATCTAATAACACAACCGCACAGAGACAGCATCACCAGCGATGTAGTATTGAAAGTGAATAAGAAGCAGTGTGTGGTTTTTCAACACAAACATCAATTTAAAACGCAGCTACTCCATTCTTCCATCACAAATAATGTATTCTTTGCAAGCAAATTGGCTTTGCATAACATTCTCCTTGCCCAAAATGAATTACAAAAATTACCACATATATATTGCTCCCCGAACGCAAAATAACATTAATGAAACAAAATGAAACACCCGAGATGTCACGTGTGCTGACGGAAGCAGCGTCCGGACCAACGCAGCAATTCAACCGGGCGAAAACACACAATTATGATTGAAACATTTGAAAAGGGTTGATTGAAAAGGAACACATCAATCTACGGTATTTCTTTCTTGTTTTCTTTAAAAAAAAAATTAAATAACATTTTTAAATCACATATATCAATAATATTTAAAACAATTTAATAATTATTACCGGTATCTTCTCTGAAACAAAGCCTGTCAAAGTTTTTCAAACATATTCAGTGTTTTCACCTTGGTAATTCTGAGTTTCGTTTCTGTCTAAATGAAATCGATCCTCCCGCAACTACAGAAACGAAACTAAAACGGTCATTTGCGTTTCTGGAACAGCAGAGAGACTTTATTCTGCATGAGATCTTCGCAGGTGAGTGGCGAAATCATTTTACGCGAACGCTTCTTATTATAGCATGGATGGAATCAGATTAGTAATTTTTGGCACTAATCTGATTCCACAAGCATGGGAATTTATATTCTTATAAACAGAATACACAATTTGATAATGACATACCCAAAGTAAACTTATATTATGATACATTCCTTTTTATATTTCTTTAATGATACATTCCTTTTTTATTTATATTTCTTAAACTACTTCAATTATAAAAACTCTTAGGATTGTTCTTGTGTTCCTATTGTAAAGTTGTAGTGCTGCTTCAACGGTGAAAAATTCCCTCTTGTGGTGACGAATAAAGGACTTTCAATTCAATTATTTTACCTTCCATATGGGGTTTAACATAATGCACGGTAGGCCTAAGTAAAACAATAAAACTACTTTGATACATATTAATTAATTTAAATTATTATGTACAGTATATACGTTTACAAATGTATAAACATATGTACTGTATATGTTTTTTATACAGTACATTTTAACATTTTATGTGTATGACGCCATAATAATTACGATAAAATCAAACTTGTATTTTAAATGTTTTTAATGTGAAAGTGGTGGCATTAACCTGTGAATTAAAATCTCAAAGTACGTCTGGATCATGTATACGGTAAGTTATGTTGATAGTTATGTTCAAAAGTTACCAATTGACAAACGAAATACGTACTTCCTTTCTTAATGTTTTTCAAAATACATGTATGTGTATTTCTGTATGAAATACACAGTGTGTTCATTTTGTTTTTAGTTGTACTGTATGTCACATGAAATAACTTTAAGACGATGTCAACATATTGTTGCCTCTCGCTTTATAGACTTCATTAAACACACTGCATTTAGGTCACAATCGTTTCTCTTCCTCACGTAACATGGGTGGTGGCTCTCCTGCTGACCTGTAAATAAGCATTACACCTTTGATGAGTGCATTGAGCAACCAAATGAAGATATCAATGTTTTACTTGCACATCCATTTCCTAGCCAAGATAGAGACCCATATATAACTCAGTGGTCTCTAAGTTCTCCCATTCTCATTGAGGGGAATAGCTCTATAAAGACAAATCTATGTGTTTAAGTATTGATGTGTCACATATCTAAGGTTGTGGAACAGGCAGAACGACGACTTGAACAAAACATAAAAAACTTGAACATTACATAAAACAAAGGATGGCAAAACATGAGAGCCAAACTCAGAGACTAGGCATAAAAACTATTACATTATGTGAAATTATCTGATTTTTTTTGTATTTCTGCTTTGTTTTCTTTTGCTGAAAACTATTTTTGTTCATTTCTAAGCACTGGAAAGTGGCGTCTCCTATTGTCACGTGGTGGTGACGTCACCGCAGAGCGCTTTTTCTCCTCAGTTTGGGAAGAGACTCGAGAGAGCAGGTAGGGTTTCACGTGTCTCTGCCGGAAGTAAGGGAAATAAAATACCCTTAACCCTCCTGTGTGTGTGTGTGTGTGTGTGTGTGTGTGTGTGTGTGAGAGAGAGAAAAAGAAACAAATTGAAGAAACATAGTATTTTAACTCTTTAGCTTCCACTTTGTCTGCTGGGTCATCACACTGCACTGTTGATCCCAAGTACTTAAACTCCTGCACCTTCTTCACCTCCACCCCGTGTAACCTCACTCCACCCTGGCCCATCTCATTTATACACATGTATTCTGTCTTACTACGACTGACTTTCATGCCTCTTCTTTCCAGAGCAAACCTCCACCTCTCTAGCTCTTCTTCCACCTGCTCTCTACTCTCACTGCAAATTACAATGTCATCTGCAAACATCATTGTCCAGGGAGATTTCTGTCTGACCTCATCTGTCAACCTGTCCATCAGCATAGCAAACAAAAAGGGACTCAAAGCTGATCCTTGGTGTAGTCCCACCTTCACCATGAACTCCCCTGTCCTACAGCACATCTCACCATTGCCATACTCCTCTCGTACATGTCCTGGACTACTATGACGTACTTTTCGTGAGACCAGCTATGCTATATGGCTTAGAGACAGTGGCAGTGAAAATGAGACAGGAGGCAGAGATGGAGGCAGCAGAGATGAAGATGTTGAGGTTTTCCTTAGGAGTGACGAGGGTGGACAGAATAAGGAACGAGCACATCAGAGGGACAGCTCACGTTACTTGTGTTAGCAACAAAGTCAGAGAGGCCAGACTGAGATGGTTCGGACATGTGCAGAGGAGGGATAGCGAATATATTGGTAGAAGGATGTTGGAGATGGAGCTACCAGGGAAGAGGGCAAGAGGACGATCTAGGAGGAGATATCTGAATGTTGTAAGAGAGGACATGAGGTTGGCTGGGGTCAGGGTGGAGGATACTCAGGATAGAATAAGGTGGAAAGGGATGACTCGCTGTGGCGACACCTGATAAGGAAAGAAGTTGTAGTAGTAATATAAATATCAAGTTTACAAATATGTGAAGTGAACCATTTTTTATATGATGATAGCTGTCATGAATGGTGGTTTCTAGAAAGCGGGTCGAGTCTCGTATGCAGTTTAGATGTTTAATGATGTCCGTGAAGTCCGTTCGGCAGAATCAGGGTCATAAGACAGGCACAGGGTCGAGGGCAGGCAGAAACAGGATCGCAACGAGGTCACAGGCAGGAGGTCAATAAACACGGAAGAAACTAGAAAAGACAGAAGACAAAGGCAAGGAATGTGGCAACGGCCGGCGTAGGCAGTGCTTCGCCCCGATCTAACGGCTTGCAAGTCCTTATATAGTCCTCGTGATTGGCGGCAGGTGAATTCATGCGAGCAGAGAGAGTTCGTGCACGCGCCAGCTGCACCAGCACGCGCGCCGGCTCGGGAGACTCGGAAGACTCGCGAGACGCGCCACACACGGTCATCACAATAGCACTAAATAATACTTTTAGGTATTTTTATTTTTTAACATTATAAATTGGTCAATCTCACCCGAACATAATATGTGGGTTAATCCAGATATTATGACATTATAACATTGATGGTCTAATTCACAAAAAAGTGAACCCAAAGTAAAATTTAACACACTATAACTAAAATATGTGCAAATCTGAAAGGTTGTCTTATGAATAACAATTAAAAAAATGTTACGGGCAGAGACAAGAACACGGCAAAATCCAAAACTCAGAACTTTAATTTCAATCCTTGAACTTGACAGAGAATATAAAACGAGATCAAGAGCAAGACTAAAGTCTGTAACTTCAAACTAGAATGACAAGGCAGACACAAGACATGAACCAAACCCACGTAACCCGGCAACCTGCTTCGGTCTGTTACCGGATAGGTTTCGCTTGGTTCGGCTGATGAGCTGGCTTCCGGCTGGAGCGCAATCACGCTCAAAAACTATGCTCCTCGGCTCCTTCTGGCGACCGAGGAGCGGATTTGTGACAGTTGTACAACTTTTCACATTTTGTTATTAGTAACTCTAACACTTACTTTGTTCAGATTCAAAAACAAAAATCTTAGGTTTTAGCCCTGCTGATCTTGGGCCTTCTGAAAAAAAACTTCTGAACTTCTCAGCAGAAGATAAATTGTTCTGGCAATTTGCTGCCTGAATAAGCATGCAGAAGTGTAGTACTCGCTGACGTAAACAACTACGCTGAGCCAATCAGAACATTCTGACGAGGGTTGCGCACTCACTCCTCGCGCTTTTAAACACGTCCAGCTGTTTAAAAGGTGTCGCCAGCTAATGGTGTCGACAATTTTTTGAAAGTGCTGTGTGACGGATGCTTTACCGGTGAAATGCTGGAATGGCAGTGCTTTGTGAGGACATGAGGAAAAAGAGGACATAAACAGCATGGCATATTTGCTGGTAAAGTCATACTGGTAATTTTTCGGCATTGCTGTGTGAAAGAGATCTGAGATCTCTGTGGCAACCTGACAAGTATAAATTTAAATGCTTGTTTTTTTTTTTTTTTTAGTTACCTGCTTACTTTTAATGGAGAGACAAGGCCTTTCTCTCTGGCTAATCCAGTTTCTGTGTTACTCTGACCGAAGCAAGATCCCAAAAGTCTCCATTTTGCGCAATATATACAGATTGATAAATTTAGGGTGACCAAGGGTCACTTTTCTCTGGACATGCCCTCTTATTACCTCCTGTCTGGGGCGTCCGGGTGGGTTTTATACATTTAATGAAAATGTCCTGTGTTTTTCAGAACGAAATTGTGCGTTTCATTTTGAAACAATACTGGACGACTTTTGGCAGAGAGAGAGAGTAATACCGTATTAAAATGCTAATTCTACAGGTTAAACCCTGCGCATCTTCTTGTTTCAGTGCCTGTTTGTTAGGTCAGACACATAAACATTTATTACAATAAACTTTTTAGTTAATGTATTAATAAACAACATAATGGCCATGTAATGCAAATTAACAAGTACATAAGTAATAATAACAAGTAAAACATTCTATATTATTAAATTATCTGTAATATAAAAACTTTAAAAAGCTAATGTTTATATAAAAACAAATTACTCACTAAAAGATGTATTATAGTTATTTCTAGATGTATTGTTGAAGCTGGCTTTTCTAACAGATAAGTTGATATTTAGAACATTTCATATTTATTATTAATTTATTTATTAGAAAAAAGTATTATTTTGTAGTTTTTTTATTTTCAGAAGTTAGTTTTATATAATTGAATCATATCATAGCATGTTCATCAACCTCTGAGAAACCTGTCAGAATGTATGTATTTATTTATTTATTAGAAAATAGTATTATTTTGTAGTCTTTTTTATTTTCAGAAGTTAGTTTTATATAATTGAATCATATTATAGCCTGTCGAAATTTTTGCCTCGATGCTGCTCCGGTTGTCCTCTTTTTTATCTTTTTTTATCAAAATATAAGTTTAATCATCTTTGCAGAATGTTCAATCGAGGAGGAAGAGGACTGCAAAGAGGAAGAAGAGATGTCAATGACCAGCAAAGAACAGGTAGCAAATTATATAAAATATATTTATGTGTATATATACAGTGATACCCCGACTAACAAATGTCCTTATGAACAAAAAAATTCGCCATACGCAACGAGCGCGTCATGGTCTTACCGCGAGCAGGGATGAATAAGAGTCCAGAAGTGTAAAAAACAGTTGTTTAATCCTCACGCACATCAAATAAACAAAAAACAACAACAAAAGCACTGGTTAGTTTCAAATGTATTGCTTTCAAAATATAAAATGAGCTCGTGTTCTCCTACAATGGATTATGCGCGGTCTAGCCTGCCGCGTCTTTAAACATTAAAGTTTATGGTTCTGTAGTGCCATCTAAGCATGCTAATGAGGGTTAAATGTAGGTAACAGTGTACAAAATACATAAAGTTCTGTACAAAACAATAAATCTCAGTGTGGCTATGTGAGTATGTACTCTGTGTAAAATCCATATAGAATTAATATACAAGATTTACTTTTTATAATAATATTAATAGTTTATTATAATAGTAATAGTCTAATTTAAATAGTTTTCTAATTACAACTTGCAAGGGTAAAGTAAACCCACCGTATTTTAAACTGTTTTTGTTTTTAAGCAGATGCATCTTCCTCAGCTCAAAGACAAGCGCAGGGTTCTCCAAGTCCTGGAGCAGCAAGAGGAAATAGAGGAGGAATATGTAGGAGAGAAGAGTCTGCGAGAAACAGAAAGACGGAGACAAATCAAGAAGAAAAAGTACAAGGTGCTTATGGAGGGAATGCAGAGACAAGTTGGAAAAGAGGTAGAGGAGGACATGGAAGAGGTAGAGGACTGATAAAAGACAACCAGAGAAATCAACATGTTGGCCATGAGAGGCCAATAGACCAGAGAATGTACAAACGAGATGAAGAAGTGCAAGGTGCTTGGGGAGGAAGAGCAGCAAGCAACAGAGGAACGAGAGGACGTGAACAGCATCATTCAGCTTTCCTACGATCAAAAAGTTGCCCTCCAAAGCAATTCTACAAACAGGCTGAAGCAAAACATAGTGGCTTGAACTTGAGACATGAGCAAGGAAGAAGATTGAGCAGAGATGGCAGAGGTGATGGACGAAAAATGGGGTACAAAGCTCTAGAAGGACTGTTGGAAAAGGAGGCATCTGAGATTGCGATCACTTTGTCATCTAGCTTGGCTTTCAAGGCTTTGCTTGATGAGAAACATATGCGAAATGACCTGTTGCAGTTAGTCTGTTTTGTCCTCTGCAAGGCCTTCCAGTCTCGCATTTTCCGCAAGAATATACTGCATTTAGCTCAGACTGTTAAGGACTCTTCGTTTTTCCGTGTTGTTCTTCCATACTATGTGACTGCTATGGTGTCAGATTACCAGCAAGCCAAAGGAGATAATTTAGCCTGCTTTTTACTGACCAAACCTTTAGAGCATGGTGTTGACTTGCCTGGTGATTTTCAGAGTGAAGAGTCTCACACAATAAAGAGCGGTCAGTACAACCAACATTTGAGAAACATAATCCGTCTTGTCTCAGATGTCCTCAACATGTTTCCCACTAGTTCATTCGTACCAGCCTCAATGTTGCTGAATCTTCTTAAATCATCCATCAATGATTTGCGTGCCAATGGTGTGGACATTCTCAAAAGCCTTGATGAGGATTTGGAGAGGGTTGACGTTTTGATTAAGCACCTGCAAGAGAAATCAAGAGAAGGAACATTGCGCTCCGATAAGTACTCATTTCTAGCAGTTGATGAGGAGGTGCCAGTGGGAGAAGAGGACTTCAGGACAATGAGCATCTTTCCCACCTTTGAAGAGTTCCACACTGATCATAGACCTCTTCTCAGACAGAATATTGTGACTCAAAACTTCACTTCCACTCGAATCTATCTTGACACACACTTCCGACTTCTTCGTGAAGATTTTGTGAGACCACTTCGAGATGGTGTGAAAGAGATTCTGAAGAGCCAACATGAGGAAGGAGGTCCCATGAGAAAAAAACAATTTGATGACATCAGAGTCTACATTAACACCCAAGTTCTCATGCCAATCTGCACACCAACAGGCATTGCCTACAAAGTGAAATTTGATCCAGAGCCTCTTCGGGTTAGTTAATCCAGATTAAGACAAATTTATTTTCTGCTCAGTTTGACTCTAGCATCGACAAATGCAAAGTAAAGATTATAGTAAGGACTTTAAAAAAAATGGTTTTGAATTGTTACCTGTTTGAAATTCAATTCAGATCTACTATCTGTTCAAAATGTGAAATAACACCATCATTTTACTTCACAGTTTGTCCGGTGGGAAAACTCCAAACGTCTGCTTTATGGATCTCTTGTCTGTCTCTCCATGGACAACTTTGAAACCTTCCTTTTTGCAATGGTGTGTAACCGGGAGCCTAATCAACTGCGCAAAGGATGGGTGGATCTCTGTTTTTTCGCAGATGGCAAGGCCAATCTGGCCAGTATACGTCCCTCACATTCTTTTCTGATGGTGGAGACTACCGCTTACTTCGAGGCCTACAGATATGTTCTAGAAGGTCTTCAGGAACAAGAAGAGGCTGATTTGCCCTTTCAAAGGTATCCTGGTGTGAATATAAAATATGTTTGGTATTAGATGTTTACTTGCATTTAAGTAAATAGCTGTAATAAATAAATATTGTTTCGAATAATTTTGGTATTTTAATCTAGCTGTACATCAGCATGTATCTATGCATTAAAAAATATTCCTCATAGACATCTAAATTTTTTGTATGTAATATGTATGTAATATTTTTTTTACTTTGTCATTCTATAACAAAGCTAACCTGAATGTGTTTTTGACAGATATATTGTGGAGTGCAGTACCAATGTTAATTCTCCGTCTTACCTTCGAGTGGAGGGAAGAACCTACAATCTGTCCTGCATCAGGGCTAAAGGGCAGAAGGAAGTTCCACCCTTCAATCCCCTGACTCCAGCTGCCTGGCCTGATGAGGAAACAATGGGACTTGATGAAAGCCAACTTCAGGCTCTAAAACTGGCCTTGACCAACGAGTTGGCCATCATTCAAGGACCACCAGGCACAGGTCTGTCAAGATGCTCTAACAATATTGTTTACTACCAGACTAGGTTGAATTTTTTATTGTTTTCAGGAAAGACACACGTTGGACTGAAAATTGCTCAGGCCTTGCTGGTTAACCATGAGGCCTGGTCACACAACAGCCCCATGTTAGTGGTCTGCTATACTAATCATGCTCTTGACCAGTTTCTGGAAGGTACAGTAATTATTAGTGTTTGATTGTTTATGTGGGTTTAGTTTATATTTTTCCATAACATTTCCTTATTATTTCGTTACAGGCATCCATAGCTTTTTAAAACAAGGCATTGTAAGAGTTGGAGGACGAAGCAACAGTGAGATTCTAAAACAATTCACACTTAGGCAACTCACCAGCTCAAATGAATTCCGAAATAAACGGCCACATCCCATTAGAGCAGCCCATCATGCTGTGAGTACTGTGATTCTCTTAGTATCATTACAAGGATCTTGTGCAGACTGGTGTTCTGGCAGTGCCCAAATTGCTGTTTTAATGTCTGTATTTTGGGCTGTATTTGGCACTTGTATTGTCACAAGTTCAGCTTGGAAATATTGTTCACATTTGATCAAAACCAATTTGACAACCTCACTTAATTTTCAATACGTTTCTGTGGTATGCCAGAGCATAGACTCAGTGTCATGAGTGTTGTTAGTTTTAGAACAAGCTTTGTGTGCATCTGAGACAAACTTAGTTAATACTAACATTTTAGCAGGGATCTGCTCAGTGTTATAGCGACAATACCTGTGTGTGTTAATGTTAGAGTGGATTCGTTTTCTATATCATTTTATGTGGCTTAAGAGTTAGAATGTTTTTCTTTTTGTTCATCTATTCAACTTTTTCATACTGCAAATAAACTATACAGTGACTGTACTTGCTAGTTTGTGATGATCAATTACTTGTGTTCACCTACTATCACAGATCCGCGAAGAAATGGATACGGCTGAGGAGACGATAAAGCGTCTGTCTCTCCAGCTTAAATGTACATTGTATGGTGTGCTTAGAGAAGAGTTCCTGCAGAGGTACATCTCTCAGCAACACTGGAGTAGTCTGTCCTTTCAGTTTGTAAGTCTGACACACAAACCAATTTACAGTCTAGAACAATCTAGTTCATACTCATTTCTTTTGTGATTTTCACTTTGTCTATTATTCATCAGCATATATTAATGTCTCAGTTATGATTTCTTCCCGTTAAATGTAGAATGATTTTCATCAACTATCTAACAGGTACAGAGTAGGTCATTCCTATCAGAGTGGCTTGGCTTGGGAAACTTAACTTTTCAGTTGTGGCAACAGGAACCAGATGAGGAAGGTGAGTTAGGGTGCTTTCACACCCGTGGTCTGGTTCATTTGGTCCAGACCGAGGGCAAATAAATGATTCATTGTTGTATTTATCTGGCATTCTGGTCCCTGTTCACACCACACCTTTTGCTCTTATCCGAACTGAACCTAAATTCAGTCATGTGACAACATCCACGTCACTCATTGGCCAGATGTGTCCTTTTAATATTTCCTAAACTGCTTTTCAATTAATCAGAATTGTGGTTAAATTCCATTTAACATTTTAATGCTGCTTGCGGTGATGGCGCTTTCATTTAATTAAATGAAATTAAACCTTTATTAGTCCCTCATGGGGAAATTTTTTCTCTGCATTTAATAGTGAAGATATTCCGCAGCGCAGCTCACATTTTTGCATTTGGTACAGTTCAAGTTCAGACCGCGTTCTGACCACAAGCGAACCACACCAAGACCAGCTTTTTTTGGGTCTCTGTACGCTTGTTTGGTCTGCCTTTCATTGCCACTTTCACACCTGCCCAAACGAAACATACCAAATAGGGAAATGAACTCTGGTGCGATTCAATTTAACTAAAAAAGGCAAACTAGAAGTTGAGCCATTAACTCTTGGACTATCTCTTTAGATTCTGCCATAGCAGTTGAAGGAACAGAGGAAGCTGAGGATTTGGTGGATATTGTTGAAGAGGCCGATCTCATCCAAACTGAGAGGATTGTAGTGGATGCAGAGCACCAGCAGAAGAAAACCTCAGAGCAGCAGCAACGTGAAAATGAAATGTGGTTAGAAGTGTCTGACATGATGCTGTCAATGTCTACAGATGAAAACGAAAAACAACATCCAGTGGATCCAAGTCAACCTGCTATGACAGAAGGCCAATGGGAGGTTCGATGCTTTCATGGTTATTTTTCAAGCATGGTACTCAACTCTAATTTGTTTGGTAATTTATTTGTGCTTGCTGTCAGATTCAACACCACCAGAAAAAGAAAATGAAGGATAGGGTTAAAAAGGAGCTGAAAAAATCATCAGTCATGAGTCCGAAAGAGGAGGAGACCATTAAAGATGTGCGGAATCTGACTATGGAAAACAAATGGAGATTGTATCGGTAAAACACAAATATAACTACAATTTTGCATTCATCATCCAACCATCTATCCATTCATTCATTCAATCTCTCTTTGATGTTGCTCGTAATTTGGCAGGTAATAAAATATTTGATGAAGTATTTGATATTAAATAAACTAACAGTCTTAAAAGGTTTTTTTTATTTAATAAATAATTAAAAATGTTCCCATTATGTTGTTTGACGATAGATTTTTTGGGTCATAGTTGTCACCAAGTTGTTGGGTTGACCAAATAACTCTTACAACATGGCCTGGAAATATTCATTTTCGCTACTTAAATTGAACAGAAGTTAATTAATAGTAACTGGTAATATCCAGGATCGGAAAATGTTTAACACTGAGATTAAACATTTTTGTAATTATAAAACGCAGGGTTCTTACTGGTGCTTGAAATTCTTGAAAATGCTTGAACTGTATAGTGCTGGAAAAACTTAAACATGGACTTAGAAAGTGCTTGAATTTATCTTTCAAAAAGTGTAGGAACCCTGAAAATGACAAAATGTTTCTAAATTACAGTGAATAAATCAGCAGACTGTAGTTCTGGCAAAGTGGTTTATTGTGTTTTGTCTTCTACAGTCTTTGGGTTTCCCGCTATCAGAAGTATCTCCGTGAAAAGATGCTCAATGCTGAGCAGGTCTATCAAAACTCAGCGGAACGCCTCAATGAAATTCGATGGCAAGATGACCTCCGTGTTTTGCGGGAATCTCGGGTGGTTGGAATGACCACCACAGGAGCAGCTAAATTCAGAAAAATTCTTCAGGAGCTAAAGCCTAGGCTGGTGATTGTGGAAGAGGCAGCAGAGGTTTTGGAGGCTCACACCATCACCACACTCAGCAGAGCTTGTCAACATCTCATTTTGATTGGAGATCACCAGCAGGTACTTAAAACTCAAGTTGTTAAATTTGTCTCTCTAATTAATATTTTGCAAAACTAAGAGGTACCTGTGCAAACACAAGCCACTGTTATATTTAAGTAGCCTATTTTAAACATTTTACTATAAACTTAAACTATTATTATAAACGATTTAATTGTTCAATTACTTTGTAGTATTTTTTTTTGTTGTAGTCGTATTAATGTTTCTTCTTCTACTGCTTAGCTGAGGCCTAGCGCAACTGTATATGAGCTCGCAAGGAATTTTAACCTGGAGGTGTCTATGTTTGAGAGGCTGGTTAGAGTCAACTTTCCATTTATACGGCTCAACTACCAGGTTAGTATAGTTATTGTATATCCCAATGGAATGAACAGAGATTCCACATAAAACAAGTTTACATCAATTTTGATTGTCCACATTCTTTAAAAATATTGCTATGTCTCTGATTTTTGTTTGTTTGTTTGCAGCATCGCATGAGACCCAGCATTGCTCGTCTCTTGACTCCTAATATCTATGAAAATCTGGAAAATCATCCTTCTGTCCTGGAGTATGAAAATGTAAAGGTAAGTGGTGTCATTTTTTAATCCTATGCATCCTATCCTATTCATTTAATATATGTAGTTATACAAATTATTTTCAATAATCAAAATTAAAACATAAATTGTTATATCATTTTACTGCCTATATTTTGCATTTGTTTTTGTCAAACTTATCCTTCGACAAATTAACTTTAATCATTGAAATAAAATAAATCATCCCTCATGATTTTATCCCCTGACAGAGTTCTTTTAAAATCCACACTTTTTGTTTTTATAGGGGCTTTCAACAAACCTTTTTTTTGTGAACCATTCTCATTTTGAACAAGAAATTAAGGATGGACGGAGCCACCAGAACACGCATGAGGCTGGATTTGTGGTTGCACTTTGCCGCTACCTGCTATGTCAGGAGTACAAGCCATCTCAGATCACCATTCTTACCACTTACACAGGCCAGCTTCACTGTCTGAGAAAGTTAATGCCGCTCAGTGAGTTCTCTGGTGTCAAAGTACACGTGGTTGACAAATATCAAGGGGAGGAAAATGACATTGTCATACTGTCTTTAGTGCGCAGTAACCTGCTGAAGAAAGTGGGTTTCCTGAGCATATCAAATCGCGTTTGTGTCGCCTTATCACGTGCTAAGATGGGACTCTACTGTATCGGAAACATAGATATGCTCAGCTCAGTAACCCTGTGGAGCAAGATCCTTTACTCTCTGAAAGAGCATGGTCAAGCGGGTCCAACTTTAACATTAAGCTGTCAAAACCATCCTGACAAACAGACCATTGTGTCCTGCGCAGATGACTTCAAGCAAGCTCCAGAAGGTGGCTGCGACCAACCTTGCCTATACCGACTTGAATGTGGACACGTGTGTACCCGTATGTGTCACCCTTATGATGTGGACCACAAAAAATTCCAGTGCATGAAGGACTGTCCCAAAGTGCTGTGTGACCTTAAGCACAAATGTCCAGTTCGATGTTACCAGGAATGTCCAAAAAACTGTTATGTGCGTTTAGAAAAGGTAATACCGTTTTGTCTGCACAAGCAGCAGGTTCCTTGTTACCTAAACCCAGAAATGTTTGAGTGTCAGGAACCTTGCCAGAAGATCCTTGAATGCGGCCATCCCTGTAAAAGTGTTTGTGGAGCCTCCTGCAACTCTTTCAATTGCCAGGTGAAAGTTCCCAAGCAACTGAAATGTGGCCATTTGCAAGAAGAGCCTTGCTTTATTGCCCTGGATCCCTTGTCAAATCCACGCTGCAGAAGCAAATGTAAAACTACTCTGAAATGTGGCCACTCTTGTTCTGGTACTTGTCATAAATGCTGTCAAGGTCGTCTCCACCAAGGATGCACCTATAAATGCAAACAAATTCTTGTGTGCTCCCATAATTGCACCGAGCCTTGCGTTAAAGACTGCCCACCATGTTCCTTTCCTTGCCAGAACAGCTGTATTCACAGCTCCTGCAAGAAGGCTTGTGGCCAGGCCTGTACTCCTTGCAATGAACCTTGTGCTTGGCAGTGCCCCCACTACAGCTGTACCAAGCTGTGCCATGAACCATGTGACCGACCCCCTTGCTTGGTTCCTTGTAGGAACATCTTGCCCTGCAAGCATCAATGTATTGGCCTGTGTGGAGACCCTTGTCCAGACAAGTGTCGTGATTGTGATGCAAGTGAGGTACAAGAAATATTCTTTGGAAATGAAGATGAGTCAGATGCTCGTTTCATTCAACTAGAAGATTGCAGGCACATCTTTGAGTCAGCAGGAATGGACCGATACATGAGTATTGACGAAGAGCAGAATGCTGAACTAGCTCAAAGGGCAATTCGACTGAAAGATTGTCCTAGGTGTCGCACTCCCATTCGCAGAAACCTCCGGTATGGTACCCACATCAATCGAAGTCTTGCAGCAATTGAGATGGTTAAAAATAAGATTAGTGGTGTAGAGCCTAATATTGAGGAAAAACAGAAAGTCCTTCGAATGCAGCTATACGATAACCGCATTTTGAGGGATTTTCTCCCAAAAGAGTTTCTTTCTCTGAAAGAGAAGCTACAGGAAAAATTCACGAGTTCCCAACAACTATGGAAACTTGAAAACTTGACAGCCTTTCTTGAAAGTGTTGGAAAGCTGAAGCAAATTGAGGTGGAACAAAAAATAAATGACCACAGTGAGGAGTTTGCTCGCTTTCTTCAAGAGTGCTTGGACTTCTTGTTCGATTCACACCAGAGATTTTCAGACCAGCAGGTTGCAGATCTTGATCGTGAATTGAAGAGACTCTCTTACTTGGCTGAGCTTAATGTTCGATGTGAAAAAACATCTTCAGAGTCTCCAGAGCTTTACCCTGAGGTCCAAGAGTTGAGGGAAATCCTGGGGAACACGTTGCCATTCACAGAGAAACATGAGCTCAAAGTGAAGGACATTTTTGTGAAGCTGGAGACCAAACTACCATGCAGCGGTTTAGGCATCACAGACGAGGAAAGAATAATGATAGTTAAAGTCATTGGTTTACCCAAAGGCCATTGGTATAAATGTGAAAATGGGCATGTTTATGCCATTGGGGACTGTGGAGGTGCCATGGTGCAAAGTAAATGTCCAGAATGCAATTCTGTAATCGGAGGACAAAATCACACTCTTGTTCAAGGAAATGCAGTGGCATCTGAGATGGATGGAGCAGAGCATTCTGCCTGGTCAAATGCTGCCAATTTAGCCATACCCCACCATAACCTTTTCTAAATTAATCCAATTGCAACATGTTGGGGGGAAAATTTCATTTTACCAAAAGTGAAAACAGGTACAATACTTCAAACTGAAACACTGTTCAAGCAAGCAAATTAAAAAGACAGAATGAATCAAAATGGGTAGAGATAACTTAGCTTGAGCAGACGCAACATTTATTAATATAGCTGTGAGAGAAAAAAACACAAAATACAAGGCAGTGTCTGCTAAGATCAGAACAAAGGTACACAAAAAGAAAACACAAGAAGCTTGAATGAAAAAACAAAAAGTAAAAATAACATCACAAAAAATGACAAAAGATGTGGAAAGCAATAGAAAAATTCTTAACAAAGGAACACAAAAATGACTTAAGGAACTGTCAGTGTACCAGTCCCCACCAGCCCTAGAAGCTGACTTGATCCTCATCATTAACTTTAAATCAAACTCATTAGTTTGACTCAAAGTCTTTTTGTACTTGTGCATTTCTGAAAATGTGTATGTGTTCTTGTTAGTTGTCGTTCGTCTTAGCATTTCTAGATATTTAGTTTGCCAGTGGTCTGTCATTTGAAAGAAACATGTTTTCAAGAGATTTGTCCAGATGATTCTTTAGATTAGTCAGCAGTCCTGAGCGCAATGAACAATGTTTTAGATCATTAAAAGTAAAAAAATACAAATGGCTGGCTTGGGGGAAAGTCATGCAGGTTGAGGGAGCTTTGGCATGTTTCTTGTATTCAGATCCACTGAATTGTGTGGAAAATACGAAATTATATTTTCTTAATTTAGGTAAAGTGAGTGAGATTGTCAATATGGCGAACTATCTTAAAATTGTGCTCTCCATTTAACCTAATCAGTGAAGTGTACATACACACAAACCCGGAGCAGTGGCCAGCCTAAGTTGTGGCTCCCGGGGGGCATGTGAGTTTCAGTGTCTTGCCCAAAGACACTTAGTTAACCAGCCGTAGGGGGATTAGAACCTGCAACCTCTCGGACACAAGTCCACGTCCCCTACCACATCTCCCACAATTTGACTAAGAATAAAGATATTTTGTCTTTGAGTTACAGTACACGGGTAAAAAAGGTGTGTGCAGGATTTTGATGTGTGGAGTTGCTGCCATGTTAGCGCTATCGTCTTAGTTCTTACGTTGGCTTTATAACAATGTTTTTTTCAACAAAGAGTTGTTTTGGGACTCCGCAGTTTTTGGACGTCTAAATCAAGGTGTGTACAGAGCGTTTGAGATTGTCTTTAGAAGATGAATAAAAGTTGTTTAGTTAAAAAAATGTTAAGCAACTAAGTAAATGATCTTTGGTAAAACCTTTTTATTTTCTAGGTAATTTCCTCAGCATTTCTTCTTTTATTCTCATCTTGTTTGCTTGTTCTTACCAATTTGGATGTATTGATTTTGAAGCAATGTTATTTACTGACAAGTCTGTTTAATCTTCAAAAAAATTAATTAAATCTTGAATGAAAACTGTGTGAGTGTTTGCTTCATTTAGAAAGGTATCTCAGTGTGACCGATGCTCTGAACTGGGTTTATTTTTTTGCCTAGGTGTATAAAACACAACTTCTGAAATTCTTGTCAAAAAGCTCAAACTAATAGCTTATACTCTTTAGGCCAAAGAAATAAAATCCCTGGATCATCATAACAAACAATTATTTGGATTAAAACCAGAACAAAATGTCCTTCAGCTAACATCACATCTTTGTGTAAAAAAAAAACAAAAAAGAGTGAAGCTATTTATTCATAGCTATTCTTTCAAGTGTAGTGGTTGACAATTACTTGTTTAGGAATGGATTCTTGACTTTCCAACATGACATAACTACATGAAATCACTGGGCAAACAAATCTAATACAGACAAACTATATAGTGTTACGTCCAGAGCCGTATTGTGGCACTGTTTTGTGCGCTTGGTATTCGTTGTGTGTTTGTGAAAGTGGTGGCTTTCAGAGTGGACCTTCTGAGGTGTGGAAGATTGTATGTTCTTTTTCTTTGACGCACCTTCAACCACTATCATTTGCTTTGGGAACAGTAGGGAAAGTGGCCGGCTTTTTATTTTATTGTTAACCGTTTTCTCCTGTTTTGGTTAGTCAGGAAGGGAGTGTATCATTTTGTTGATATTTCTTTTGTTTGAGGTGTTTAGTTAGCAAATCAATTCGCATAGTTGTTATTGTATCGTCTGCCCTTCCCGAGGTATCGGTTCCGGCTTTCGTTGAGTTTTCAAACCTTCCACCTGTGTTCAAATAAATTGTCATTTTCGTTACCATCTAGTTGTGTGTGTTGGTTGTGAGTACAATTATTTCTGTTAGTCACCTCCTACCCCTATACCACGAGGGGACGTAACAATAGATATTTACTATTTTCATGGATTTCATCGCTTTGTCAACTTTGGCTGACAATTTAGCAGTCCAATGGGTCCAAACAGAGACCCACTGGATTGTGAAAGTCCATGTCTTGGCTTACCATGACCTACCACTTAAATTGGGCTTCATGGCCACTTTGACACCTGTATTATATTCTAGTAGCTTGGTGCACCTTTGGAGCAATTCAAGTTTTTATAGAGCATGGGTGTGAGAAGGCTGTGAAGATGTGTTCACTCTTTCTGCTGTTGTCCTTTTGTGCTTTCAGAAGCTGCAACTGAAGCAGATTTACGTCTCCATTTGCTCCTCATAACTTCCGACACTTTAGAATTCCATGGTGGAGCATCGCTGTAACTTTTTCCATTTAACTGGATATCTGAACAAGTGTATTCTCAAGGTCGAGATTAACAAGGCGTTTTCATCTACACATGATATGGAGATTGAGTTTCAAACCAAACAGATGTGTTTGTTAAAATCTAAAGGTGTTACTTTCTCTAAAAAATATTTTATTATACGTACATTATTACATTTTTAATATTACGCACTTATCACAATCCAAATGGCAAAAAGAACTGAAAATTAAATTAATAAAATGCCTCTCCACAACACCATTTTTTTCCATATCCGTCAGCTACATAATATTTACAAATAATACAAAAAGTAAGAAAGTCCCATGAAAAATAGCACACTTGTCCAACCCTCAAACAATCAAAATTGTAATCAGAAAAGCCATTGAGCTGATTCCATGAATCCATAGTTGTATTTCTTTACTGAACTCTCTGCTTATAGAACCAGCAGAGACCCTTTGTGAAGTTCCATCCCAGTGAAACAGAAAGAACGTAAAGGAAAACAAGCAATGCGAAGGGATACAGGAGCACCACTGTGTTCTTTAGGAAGGGAAGCGCTGAAAGACACACACCACACGATGAATGCTTAACTTTCACTTCCAATATGTACAAGAATCTGGCAAATTAAATAAGGACAATATTTTTTTTTAAATAAAGCTCATTCTTACCACTATATCCCAAGAATGTGATATAGATGTAGTAACCAATGGCAATGAGCCACAAGGTGTTTCCTACAAAATAGCCCAGGAACCAGTCTGAGCTAATAAACACCAAATCTGTCAGAAGAAAAACAGAATGTGTTAGCAAACTAACAAATAAAAACCAAGAAAAAGCCAGCCGTTTGCTCACGGTTGATGAAGAAGATCTGCAGAAAGTGCAGAATGACCAGAAGAGGGTAGAAAGCATTCAGATGCACATCAAACGCGTAGCCCCACTCCACATCAGAATCTCTGTTTGGATGTTTGATAAGGTACTTATTTGTGACAAACCTGAAAGAGAAATTGCATGAAAAATATCCATGTAAACACAAAGTTGGACTTTTGACTGAAGGTTTATTGTGGTAACCTACCACATAAGTGTGGATATGAGAAGTCCAACTCCGATGCAGTCAATAAAAACCACCCAGAGCAGCAGCTTCAACGTCTCCACAAAACCCATTTCCAGCACCAGGCCAAAGCCCACGGTAGACACTGCAGACAGTACAGATCACCATCCTTAAATAAATCAAGGTAAAAACACTACTGGCAGGTTTTCATTTGATTAAACCTTCTCACCACAAAGCCAGATGCTGAGCACCACTAGAAAGGCTGGATCATCTCTGGCCCACTGGTCCTTTGTTTGTTTGCGGTAGTGGAAGTTTCGGTAGACCTTTTGTGGTGAGGTGAACAGATAGAACATCTGCCACATGGCAAACTCAAAATCCATCTGTCTGAAATGCAGGAGTCGCCTCAAGTACTTGTAGCGCTTGGCACCAGCCGTGTGCCGGGCAGCATCCCGCACATTCAGGCTGCCATTGCGATGGATCTGAGGAGAGCTTGTCGGCAACATGCTGACACTCGACTCCGAGATTGAGCTGCCACACAAGAGCAAAGAACAGATCGTGTGATGCATACAGAAACAAACACACAGCCAATATCAATTCTGCTAAACTACACACGTGCATTACTGCTGAAAAACTAAATGCTATTTACTCTGTAATCCATCTACTGTAGGTAACCATATTTAAAGTTTATTTATTATGTATTCTGTAAATTATTTAATGGAAAAGGAAAGAGAACAAACTGTAATTAGGAACAGAAAACGTTCAACTAAATACGATCAAAATATAGTAAATAACATGTTCAAATTAGATATTACTTTAATTACCGTATGTCAGAAGAAATAATAAAAAAACAGAAGATAATTAAGCACATATATTTAGAAATCATCCGATGAGATATTGGATAAAAGATCATGTTTAGAGCAGGCGTGCTATTAGATCGGCCTCCGTTGAGCATAATTGGTTACGACGCCACGTATTAGAATTATTTAACATCGATATTAAATAAAACACTTACCTACTCTGCAGGGGCTAGCAGCCCCGACTATTAAACTAATTATGGTTCAGTCAATTGACAAAAAAACAACGCAGCGCCAGTGACATATCAACTTCCTGACTTCCGTACACGTCACATTGTGACGCGCCAATTTTACGCAATTTCCGGTTTGTTTCGGGGTAAAAATGTTGAGACAGTGAAACTGTTGTGTTAACGCAGAAGATAGAACGCAAAAAATGTGCTTTTTTCGAGAAAAACTATTCGCTCTTTATCATCTCTTTTAATCTGTGTTGTTATTTGATTAGCCTCAGCTGTGAATGACTAAAGGATGACGCGTTTTGCTGTCCATCCCTATGGCGACGCTGACTGGAAAATTGTCACACAACTCGAATAATGAAAAATAAATACCCAGTCATTATTATATTTAATGAGAAACGTTTATAAAATAAAACAGGAAACGTTAGTTTTAATCCGGTAACTGTAACATCGTACGTAGTTCATTATTCAATGTACTAGATTACCATAAATTAGTTAGTTCGGTTTGCTATGCACGTACAAGGCCTTTTATAGTTTTAAAGTCCTCCGTAAGTTAATCATATTTAGGCTTGCACCTTTAAGTGTGGGTTTCTATTTGTGTCCAAAAATCAACAGCAGATGGCGTTAAATATTTCTTATTTTAAAATACAGTAACTGTTTTCCCTGAAGAACGTTCTAATCTATGCAGTGGATAAGTGGAAAGTGATGTGATGGCAATATGGCCGCACCATACTGAATTAGTGCTCTGCATTTTACCCATCCAAGTGAAGTGCACATACACACAGTGACGTGAACATACACAAACCCGGAGCAGTGGGCTGCCTAAACCATGTTGAGTTCAGTGTCTTACCCAAGGACACTTTGCAGAACCAGCTGTAGGGGGATTCGAATCTGCATCTTCGCGGATACGAGAAATTGTGAAATCTATATTTATAATAAAGGTTTGTGGGTTTATTTTTTTTTTCATTATTATAATTTTTGCAGTAATCTCAAATCTTGCACACAAACCTTCAATTCCCTAATACAGACATTGTCTGATGAACCTACAATAAACGAACAATAACCTTTAACCATTAAGTTTTGTTGTACAGTACACTCAGGTGTTATTTTTTTCATTTGCTTAATCAACTCAAATAAAAACATACAGCACAGTTTTTGTGTATGCTACATAGTTATAGAGCAAAAATGCGTATGGTTCTGTAGTGCCATCTAATGAGGGTTAAATGTAGTTAGCCCTGTACAAAATATATAAAGTTGTGTACAGAAATGTACAAAACTATACATTTAAGTGTGGCTGTGTATGTATTCTATGTGAATATATTCTTTGTTCCCCTTCGAGATGGTCTCTCGACATCACGTATGGGGAAACATCGTTTCCTGACCAAAGCTGAAGCCAATAGAATCACGCAGTAACAGCCAATGGCGTCCGATCCCGCCCTTGGAGGCGGAGCCAGCGAGGCAAAAGCGCCTATCCGATTGCCATTTCCTCAGAACTCTTTTCTTTACGAAGCTTTACTGTTTTGGGCTTGTCTTTCCGTAGGAAAATGCAGAAGCGAGTGGATCGATCTGAGGGTGGTCCCATCCAGCTGTCCGGAGGGGCTAAGGGACACAACTCTGTGCGGTGCTCAGGGCTTGTCGAGCCCCTGGACACGCATGAAGAATGCGTGTTCTGCCTGGGACACAGCCACGTGCTGGAGGCGGTGGGCAGGGACGCGCCATGCAAGGACTGTAGGGAACTGCCGATCGGGATTCTCTGGACCATGGTGGCCCTGTCCAGGTCTGTCGAGCGGCCTCCCTCTCCTCTGGCTTCCGCTCCGTCGCGGGCCCAGCCCAGGGTGTCGCACTCCTGGGGCTCGCAGGCGGAGCTGGATCACGCCATTCCCCCCGGGGATATCGCACGTGTCGGCTTGCGACCCCCGGACGACGTTTCGTCTGGCGCTGAGGACGTCGAGGACGACGACGTGCTCTCAACAGTGGCCTCAGACAACTTCGAGCCACGTGCCCGACACTGAAGAGCTCCACAGCGTCCTCGCGGAGGGCGTTCGCCTCATGGCCATCGACTGGGCTGTTCCCGTCTGACCAGCAGATAAATGGCTCGATGGACATCGGACCAAGAAGCTGCTGGAGGGCCCGGCAGACACGAGAAGGGCGGCTTTTTTCTTTGCAGAGGTCCATGCGCCATATTCTGCGCGCATTCGCCCTCATGGCTCCTTTATGCTGGTGGCTGTTGATGGCGGGGAAAAGTTGGGATACTGCAAGATTCCCAAGATGGACCCCGGCATGGCAGCCCATCTCTGCCCGACGGCGCAGTGGAGCGGCACGACGCTCTCTTCGAAGCCCTGTCGTGTGACTGCCGCCATCTCTGACCGCACATAACGCGGCTGCGGGCCACGCGGCGGCAGCCTTGCACGCCCAGCTAGGAACGCTGCTAGTCCTCCTCACCGACTACATGAAGAAGGTGAGGGTCTTGGAGGAGGACGAGCACCTGATGCGCCGTGCGGAGAAGGTGATGGACTACGCGCTGGAGGGGCAATAAAGATGAATGCTGTGAAAGATGTCGGTATTTGTGCTGTGTCTCACGTTGCGGTTCAGCTATCAGCGATGCACGGCTGCAATATAAGCATGACTATCGCGACAGGCTGTAAGGTAAGTTCCGCCAGCGGCTCTCGCCGGCGAGCTGTGCAGACCGCTGGGCTCGTTTGGCGAACATATTGGCGTGGGTACTGAATACTGTCTCGCGGGGTTACACTAGGGTTACCACTTTTGATATCTAAAAATAAGGGACGTGGGGGGAGGGGTGTTGGGGGCGGGGCGTTGGAGGCGTGGCCATGTGGGCGTGCGATAACGACATAATTTTATGATACAGGGATTAACGATAAAATGTTTTCAGTGAAGTATAAACACCTATACATTTAAAATAAGCTGTATTTAATTGAAATGCAGTCAGTCAATATACTTATCTATGGATAATTGTATTTTAACAACTTTCTAAACATGGACATACCACATACATAAAATAGCAACAGACATTGGATAGTGAAGTTTTTTTATTTAAATTCTAAATTCGAATTCTAATAATTTTACTGGTTAATACTCATTGACATTGTGTTGTTTATAATATTTTTTTAATATTGTTGTTTATATTAATGCTTATGTGTTTGTCTGACTTAACCTTAACAAGCGAATCCTAATATTACATTGGACTGTGATCCACTTACTGTCACGATCTATGCTGGCAGTGGTTTTTGCCAGCAGACGTGCTTTTTGTGTTGAACATTTTCTGGACTTTTGTGTGGGAGTGTTTCTTGCACTGTTTTGGTTTGGTGCTCTGGACACTTCATGTTTTGATTTGGTTTTGCTTTGTTAATGGTCATTATCTGTTTCAGCTGTTTGATTTTCAGCTTAGTTCGTCACGGTCTTTTGGATTGTTTGATTGTTCAATTATTGCTTTATTATTTATACTAAGTTTGATCACCTGTGTTCTAGATTGCGTTTGATTATTGTTTAATTATTGCCTCATTATCTAAGGCTTCTGTTTTTTGTGCTCTGCGCGAGTTCGTCACCATACGTCACGTGTGTCATGTCCTGTACTCATTATCTGAGAGAGTCTCAGTGTTTGTTTTTGGTCCCTCGTGACCCGTTTTGGTTTAGTTTTGTTTTTTCATTAAAGAAGATTTCAACCCTGATATTGATCCATTGCATTTGAGTCTGAGCTCCCGTTCCATCTCCTGCCCCAACCCTGACAGTACGAACTCGCCAGTTAGAAGACTCAGCAATGGATGTTAACGACTTGTTTGTCCGTCTTTCCACGGCACCTGAGCGGATGCGTGATGCTCGGTTCGAACGTGAACTGGCGATCACGTTCCAACATTTTCCGGCGACGGGGGAGGCTCCTGAGTATTGGAGAAAACGTCTGTCATGGATGTGTCCTTGTGAGTTCCGTGATCGCCCAGTCCCCCCTATCATCGCGGCGCTTTGCCAGGAGTGGATCCGTCGCTTTTCAGACACATCAGCTGGGTTGAGGACTCCAGATCCCCCACGCACCTGCGGGGATTGTTCGCCGGTTCCGGACCGCCAGCGAGACTGGAGCCTCTTGGTCCCACAAGATACTCAGCCAGTGTTATGGTCTGGTCAGCCAATTTCTGCTCCCTTCTCACTCTATTCTTCCCCCATTTCCTCACCCTCTCCTGTCTCGCGCTCACCCTCTCCTGTCTCGCGCTCACCCTCTCCTGTCTCGCGCTCACCCTCTCCTGTCTCGCGCTCACCCTCTCCTGTCTCGCGCTCACACCTTCGCCGACATACTTTTCGTTCCCTCTCTTTTCAATCTCTCTCTTTCCGCTCTCTCTCCCGCTCGTCTTTTGTCTTTTGTGCTCGTTCCTCACGCTCTTTCTTTCGTTTTGCACGCCATGCATCTCGGTCTTCGGTTTCACACTCTTCCTCACCTTGCTCCTACTCCCTCTATCTCCTTCGCGGCTGATCCTGATCCCTCCACACTTCCGGCCGACCATGTCTCGCCACAGCCTGCCCAGGCCGACCATGTCTCGCCACAGCCTGCCCAGGCCGACCATGTCTCGCCACAGCCTGCCCAGGCCGACCATGTCTCGCCACAGGCCTGCCCAGGCCGACCATGTCTCGCCACAGCCTGCCCAGGCCGACCATGTCTCGCCACAGCCTGCCCAGGCCGACGAGACTCTGCCCGAGCCTGCCCAGGCCGACCATGTCTCGCCACAGCCTGCCCAGGCCGACGAGACTCTGCCCGAGCCTGCCCAGGCCGACGAGACTCTGCCCGAGCCTGCCCAGGCCGACGAGACTCTGCCCGAGCCTGCCCAGGCCGACGAGACTCTGCCCGAGCCTCCTCCTCAGTTGCCTCTGTGTGGTTTGCCTGATGAGGATTTGCTCGGGCTTATGTTACCTCCACCACCAGCCTTCGCTGATGCTGTACAGCCGGAGCCTCAGTCCTGCAGCCCTGTCTCTGAGCGGGAACGCCCGCCGTCCTGCAGCCCTGTCTCCGAGCGGGAACGCCCGCCGTCCTGCAGCCCTGTCTCCGATCGGGAACGCCCGCCGTCCTGCAGCCCTGTCTCCGAGCGGGAACGCCCGCCGTCCTGCAGCCCTGCCTCCGAGCGGGAACGCCCGCCGTCCTGCAGCCCTGCCTCCGAACGGGAACGCCCGCCGTCCTGCAGCCCTGTCTCCGAGCGGGAACGCCCGCCGTCCTGCAGCCCTGTCTCCGAGCGGGAACGCCCGCCGTCCGGCAGCCCTGTCTCTGTGCTGGAGCACACGCCGCCCTGGCCTCCGGACGCACCTGGAGGGGTCCGGGCTATGCCGCCCTGGCCTCCGGACGCACCTGGAATGGTCCGGGCTCTGCCGCCCTGGCCTCCGGACGCACCTGGAGGGGTCCGGGCTCTGCCACCCTGGCCGCCGGACGTACTGGGTGGACCACTTGGGGTTTTTGTCGCTACCCACCGCCACCTGAGTCCCCTTCTGGACCAGTCTGTTGTGCATGGGGATGCCAGGAGGCATCCTTTAAAGAGGGGGGGTAGTGTCACGATCTACGCTGGCAGTGGTTTTTGCCAGCAGACGTGCTTTTTGTGTTGAACATTTTCTGGGCTTTTGTGTGGGAGTGTTTCTTGCACTGTTTTGGTTTGGTGCTCTGGACACTTCATGTTTTGATTTGGTTTTGCTTTGTTAATGGTCATTATCTGTTTCAGCTGTTTGATTTTCAGCTTAGTTCGGTCATTGTTTGATTGTTCAATTATTGCTTTATTATTTATACTAAGTTCGATCACCTGTGTTCTGGATTGCGTTTGATTATTGTTTAATTATTGCCTCATTATTTAAGGCTTCTGTTTTTTGTGCTCTGCGCGAGTTCGTCACCATACGTCACGTGTGTCATGTCCTGTACTCATTATCTGAGAGAGTCTCAGTGTTTGTTTTTGGTCCCTCGTGACCCGTTTTGGTTTAGTTTTGTTTTTTCATTAAAGAAGATTTCAACCCTGATATTGATCCATTGCATTTGAGTCTGAGCTCCCGTTCCATCTCCTGCCCCAACCCTGACACTTACATTGTTTTTATTTGTGACAGTGAGAGAAAATCAAGCCAAATGAGATAAAGTTTGATTTTAGCCATTCATTTCACTGTGATTTCAGTTTTTGTCACACAACTCGAAACGTTTTGTAACAAGCATAACACTCAAACAAGCAAAACTACGGTATTTACTAACTACCGTGAAATAATGTTCATTACAGTAAATTAACTAGACACATATTAAGCACAAATACATTGCGTGGTGTACAGAAAAAAATCACAAGTCATTGTTATCATTGGTAATAAACGTGTTTAAAGTGAAACAGGAAAAGATAGTGGGTTTGTATTTGTGTGGCAAAATCCATCAACAGCAGATGGCGGTAAAGTAAAGTAACGATTTCTTATTTTTAAATTGGTTTAACTGTTTTCCCTGAAGAACGTCAGTCTCCACGTGTACTGCCTAAAAGGTGTTTCCAGCTGCACAAACTATTTTAAGTGTAAAAAACCTTTCAGGTTAGTGACAGGAGAATGATGCTTACCTTCAGACTTCCGCATCATTGAAGCCAAGCACAGCTCACCTGAGCGATAAACATACTGTATCACGTGTGCTTTTACTCTATTTAAGGTGCTTTTTCCATTTAAAACCATTTTAAAAACACAAGGTTTTGGAGTCAATTCATATTTTTTTTATATCTACCACTCTTTCTTATCTTTCTTTTATATTTTTCATTATCTTGTGCCCTGTGTTGACCCACTGAACCTGTTTTTGGTGTATTGTGAAGCACTTTGTGCACCAAAAAGTTTCAGTCTTAAATTGTTGTGAAACACTGACACAGTTTTGATGGAGGCACTGAATAAAACATTCCATCCATACAAATCCAACCATTCACATAAAATCAAGCTTTTCTGAACCGCTTTCTCATTTCTGGGTCACGGGGAGATGATGTTCCAGCATCTCGGGACCTGTGGCATGACACGACCTGCATTGGTGAACAATCAATCGCAGAGCAGAACTTACCGACCGACATACATATTCACACTCTCACTACTTACAGTATGTAGGAGTCCAAATCTTCCGGATTCCAAATCTTGTGTCTTTGGACTGTGGGAAGAAACCGGAGACAAGGATGAAACTCAGGCAGCACAGGGAGCGCATGCAAACTTTGCACACTAATTCAAAAACATCACAAGACGTGATGTTTTAGGTATAATATGTATGTAGATTATGTATATGATAAAGAGTATATATGCATACTGAATTATATAGCATTCAAATACCATTCAAATTGATGGTAAAACATTTTACTGTATTATATCTATTATTGCACTAAATCAAAAATACATGTTCTGAGCCTGGTCAGAGTAAAAGTACTGTTTTTGGCATATTAATGGGCTTTTAATTTTTCTAAAGCAGCAGACCTTTGGAGTGAGTCATGATGAATTGTTCAAAAACAGAAATATTTCCTTTGAGAGCAATAAAAGTCAGCGAGCTTCAGAAACTGAACGATATAGAGTGTCACTTCTTCTATGCTATTTGCTTTACTAATGAAGAGCAAAGCTTTAAAAATGAATGGTGCTGGATTTGTTCTAATGTTTAATGATAGTGAAAGTCACTTGTGAACTTTCCCAGGTTACGGTGTCATTTGATTAATGTTACGTTATATTAACATTTATCTCAGTTTGTTTATTGTGCGTCAATTCAATTTACTAAAAATACCCACCATTGTTTTGTTTAAATTGCTGCTAAATTATGACTCCGGAAGTTTGTTTAATTTTGTGTAATTGAGTTTACTTAATTATTAATAAAACATCTCTATTCTTCATATAAGTCACGTTTCCTGAAATGTGACTTTAATGTATTTTTTTTAAATGTCAGCACACATCAATGGGCAGTTTGATCTCACAGATTCTTTCTGGAACATTCTGCTTTTGTGGTATTAGTTGACTAGGGTGGTGAAGATTAACCTACTTTGCTCATCATATGTTCTGTGGATTCTCTTGCTTTATGATTAATAATAAATCTGAACCATGTTTTACCTCCGATAGAAGATGAACAACAATGGAAGATTCAACATTCGAATGTTTGCAAAAATAGTGTTACAGTTCAAAAAGTGTTAAAATGCTGTGAATACAGTTTTTGAGTATTTTAGTTACGGGTATGAAAAAGGCATATGTGTACTCATTTTATGAGCCTTATATTTACATTTAATGTTCATTTCGACCACAATTAATACTTAAATTAAAATTTTCATCTGACCTCAAAATGGTTTTATATTTAAACTGTACTGCTCTTAGACAACAACTGCAAAGTTTAAGCTCACATTTACAGTATGTAAACTGTAAAAAGACAAGGCAAAAAAGGAACAGGGCATTACGATGACTAACGCACAATCTTTCAAGTCATGCAATATGTATGGGTCTAAGTGCCGAGGATGAAAGAAAAAGTGTGTTGACCTAATAATGCCTTCTGTAGCACGCGTCCCACTTCTGCACGCTGCCCCAGCAAACAAGTTTTAGCCCCATACGGTCATGAGAGAGACGTCCACCAACACGTCTCACAGCTGCAGTCCGTGCAATAATGGATTGCATCATTCTCTCTGGCTACAGGGCGATGAGATCATGATAATTACCATGTCTCAAGTAATTTATTGTAATTTTTTCCTTCCATATTTTCTCCTGGCAGTGAGCTGTGTGGAACAACACACCCATAGTTTTGCACAAGCTTATAAAGCTCCTCGACACATGGGGCCTTTTAAATGTTCCCTCCTTTTGCAACCTTTTTCTTACACTTGAAACTACAAGTAATCATTGGTCCACTTCCAGGGTAAGCATGGATTTGTTGGAGTACACACTCGGAATTCCAAATGCAGAAATGGAATAGTAGTAGAGATGATGTTCTCAAAGACAGTTTGGTTGAGTAGCGTTTAAAAGCTTTCAAAAATGCTCGTTAGAATTATTTTGTTCTTGTGACAGTCTTTCCCCATTTGCTTCAGTTTCTTTAGCAAATATGTTGTAGTGTATTTTATTTTTTTCAATTAGTTTTTGTCATTTGTGTTTGTCATATAATATTTTGAGCATGCAGTTTTGACTTTTAATTTTTTTACCACTGCTTATTTAACTTTATTAATTTACTTATTTAATTTTTTTTATTGTAAATTACATTTTGGCCACAATGCCTTCGTGTTTGGCATCGTCAACATGCCTTAAATGTGATAAAATAACGCATTATTTCATAACAGACTCGTATTGCTTTAGACATAAAAGTCCCAAACTATTTCGCCAACACAATTTTAATTGCCAATAAACGATGATGTGTCACTTCAACGATGATTGAATAAATAAAATATAAAACAAACTTCTTCATAAGCAACATCGCGCTCAATAATAAGATGAGCTCATTAATATTCATGAGCAAAGTGGCGGCGGCAGCAGTTACTTGAGGTTAGCAAGACTTGAGATGCCGGGAGATGCGGCAAACTCTCCGCTCACAGACGCCATGCATGACTGGTGTTTACAGGCTCTTCTGAATCTCAAACTGAGTTATTCCTGTGACCACGGAACAACGGAGGTAAGATGTTTAATGCGTGATTGCTTAAAGATTGTGCGGAGAAACACATTTTAAAGACGGAGCTGTGCGCAGGATCGTTTTCCTCTTGCGACTGATTTGAGTTTTAGCGTAAACGTTTCTGCTGTTTGTTCAGTATCAAATATTACTCTGGCTTTCGAAACACTTTGGTTTATTTAAAGATTGACTATTGATTGTGAATTATGTGGTGTAAATAGTCGTAGCTATCCACACCGCTAGGTGGAGACATACTTTTGAAGTTTTCTGTTACTTTTTAATGATGTGCAGGTATTGTTCAGTAGTACTGAATTGATAGTAATAGTAAAGTATAATAGCAACAACATGAATGTGATATTTAAGTATCCAGTAATGAATGTATTCTGTGGCTTATTTGACAAGATTTAAGTGATTTTAATCAAACCGTACATTATTCTGTTTTACAGATTATAAAACTGGTAAATTAAATATGTTCTTAATTGAACCCGTAGTTTTTTTTATTAGTCGTCTGTCCAACACAGACCCATGCAAAGCCCGTCTCTGGAGCAGAGGTGCTTAATTACCTTAATTAGGTCTGAGCTTGATGCTTCGTTTCTGGTTTTGCAGCAGCAAAATCAGTTTCTGAGTTATTTAAGCGTTTTATTGAATGTGTTTTCTGTAATGTTGACATCTACAGGAATTCTATATGGTTTCGTCCACTAATGTAAATAATATTTGATAAGTTTCAGCACCACTGAATATTAAGAAATGGAGGTTTATGGGTTTTGCCATTCACAGTCCGCTAAATCTGCAGACAGCCATTGTGCGATTTTGATTTGGACATAGAGAATGATGAAGGTTTTAGTGACTGTGATACTAATTAATGGTTTAATTATTAATCATGGATCTTGTTGGTGTTTATGGGCTTTAATATGGGCTAGTGCAGCGGTCACTGTGATCACATTGCTGAGTGACCATCAGCTCTACTGTTATCAAACATTTAAAAGTGCATTATAAAAGTCTCTTGCATCAATAATTGCTGCTGTAAGAACACAATCATGAATGTTTCATGTTGGTTAGACTAAGCGGAACTGACCCCAGTAATGGTCACTAGCATAAATCTGTCGCCTTTATTTATCTTTAATTTCCGTTTATATATGATTTATGAAAGGTAAAAGTAACAACATTTTAAACAATGTAATCCATGTCTAATCCTTCCTTACAAAATTCAGAGTACGTGAAAATATGTCAAAATTACATTTATTGTTGAAATATATTGTTTAACTTGAAAGGTGTCATTTTTGAGACATTTGAATAGTTTTTTAATAATTCCAGTAATCTGGAATTTTTAGAGTAGACCATTTAAACTGTAATAACCGCAACTATGATAATTGTGTTGAACTTGTTGAATTTATAAAACATGTACAATAATCATTGGTATTATGATATACAGTAATTGGTATTATGGCTACTTCAGTTTTTTGGTATGCAAATCTATCATTTAAAATAGAGTCCTACTTATTTTAAGCCTATTTGTCTATTTCTATATTTTTCAATAACTTATTTGACAGAGCAGCTAAGGACGCTCTTCATATGGACATATCAGAGTGTCGGATTCCGGTGTCAAACAATAAATCTATAATCTATAAAAGTAAATACATACTATATTAAGAGTAAATGGGATGTGAATGGGATGAATGAAAAATAACAAAGTTTATGAAGTGAACCCATCTGTAAACAAAAGATTCAACTATTGTTTTGATAACAGAATGGATCAAGTTGTTTTTATCAGATGTAGAATTGGACACTCCAGAATGACTAATATATATTTATTAATGGGTGAATAAAAAACACTTTGTGATCGGTGCGGGAATGCCTTGTCTGTAAAGCATATTTTAATTTGACTGTGATCAATTAAATGTTATTAGAAGACAGTTTTATTCGGAAAATATTTTAACAGACGTTTTTAAGAATGTTTCACCACAAAGAGTTTTATAATTTTTAACAAAAATCTGCATAAAATATTGTATCAAATTTTTAGAAGTTCTATTGAAATGTTGTGTATCTATTGCTATGTTTTTCTTTTTGAAATGTGAAATTGTGAACATCAAAGACCATAATATAGCCATTGATGCTAAAAAAAAATGCTAAAAAAAACACGTTCATTGCTTCAGGTTTAGATATTTTTGAGCCTTTAAACCGATTTTATCACACCTATTTTCGACCACTGGTTAATCTCTAAACCTCAAGTTAGCCCAAAAAAAATCACACTACAAGACACTACCAACACTGTTCTTTACTTCAGTCTACTCAGCTTGAGGTCAGGAAGTGAAGAGTGGAAATAGAAAGCAATAAACTAGGAAAAACTGGGTGCAGGTCTATACCTGTAAAGAGGAACTGTGGGTTTTCCAAATCAGCTGTCGCAGGTTGAGATGCTGAATGAATAAATGGCTGGATTGTGGTGTAGGTAGGTGTTGCATTAGGGTTTGTGGAGTGAGACTGGAGGCTAATTGTGATCGATATCTGGCCTCAGTAAACCACACAACCACTGCAGTGGGACTCAAGGGGCTGGTGGACAACACTGCCAAGTTTGTGCAAAACGGGTCGAGCTAAAGGTTTGAGATATTAAAGCAAATATTGCTGTTCCCACTGCCCCGGGCTGAACAGCAACATGCTTTGTCAGACACAAGAGAGTCATTGATCCCACTAGCTGAGGTTGTTTGGGGGGATTGAGCTTAGAACCCCTTTAGTAAAACTGTTAAGGTGTTTAGTAACCCAGATAAGATGAGGAATATGGTTCTCCTACTCACATTATCTCCAATCTTTTCAGTATTCACACTGGAATTTGTGGAAACAGTGGAACAACTTGTTGTAATACAAGCCAAATATGTGTCAATCACATTTTTTATTGTTGCATTTGTTTTGAGTATAGAAAGACTTTTAATACATTACAATATACTTGATGACACAGATTAACATTTGTGCATTAACAAACTGTGTTTGAACATTCTATTTTTTAAGTGTCAAAATACTGCACAACGTTTAATGTCTGAAAGTGTTTTTTGGAAAGATTCTAGTATTAATAATACTGCTATTAGCATTATTTTGTTTTAGTTTAATGTTGCAAACCATTAAAAAAAGTAAATGAATCAGTAACTTTATCTTGTGTATATACTTATTCATGTATATTTTTAATTACAAATTAAAGTATTTTCAAAAACTTGAAAACTATTGTTTTTGTAATAAACTTAAGTTAAAATTAGACACTGCTATTTTTCATTATTAGCATGTTGTTGTGATTGTCATATTCAGATTTGTCTAATTTATACACATTTTAGTAATTTGTTTAAGAGATTTTAGAAGTTTTATTTAAACATGATCTCAGAAACAAAAATAATGGCTAAAAGCATTTATATCAAGAAGGAGTTCTTTGCCAGAACTTTTTGTGTGGTGTTTGCATGTTCTCCTCTGGGTTTCCTCTGGGTTTTTTCTGGGTGTCCTGGTTTCTTCAAACAATCCAGAAAAATTCATTCAGATGACTTGGTGTTTGGAAAGTTGCTCAGAGGTGTGAGTGAGAGTGTGTGTGTGTGTGTGTGTGTCTTGCTTTGCGATTGGGTGGCCACCAATCCTGAGTGTGTATCCAGCCACGGGTCAAGAGTTGCTGGGCTCCAGCTCCCCAAGACCCAGAACTGAAAAAGTGGTTTTGGATATTGGACGAATGGATACACATCAAGATATGTACATATCTTAATTAAATTCAGAATTGATGGTAACCATCATTTCCGTTTCCAAAAACCAAACTAAATGGAAGATATAAATGGCACTTAATCAATCTGGGTTAATATCGGAATCAGGATCAACTTTAATGGCCAAGTTGCAAGTGACAACAAGGAATTGAGTTTGGCCTGACTCTGCCTTTTCCCCTCTATTTTGCAGATATGTTTTGATCTACAAAATGTGATTTTAATAAATTCAATTTTAAAAGGATAGGTGTATAAAACTATTCATGACGGTGTAGTTTGTCGGGGTGGCGACTTTGCATGACAGCTTGTATGATTCATTTGAAAAAAAAAATCTACTGTAATTGGAAAAAAAAAACATGAATGATTCTTAACAATTCAGTTCTATAAACATTTATGGGAAGAATTATTTTCAGAAACATTTGGCTTAGTAAGTGTAATGTGAGTGAATGAGTTCATAAGCACAAGCGGAACTTTCCATCTGTTTACACAGTGGAGAAGAAACTCCCAAAAATATGAATGTTGGCTTTCTGGTCATTTGACCAAGCAGTCAAGTTTTAGACCCTCAGTCTTTAACTGACCCACTCATCCCGACCATGGTCGTAAGGGAACATCCTTAATACTAATACTATCAATCTCCATCAATATAAAGTGTCTCTGAAATCCAACATTTGAATCCTAGTTTCAGTCTCACCAAAGTTGGTCAAAAGACTAAAGAAAATCTTTTAGAACATTCTACCCCACATTTCTCTGAAAAGGAAGATGAACATCATTCTTGCTGGTGGATTTTAAGGGTCACAAAAATTTGTGCTGAGTGGAGCGACTGTGACCACCTGCATCTGTCACTTTTGTTCTTGCTTTACCCCAGCCATGCCCAACCTGTGGCCCACGGGCCGAAAGTGCTACATGCAGCCCCCTCTTTAATTTCTAAAATCACGTATTAATACTTATTTACTTTATTTTGTTCATTTGTTCAGGGTTTATGACTGTAGGCTAATAATAGAATCTAATTCTTTTTTGACGTTTCTGAAAATCAAATAAATAAAAAAAAATCAAGAGTTTAATGCTGAACTGTCAACACTGACTGTTCAGAATTTGCAAACACCTACAATTGTGAAGAAACTTTCTCCTGGATGAAGATCAAATCTTGGGTCAAGTTCACACTTTTCACGTAACTATTTTCATTCTGTGCTGAGAATCAGACACGAATCTAGTTTCTGAAAAACAATTGCAGATCGCACTAAAAAAAACAGGCTTTGAATAATGATTCTGACAATTTCTTTTTTTTTATATCCTCATGTTTTGGGAACTAGACTCATTTTAAATATGCATATGCAATTTTTAGTTGCATATACATTTTTAAAGACAGTGTTCAAATTTCGTTGCAGGTGCATCTGCTTCACCGACAAGACAACAAAAGCCACATACAGTCGTGGAAAGCATGGGCTCAATTCCTGCAGAAAGCCTGAAGTTGTGAAATTGTAGAAAAAAAAAATTTGTAAAGTATGTCGCTTTAGATAAATGTCTACTAAATGCACCACTAGGATTAAGACAACCCTTGTTGGATTTGAAGACTACCCATAGGATCTCTTTTTCTCTAAAAGTAAACCGCTTTCCACTAGCTCAGTACTGGTGCTCGCAACACCAAGATTGTGAATTAGTCCAGGAATATGATGAAATTAGTCGACAAGCAATAGGAGAAAAGCTCCATTTAAAGCTTAAATATAAAGTGTGTTTAAATTTAGTTCATGTAGATGATGCAGAAGCATCTGTTTCTGACCAGTTAGATAAATCGAACCCTTCTCTCTCTACGTCATGTTTCCTCCGAGTCCGTAGCCGTTCTCCTTCCGCAGCTGCCGTGCCCCCAGCAGCCTCCCTTCATTCAGAAAGTTAACAGTTTGTTTTTCACAGGACTGACTGCTTGGCTGCACACATTACCGAGCCCCTTCATCTCCCGCCCTGAGTCCGTCCGTGAGAGACCCAGTCAAATAATTTCTCTCTCTTAAGAATCTCGTGAAACAGATCGGAAGTCCGTTGGACTCGCTCCTCTGGAATGTGTCCGTGGTGACACTTTACATTTAGTAAGTACCGTTTCTTTTCTTTTTTCTTCAATGGTCATCTGTCAATCAAGGACCAAAGCATTCTTCTTCCTGTCATCATTTTCTCTCGTTTCCCTGGTTTCCATATTTCTTTTCATTTTTGGGAGTAAAAGCAGTTGTTTCCAGTCGTTTTCAGATTTCACTCGCTCTCCGCACTTCATCCATTCTTTCTTGCACTCTCCTGATCTCTCCCCTCCCTCTCTTTGTGTCTTTGTCAAAATATTCTGACAAACAGTTTTGCCGTCATCGCCAGACCTCCCCCATTGTGTGTCCAATTCTCTTTGTTCTCTCAGCCAGTCTGTGTGGGTGTGTGTGTGTGTGTGTGTGTGTGTGTGTGTGTGTGTGTGAATTGACCATCTCAAGTGTGTCTGTGTTACTCTGAATAGAAGGAGCTGCTGTGTAAGAAATCAGCAACATGTTTTATACAATTGTTTAAACAATTGTTTTATACTGTCTGCCTAATATATAAATCTCACATTGTTTGTACGTATAATAAAGCAATTTGCTATTTGCATTATTCTTAGTCATTTCTTGCATATTGTAAATTGTTCTTGTTTTTTCTTTGTTATTGTTTCATGACAAAATTTACAATTAATTTTGTGTAATTTACAATCTTATGGAATAAAAATTTGATCTGACTATTCATATTTGTCTATTATATATTTTTTTCCAATTTTGTTTTGACAAAAGCATTTTGTACAATGTCTGTTTTGTGATACAATTTCTGGTAATTTGATACCGCAGTACAAATACAAATTATTACATGCAATACGTATATTTATATACATATAAATATATGTACGTATATTCTTAAAAACGAATTACATTTATATTTATAAGTATTTTACAATACTGTGTCAAGATTTTAGATTTTTATATTACAAATGTGCACATAGTATAAATCTGAGTGAACCTGAGTAGTGATAAAATCATAATCTGCTAATAGAACTGATGCTGTTGTTGGTGACTTGACGTTGTCAATGGCACAAAGAGGGAAAGAGATGGAGAGAATGAGTGAAACGTGAATGGCGTGAGGATGGACACCAGAAAAGGCCGGTCTTGTTGCGGTTGCTGTTTAAGATTCAGCCTGGTTTTGGGTCGGCGGTCCGGGCTGAGTGAAAGTGGCGGGCTTTAGCGGATGACCACGTGCGCCTTCAGCTTGTCTGTAAAGCTCAACGGACTTCATTCACGTGCTAAAGAGCCTCTGCTTTGGCAGATACTTGGCCGATCACACAGAGAAGGCTTTCACTCAGAGACAGTGAAGGAGGGGAAGGTTTCATTGAGGAAAAAAAGGAAAACAAAGACACATCTGAATAGGTGAAGACTTTCAATGATGTAACAAATATCTGCTTTGGTGGAACTGGCGAGTTTGAAGTCGTAGTCCCTCGGGATTGGTTCTGCCGGCAGGGGTTGCTGCTCTAACTAGGATTCTGCAGTGTCAATGGGAATACAGTTCTATATGGGTCCCTTTTCGGATATGAAGGTCTTAGTTTGTGTGACCTCTTTCAACACTTGAAAGATTCGTGAGGATTGAGGTTGGGAAGAAGTCCAAGGTGAAAAAAGCTTGTTCTTTTCTGGCCTGTGTCAACTGCACAACACTTGTTTGCCCAAACAGACATTAATAAAATCACTAGCTGCACAAGTTTCACGTTCTGGACTGCTTTCATGTCTCTTTTTTGCCCTTTGGCAAATGTCTAAATCCAAAACAAGTTTTTACATTCTTGAAATTGTTTATCCAAACGACTTACATTGCATTAATGCAAACGTGGGCATTTATTTTTTTAGAGGGCTTTTCTGTATAACATTACTTGTATTTTATTAAGAAAAGCATTTGAACAGCAATGAAACTATTTTCTTGCCTGTTTTATTTTTATCATATTGTAATTTACTGTAAAAAATCACATGCAGTAAAAATTAAATATATAATATAAATCAACTTCAATATAATATACCAATGCATATTTAGTAATTTTATGTGGTAAAAGTTTATGTGAACAAAAACGTTGTATGTGAATGTTTTTGATTGTTTTCTAATTTCAAATTTACCTTACAGGAGGCAGTTAGAGTCAACCAAAAGACCATTTATAAAAATACATTTTCTTTATGACATGACCATGTTCAAATCATTTAATAACTCTTGACTATTTACAAAATAAAATAATAATAATAATAATAATAATAATAATAATAAGATGAAGAACAAGAAAACTTAAACTTAAAATGAATGTTTGTTTGTCATAATGTGCAGGTTGCTGTGTAATCTGATTGAATCCAGATTGCTTGTGCTCTGACTGGTGTTTTCTTCTCATTTCTCATTGGTTCATGGGTAGTGTTGTTCCTCGCCAGCCCTGTCGTGAACTTTGCACCCTGTCTTGTGATAGTATTTTAGAGGGAAATCATGAGTGTCCAGGGCAAGGGGTGCCAGTCTAGTTTGTAAATCCACATAAAGGTCTGTAAATCTCCCAGTGTGGATTAGACTGAGCCTTCAGACAACAACATCCAATTGCAGGGTGCAAACAGCTCTGGCTTCAGTATTTACCCAGACCGATGCAGATGTTAACTTCATAGTTACTTTCACTTTTTTACTGGGAATGGTGGGTTAGGTGAATAAGGTTTATTTAGAAATGTAAAGATGATCAATTATATTGGGACAAACGAGCTTGAAGGAGAAATTATTAATCAATTCAGAGAAATCAAGTTGTAACAGAAAGGAAAGGAACTAGTAATGTCTAGTGAGGTTAAAATTCTTTGCAGTATTTTTCTTACAATTTGTATAATTGAATATTATTTAATTAATTTGGGCAATAACATTCAAAGTTTTTCACTCTAAAAGAGTTAAAAAAGCTGTTTTTCAGTCGAGTGTAGCAGCAGGAAGAGTTCAATTCCAAAAATCTTATAATCGTTTTTTTTTCTTGCATTCCTTTGTAGGGTGTTTTGATGGGAAAATGTGTGACGTTTTAAAAGTCTCTTATATAATAACGATTTAGAAAAATCTGTTTCTTAGAAAACAGTCTGGATTTGCTTAATTCTAGGCTATTTTTTAACCAAAGGCACCAAGTTATATACTTCTAAACCTGATGTGACGTTCCTTCAGTATAAAACTTACACCATGAAAGCTCTCCATGCTGTATATTACAGTTACAGAGTGAACAACTCTGTTGCAGAGTTGGACCAAAAGGTCACAGGTTTCGAATCCCAGACCGACAACTTGTGCAAATCCTTGAGCAAAACACTAAACCCGATCTGCTTCCTGGGCATCAACGCTGCCCACTGCTCCGGGTTTGTGTGTGTTCATTTCACTGTGTGTATGTGTCTACAGCAGAGCACTGTAAATTTCTCCACAGTTAAGATGTAATAGAAGTAATAATCTCTGAAAATGTGCCATTTTTGTCTGTCAATTCTAATCATAGTGTGACATCGTCTAGAGCAAATTTCAGTGGGATTCTACTGATCTTCTGATCAGCCTAAGAAGGAACTGGCCCAGACGCTTGTCAGTAGCCCACCTAGTCTCCCCATTGTCTGATCCTGAACTCCCCTCCTGTGCATTTGTCACTGTCGTCATTGCCTTTCATGGTTCTCTGTTCCTCTCGCTTTATCATTTATCAATCTCATGGCCTCTGATGAGACTGAGAAGGTGGACATGAATGGGGTTCTGTGGGGGTTCTGTGGGTATTAAGGGGGATTTGAGGGATTGAGGGTCTTTCGCTTTTGAGGGGCATTAGTTATGGTTACGTGGTGTTCTGTCTGCTGCACCGGAGCCAACAATAAGAGCAAAAGAAAATGTAATTTCAACCACACAAATGATTTCCAAAAGTTCACGATTAATTCCCTGCTGCGTATACATATTAATAGATTCATGAAGTAATTATAGTGTCTGATAGTTACTATTTCAATCACTGATTCCCTGGAGCATTTATTATTATTCTGTATTATTTATTCAGATTTTTTGCAATGCGTTTATTTCTATTCTGTTTGGATTTCAATTTGAATCATTTTGTATAGAACGATATTTTACTTTAAATGGTAATATACATTAACAGTTTTCAAATTTGAGCTGTTTTAAAGAGGATGACAGATATATTTGTGCTTTAAAACCTAAATAAGTACTAGAATTCAAGACAGCTGATCTATTTGCTGAACTTCTCTAAAATAAGTGACATTTAAACGTGAGAGCTTCTGAGTAAAGAGAAGCTGCTTTGAGTGTTGGTGTGTCCAAAGTCCAAAGCAGATGCTTGACTATTTCTAGAAGATGTTGTTGTGTGTGTGTGTGTGTGTGTGTGTGTGTGTGTGTGCGCGCACAGCGAAATGTGATGGAGCATGTGTTTGTACATGTGCTTGTCTGTGTCTTTACTGACTAACCAGGTTGGTTTTGTTGAAACAACGTGTTTGTGTTCCGCACGTACTTAACACTTTTTACACACTATGTGCATAAAGAATTTAACTTCATTTTAAGTGAACGTGGTACATTAAAAAAGAAAAACAACAGCCAAAAATCCAACAATCTAATAATATTAATTGAAATAAATTGTGACAATATTTATTTAAATAAATATAAAACATTTTGATTATTTCCATGACTATGTATATATTTATTAATGTATGTACATTTATGGACAACTTTCATATTCTCTCTGTTCTCAGACTCTTCTCTTTGTGGTACTGCGTGAAGATCTTGTGTCAGCCATGACAGCGTTGGCATTTCAGGCCAGACACTTATGTTCTGCTGGACTCATCCTTCAGCTCTTTTCTCTTTATCTCGCCACATCCCTCTCGCCGACCCCCGACCCTGATTCTGTGCCCCCTCTGCCCGATGAGTGCCAAAGAAAAACACACCCCATTATCTCCAACACAGGTGGGTGGAAAATGCCCCTCTTGTTCTTTTAAGGAGTCAAATGTTAAATCAAAATCTTAGAAGGTCATCTCACTCTGTTAATGGGGCCTGGAAATTTTTGGTCTCACATTGCTTTACTTTGGACCATTAGTAAAATAACAATTTACAAGTAAAAAAATATATATAAATGACATCATGTACTGCTATTCTAAACATAACCTTTAAAAGGGTTTAAAACATTTTAACTAAAATTTCGAAATGTTGTCATCTCCAAATGATGTGGGCAAATGTAGGGCCGCAGTGATGTGTGATGGGCATATTCTCCTCCATAAAGTTCAATTTTTAAATCATTGGTCTGGTATTGGCTTGCTTTGTATATTTCTAATGAATGTTTTCATACTTTGTCAATACAACCATTTCCATGTTTTGATGTTCATATGAAGTATTTTTCAAGAGATAGATCATCTTTGCCTGTCACTGCTCAATAACATAAAGTAAAGGCTTTTTGAGTTTGAAGGCGTTCTTCAACAGTGTAAACAGAAGCTAACCAACCAATCAAAAATCTCGTCTGTCAGCACTGTTGCAGCACTGTTTTTTTTCTCTCATAGATTTACAGTCATGGATATTCTCCTTCACTCTGCCTGGAGTCTACGACTACTCACCGCTTGCCCTTGACCTCAACAGGAACCAGCTGATAGTCGGAGCCAGGTAGGACAAACACGTAATTGCATTTATATCATTGTGGGGTTCATTCTTTGACATACATACAAGATGATACGTTTCCGACCTCCTCACCTGGACCACAATAATCCAAATATTCCCTTTCTTCACCTTCATTTTAAAGAAAACTCAGCCATACAATCTCATCTTGAGCCTCAAACAGGCTACAAACTTTCCCACAAGTGCCCATAGGACACCACTTTAGAATGAAAACCTAACATTTGGGGCCTCAACTTTTACCTAAATGCCTGTACACACACACACACACACACACACACACACACACACACACACACACGCACACACACACACACACACACACACACACATACACACACACACACACACACACATATTTAAATAATTTGTTTTTGTGTAGAAACCACCTCTTCAGGCTGAGCTTGAGCAACATTTCTCTTCTGCAGGTATGATCTCCAATTTTCATATTCTCCTTTACATCCTTCTGACATAGTCATCATTTCATTTTTACATGGACAAAATATTTAGAATCAAACTATGCATCTCATTATTACCCAGAACTCATCAGACATTTTACAACCTCTATAATATAGTATAAGTTAGAGGTGTAAAGAGTACCTGAAAACCATACTTGAGTTAAAGTTATTTTACTTACAGTAAAAAGAACTTAAGTATTTTACTTCTACTGAATATATTGGTGAATATCGGTGAAAAAACACCAAGGGATGTGAAAAGCAAGAAACTCTACGTATTTATGAGGTTTTATTTCCTAGGTTTAATAAAGGTTTACACCTCAATGTTTTAAAATGGCAGAACAAATTAGGTAAAAAAGAACAAAAAGTCAAAATCAAATGTGCAAGAAAGTGCAACCGCTAATTCACGTTCACTTGATGTAGCTCATAAGTAGCACCCAGTATTTTCAGCACCCTGCAGATGGCGATATTGCATTGTCTGTCCAAGAAATTAACCGCAGTAGAAAAAGATGTGGACTTGTTGCGCACAATCACTATGTAACAGGTAACAGTGTCCATCCAAATGTAATGGAGTAAGGAGTACAGATCAATCACAAATGTAGTCATTCAAGTAGGGAGTAAATGTTGTTTATATTTTTGCTACTTGGTACAAGTACAAGGTAGCCAAAAAAAAACACTTTAAAGTAAATTAAAGTTGTTTTTCCAAATGTTGGTTTGAATTGAAAATTTGTTTAAAAAAATACAGAGAAAGAAGTTGTAGATCTTCTGTTGTAGATAAGTCTCTGATCAGTGAATAGAGAGGTGTTGTGTGTGTGAGACTCTGTTAAAAGTGTGTCACTGTTGTATGATATTTAAGAGTGACAGGATGGAGGACTTACTCACGCACAGCCTAAACATTCACAGAGACGAGCTGATGCCTGGAGGTAGATCTCACAACAGCCTGCCAGAATCCAGTGATTTAACATGACCTCCTGACCGCAAGGCAAACACAGACACCCCCTAGATCACACACACACACACACACACACACCACCACACACACACACACACCACACACACACACACACACCACAACACACACACAAACACACACCACACCCACACCACACACACACACACACCTATCCAAACCTAAGCCTAAAAACCAAAACGTTGCTTAAAATATAAGCATAAATCTGCAGTTTTCCTTTGCCTCGCATGACATTTATCAATACATTTTTGTTTGAACTATATTTGTAAATATTCTCCTATATGTGAGAGTGTAAGAGACCATCTTTAAAAACTGACAAAAAAATGTGTTTGCTCAAATTTAAAAGCTTATGATGTTTAGCTAGACTAAGACCTTCTATCGTTGCTTTCACATTAAAAGGAAAAGAAATAATTAGCACTTTTACCAAACGCTCACCAACTTCAGATAATAGAGAGCCGTGATAACAAGAAAGATTTGAATCTGCTGGTGTGCTGGATCTCATCGCACTGATGGGTCTGGATCAGACCTGAGCAGAGACGATAAGAGTTTTATCAGAGGTCAGATGATGGTGCCTGTTAGTGAAGACTAGGATGAGAAGAGCTTGAGCGTGTTAGGTAAAGCACACCCCCCTTTTCATGACCTTTCAGCTCTTTAAATGAATGCATCGCTTATGTGTTGCGACCCTAGAGACATGGGTGGATTGATGAGGGCTTTCGGAACCTTTACTTGCCCTCTATTTGCTTTCATTCTTTTAAAATTTAAGGAAACGGCAACGGCGAAAAGAAAAGGGGCCAGGGTCTGTTTGCCATTAGCGAACGAGAAAATCTGTGCTCATTTTTTATTCAACTGTAACGAATTTTGACTTGAGAATTACGTCTCAGTCTAGGCAAGATGTGAAAAAGATTTTTTGGGGGGGAAAAAGAAGATTTTGTGGCAATGGTTTTCAATGTGTTGCAAATATTCTCATTATTTATCAATAGAAATTGAACATGAGACTTGTTCGACTAGTTTTTCGTGTTTAAAAAATTTAACTTAGAAATTACACAAATTGTAGATTGTTAAACGTTGAGATATA
>CM051495.1:21391358-21440516 GCA_028031935.1 Paedocypris micromegethes | reverse complement strand
ATACATACATATATACATATATATATATATATTTTTTTTTTTATTTCATTTGTTTCAAACATTTTTGTTTGTTACTAATTTGAAGGGATTTCAGTAACTCCTGATTTCAATGCAAATTCATCAATATAAAGTTCACATCTACTACAAAACAAATAAATTACGATTCTTAAAATCTCTGTGTGTGTGTGTGTGTGACAATGCTACTGAATCTGACAATGGAACGCGAGGAACCAATAAACAGACACACACTGACACACACACACACACACACACACACACACACACACACACACACACACACACACACACACACACACACACACACGTGTGTGTCTATATATATATACACATTATATCAATTATGTTTCTTATTTTATTGAAAAAGAACAACATTGATTATTCTTTTAAAGCTTTTTATTGTTTGTCAGTGCATTTTCAAGTCAACGTAAAGTTTAAGATCTGTTCAAGGTTTTACAAAAAGCTAATTTGAGTAAACGTACAATTCCAGAGTTGTTCATACTTGTGTTTTTCTTCAAAGTGATCATTGTTATAACTTCAGGATATTATATTCTATTTATATTTATATATGCATAAATATTAGTTAGTCTATTTTAGTAGTAGAAATACTTTTATATAAAAAGAATATTCCTATTTCAATTTGTTTTAACTATTTTAACAACAACGTACAAATGCCGTTCATTGAATCTCTCTCTCTCTCTTTTCTTGAATCTTTTATCATGTACTTCTGAAATATCTTCATGAAAGCACAAATTCAGACTTGTGCTTTTTCTTTGTCTTTCTCTATCCATACATTGATGCAATCTCTACCCATGTTCTAGGATATTTTTTTATGTTCAGTGAACAGACGCAATGGCATTATATACACTAGTTATATACAATAATATACACATTCTGTTTGTTGCAGAGCACAGATTGGGGTGTGGATGAGAGCACCAGAAGGTCCTGTCGGAGCAAGGGAAAGACAGAGGTGAGAGCTGGGGGATGCTTTTCTTGTGTCATTTTTCAAACAGTTAAATACTGTTACTTTGTAATAGTTTCCAAATCCACTACATCTTAAACTTTGTCCACTTTCTAGGATGAGTGTCAGAATTATGTCCGTGTCCTGCTGGTAAATGGAAACCGTCTATTCACCTGTGGCACTAATGCCTACATGCCCATTTGTACGACTCGACCCGTTTCTGACACGGCCAGTGTATTGGACTCGGTCAGTGGCGTGGCCCGCTGTCCCTATGACCCGCGCCACAACTCCACAGCCATGATAACCAACAGTGGTGAGGTCTATGCAGCCACAGTCACAGACTTTTCCAGTCGAGATCCCATTATTTATCGGAGTCTGGGGAGCATGCCACCGCTGCGGACCGCTCAGTACAACTCTAAATGGCTGAATGGTAACATTTCTTTCTTTAGTTATTATGGAAGTTATTATAGAAAACTCCTCTATCCATTTATATACAGTATACCTGTCTTTGCATCCATTAACCCTTTCACTACGAGATGTCTTCAACTGCCCTGAAATTCTACTAGATTTGGATAAAGTTTTTCTTTTCTTGTAGTGTGTCATCTACTTAATAAAAGTATTCCACATTTTTGATATCTCTATACCAACTATGACATTATTTATATCACTTTACTTTGAATGTACCGTAGTTTGTCTTTGTAATTCTGCTGATTAGATTTCTCACGTTGGTAATCCATTTGTCTTTCTTCCAGAGCCTCATTTTGTCTCAGCATACGAAGTGAACCGCTTTACATATTTCTTCCTGAGAGAAAACGCTGTGGAACAGGATTGTGGGAAGACGGTGTTTTCTCGTGTGGCTCGAGTGTGTCAGAACGACATCGGGGGACGGTTCCTTTTGGAAGACACATGGACAACATTCATGAAGGCCCGACTTAACTGCTCTCGATCTGGAGATGTTCCCTTTTACTACCATGAGCTGCAGAGTACCTTCTACCTTCCTGAGCAGGATCTCATCTATGGAGTCTTTACCACCAATGTGTGAGAGCAACGAACCATACAAGTGTAGAACAAAGCTGAACTTCAGTTTGTCACAAAGTTGTAAAATTTGATTTATAGCATTTTTTAAGAATTTTAATTAATATATTGATAATGGTTTTGATACACACACACACACACACACACACACACACACACACACACACACACACACAGAAATTTACTGTATTGCATATAATGTACATTTATTAGACAGTACAATGTAGTCAGACTTCATTGCTTGTTCGTACTTGGTCAATAAAATTTGATTCAGGTTATGTAATAAACATAAAAATGCATATACAATGTTTATACAAGTAAAATTCAAATATATCTTATGAAGTAGCTGTAATTTATATTATTAATATAATATTGAACAAATTACATAATTTAAGAGTAGGACAAAACATGTAAATTAATTGTACAGCTTTTATGGTTTTTTATATTTGATTGGCATACTATATTGAGATTATGGTCTTTTTTTCACAGAAACAGCATTGCAGCATCGGCCGTATGTGCATTTAACCTCAGCTCAATCACTCAGGCCTTTAATGGACCCTTTCGCTATCAGGAAAACCCTCGGAGCAGTTGGCTTTCCACTCCAAACCCCATTCCAAACTTTCAGGTGCAGGTTCCTCTAGTAATGAGTGAGCCAGATCTGTCTACTTGGCCCAAACCTGCTCTATTCCTACAAATATTGTTGCAGACTATTTTTTTTATTTTTGATCTTGCATCTGATCTTCTCTCATGTGCCTTTCTTCCAGTGTGGGACGGTGAACGACTCCAATCCTGGTGGTAATCTGACGGAGCGCAGCCTTCAAGACGCCCAGCGGCTCTTTCTCATGAGCGATGTGGTGCAGCCCATCACCACAGACCCTCTGGTCATGCAAGACAACATCCGCTTCTCCAGACTGGCAGTGGACATTGTGCAGGGAAGAGACACGCTCTACCATGTCATGTACATCGCCACTGGCAAGTCTTGTATTGCTGTCCGTGTTTATTTAAAACCTTTGGTGGACGTTTTAAAATAAAGAATGTAATTATGCAAAATATTACAAAACGACTTTATTTAACTTGGTGTCTAAATGTTTGTAGGACATATTTGTACCTAATTCACACTGAATATATTTAGGGTTTTCCGCCACTGTCCTTCCTTTCCGCACATGACATTGAAAACTTACATTTTTCGTTAAGTCAAAATTGAAGTTTCGTTTTTTGTTCCACCAACAAGGTCTACTGTTTTTTAAGTTGTATGTCTGTGTATGTATTTTATGTTTTTATTCATTTACGTATTTGCTTTTTATTAACTCCCAATCAGATTATGGCACCATCATCAAGGCTTTATCAACCATAAACAAGAGTTTTCGTGGATGCTACCTGGAAGAGATGAATATTCTCCCAGAATCCCTCCGTGAGCCCATCCTCAGCCTCCAGATCCTTCAGAGCGACAGATCTCTGTTTGTTGGGCTTCCCAGCAGAGTGCTGAAGATTCCTCTTGAGAGATGCTCACACCACCACACCGAACAGTGAGTCTCACATCTTACTCACATCTTATCGTCTTACAGACAGATTGTGATTGGTGGAGGCATGTTTGGACATGAATGTAATTTATTTAGACTCTTACTTACTTAATCTCCAGGTGATTATTGTCAAGGTCGACAGACAATCAGATTTGACTTTACTATTGATTTTTTTTACATTTTGGACATTGACATTGGACATGAAGCACATAATGTATATGAAATTAGTTTTTATCTGATTACCTTGAAGAACCCATTTACAAAAGGGATAATTTAGATTTTGACCTGTCTCCAGGTCACAACAGTACCGTTACAGTTTTCATGTTTGAGTGCATAATTGAAATATAAGTGAAATTGCAGGAATAAACGCAACTTTGCAATGCAACTTTGCAATGCACATTTTTGCAGAATTCTGATACAAGCCTTTGCTTGACAAAGATTTCTAAAATTTCATGTTTCCAACCTGATTTAAGATTTTTCTATTTTCCGTGATTTTGCTTTTAAAATCTAACATGTTTTTTTTTTGTTTTTTTTTTACATTGACTATGTTTGTTTAACATTTAATTCCAATGTATATTTAATTCAATATTAATTAACTTGATGTAATTACTTATACTCTATTGTTTTATATGTTAAGAGCCGCAGCCTTTGGTTTGTATTTCTCTCTTCCGGACATTTTAACTGGTGTGACGTTGTGCTGTGTGTCTGTGTAGGGACTGTCTAGGTGCCAGAGACCCGTACTGTGGCTGGGACCGAAAGCAAAAGCGCTGCACTACTATTGAGGAATGTTCCAACATGAGCCAGTGGAGCCAAGACATCACAAAGTGCCCGGTAAGCGACAGACAGAGGTCAAGCCCTCTGAGAAAAAACCGACACAAGTCTCTTCACCTACTCACCTTTTTCCATGATTATTGTGCATGGAATGTTTGGAAAAATCAGTTGTTTGTCCACCTCCAGGCCTCTTCTTTCCAGTTAGTTTGTCAAATGAACTAGCATGAAGAATCTACTTTCTGACGAACAGGCTTGAAATCAGGCTAGATTCTGAGCTTCCATCTGACAGCGTCAATTACACGCCATTGATCGTCACGTCCGTATTTCCGTGTCATTCTCTGACAAAACGTCACAGCGTTACCAGAAATTCTAATGAATTCCACAAACACGAATTGCTTTTCATTCTGCTTTGGGTTTCAACTCATATGGAAACTATTCATAGGATATGGAATATGTTGATCGCCATTACACATAGTTTCTATAGTAATGGTACTAACAAACAAAGAAGGCATTTTGACCATTCTTTTGTGCATCAGTTGACAAGAATAACAATAATACTTTCAGACATTTGTAATAAAGCATTTCCTTAAGAGCTTTCCAGTTAATGTGGTTTAACTTTATTCATTGATGTTTAAATTAACTGAAATTGACAAACTACATCTGCTTCCTGAAAATTACCCTAAATGTATGCAGACATCAGCCAATAAACACAAAGAAACGAATAGGAATGTTTCTTTCAATATTCATGACATGATTTAATCCACAAAAATCCACATTAATATTTTAAGTTAACTTAAATATTTTAAGTTGTGGTCCAGTGGTAGGGGACTAGGACTTGTGTCCGAAAGGTTGCAGGTTCTAATCCCCCTACAGCTGTTTCTGCAACTAAGTGTCCTTGGGCAAGACACTGAACCCCAAATGCCCCCCGATTACCACGGCTTAGGCTGCCCACTGCTCCGGGTTTGTGTGTGTTCACTTCACTGTGTGTAGGTGCACTTCACTGGATGGGTTAAATGCTGAGCACAATTACGATATGACTTGCCATATTGACAATCTCACTCACTATACTTTACTTTAAATGTATTTACATTATAGTGTTTTAATAAAAAAAATTTAATTTTGGTCTCAACTATAGGATTATTGCGTAGGTCACACCAAATCAATTGACTGAAAATGTAAAAGATTTACAGAAAATGGTTCACAGAGCCTTTTTGTTGTTTTAACCTATAGGAGCGGAACCTGACCCAAGATGGCGGCTTTGGTCAGTGGTCGTCATGGCAGCCTTGTAATCATGACGATGGAGGGGAAAGCACCAGCACATGTCAGTGTCGGACACGGTCCTGTGACCAGCCCCGACCCCAGTGTGGCGGCCAGAAGTGTGTCGGGGCCAATATTGAAGTGGCCAATTGCTCTAGGTGCAGTATGATCACTTTCAACTTATGTCTCATAGAAATATGAATCAATAAATCCATTAATTTCATATTTGAATCGATGAAAATGGAATAAGTTGTTGGATGATGTAAAAATGACCAGGATGGATGTCTGCGGTCTAATCTTTACGTATATTATAAATAATAAAATAAAATATTATATTGTATTATATTATTTAACATATAAATACAAAGTAATAGATTTCTTATAATAGATTTTGATCACATTATTACATGCCATCACAATTGTGCATGCGGTCTGGTGCTTTTGTTGTTTTTGTGTGGTTTCATTGAGAATCAAACCCATAACCTTGGTATTGCTTACCTCAGCTGTACTGTAAGTGCTGCATTTGCTGTTTTTTTTTTTCAGAAATGGAGGTTGGACTCCCTGGTCGACATGGTCCGAGTGCAGTACCAGTTGTGGAATTGGTTTTGAAGTCCGCCAGCGATCCTGCAACAACCCAGCACCACGACATGGAGGCAGAGTGTGTGTAGGACAGGCCAGAGAGGAGAGGTGATCCACAACCAGCCTTGCCATCATCACGGAACACCAGTATGACCCCTTCCTGTGTGATTCAGATTGTGTAACGAAAAGAAACCCTGTCCAGTTCCCATGTCCTGGGTCTCCTGGAGCGCATGGTCCAGGTGTAGCATGGCCTGTGGTGGCGGCGTCCAGTCACGCGTCCGGACCTGTGAGAACGGCAACACTTGTCCCGGGTGTCCACTGGTACGGCCATTGTGTGATCTCAGCACACTTGTGAGTCCTGTGAATGACTGAGAGATGTGTGTGTGTGTGTGTGTGTGTGTGTGTGTGTGCAGGAGTACAAGGCGTGTAATCTGGAGGCGTGTGCCGAGGTGAGGAGGAATACGCCGTGGACACCCTGGTACCCGGTTAATGTGACCCAGGTGGGCGCGAGACAAGAGCAGAGGGTCCGATACACCTGTAGGGCTCTTCTCGCTGATCCTCATGAGCTTCAGTTCGGGAAACGCAAGACCGAGACTCGACTCTGTCCAGCCGGCGATGCAGCATCTGTCTGTGGGACTGATGGTACTCATTGAAGATTTACATTTCTTTCTGAATTTCCATTTCTTCTTTCTCACTCTCTGACAGATCACTTTACTTTTACTCTTCCTCTTGTTTCTTGTTATACATTTGGCATCTTTCTTTCAAGTATTTATTTTCTTCTTTCTCTTTTTCATTTTTTTTTATTTTTTCATTTAAAGAAGTCTTTCTTTTTCATCAGTTTTATTCCCTCCCTTTTTTATTCTTTTTTTGTTATTTCTTTCTTTTTTTATGTTCCTTGACACTTTGCACTAATAAGCTTTGCACAATTAAGCAATGTCAGTGAGTTCATCAGTTGTCTTTATTCACACTACTGTATCCTAATGTTTTACATTCTTGTACAGGACAAATATTCTTGTCTTCACTTCATATTGTACATTCTACGTATTTTATGCATTAAGGGTTAGGATTAGCACATTTTAAATGTGACATTTACACCTCTTCCTTTCTTCTAGTAACTTCTTTTATTTGGTCCATGTGTTTCATGTTGCCTTATATTGTATACAGTATTTGCATATTTATGTGTACGGTAGTGTATGTGACCAATAATTTTGAAATATGCATATGATGTATGAGCAACCTTCACGTTTGAATTTCTTGTTTGTAGATCTAGTGGAGAACTTGTTAAGAGTGAGTCGTCCCACACCTCGAGTGCAAGGAGCGGCCTGGGCAGTCTGGGAAACCTGGTCTGCATGTTCTGCACCATGTTCCAGAGGTTTCCGCACACGCAAGCGCTCCTGTTCTACGCCCGATGGCAAGAGCACTCCGTTTGCCTGCAGCGGGATGCCAGTCGAGTATCAGGACTGCAACATTAAGCCGTGCCCAGGTAAGAGAATTCATTCGGCTGTCAGCTGTAGTGTGTTCTGGTCTTGTCCTAGTGGGCTGTCTACACATCAAAAATTACCAAATTATTTTTTACGAACCAAATTTAACGTTGCTTCTTTTCCAACAGGCAGAATACAATGACACATTTTTCGCTTAGATTTTCCATCCAGTGACAGAGTTTGTGTTTCAGTCAAGGGGGCTTGGTCGTGCTGGTCTTCCTGGTCTCAGTGTTCTACTTCCTGTGGAGCTGGGCTGCACCAGCGCTCCCGGACCTGCTCCAATCCCGCCCCGGCTTATTCTGGAGAGATCTGTGTGGGTCTGCACACAGAGGAAGCTCTCTGTAACACACACAGTTGTGAAGGTAAGACCTATCTATCGTTTTCTTGTACACAAAAGAGTCAATTTTGTACAAACCAGTTAATGTAAAAACTACAGTTTTCTCTAATGCATTTAGTATGGAATCTTGAACCAGTTGCATTCCAAAAACCCATTCCATTGTCTGTTTATATTGTTTTGAAACATAAAGGGAATTTCTTCTGGATTCCATTAGACTAACTTGTCGCTTTTTGTTATTTATCGATAAACACAATTAATGTATGATTATGTCATATATGCAGATATTTTAGTCAAATAAAAAAACGAAATCTGCTGTTTCCCCATCTCAGCAGGTTGCTGGGGGGTGTGGTCTGAGTGGGCGGAGTGTAATGACGAGGGACTTCAGGTTCGGGGACGGACTTCTGAATTAAGTTTAGCCTCTTGTTTAGGAAACTCCACTGAGCAGAAACCTTGTGAAGAGAGCTTAGGTTATTCCACTTTCTTTTTCTTCTTTTGGCTGCAGTACTCGCAAACACATTGAAATTTCTCTTTCCCTTATTTGTAGTTCTCTCGAAAGGACAGAAGAGAAACTACAACTGTGGAGGTACTTCTGACATTCATCCCCAAAATGTTCTCTAGGAGTCTCACTAAAGGCTTGATGTGTGTTTGCGTTCCCAGGGTTCTCCTTGTTTCACTTGCTGCTGACTGGCTTTTGCTGTTTTCTGGGCGCTGTGGTGTTGTCCATACTGGTGTATGTTTACTGTCAAAGACTACGCAAACCTCCACAAGAGTCGGCTGTTATCCATCCCAGCACTCCCAACCACCTGCACAACTGTACGGCCAACAATGACTTATACACACCCATGGAGTTCAAGGTATCAAATCCTGCGGGAATACACACTGTAGATACTGATATAAAATACAATTCATAGTTTTTGAATGTGACAATACTTTATTAATCAATAGTTCGAAGAAGAAAGAGATTCTTCTGTCTGATTTATAGCAGGCGCTTTTGTTCAGAACTACTTTTTACAAACAAAGTAGTTTGTAACACGTTTTCTCTAGGAATTGAACCCATTACTTTCGGAGTTGCAAACCCCAGCTTATTCAAAAAGTCTCTAAATTCACTTTCTAGTCAAATCAGTAAAAGAAACAAATTTTGATCGTAGTTGAGAAAAATAACAAGTTAAGATTATATTCAATCTTGCCTTTTTGTTTAACATGTTTTGGCCTTTTGTGCCAGATGGCAAGCTACTTTTACAGTATATACCTAATAAAATCACAGCAGAAATTCACGTTTTTGGCATCTGTCGGAACTTTCACATTTGCTTTTATTGGTCATGTTATAATAACTAAATAATAAGCAATTGTTTAAATTGAAAATAATTATTAACGAGTTCTGCACTCTATTTGAAATATGATCATTACTGCATGTTTTTACAGCAAATAAAAATATATTGAGCAGATTTCTTCAGTACTTATAGTGTGATAACTTTCTCTCCACAGACTCTGAACAAGAACAACCTGCTTCCCCCTGATGAAAGCTGCAACTTCTTTCCTTCACCTTTGCCACAGACGAACGTCTACGCCACCACGTATTACCCATCACCCCTCGGCAGATACGACTACCCCTCCATGGACTCGCCCTGTAGTTATATGCACAGCTGATTCACCACATGCACATTGGGTTTTCTTCTGTGTGCCCCTGGTTGCACACCCCCATGCGTCCATGCAGATGTTCTTGAAGATGGATGAATCCACAGGAAGGTTGAGCTCCAGACCAAAAGGAAACTGTCACTTGATGGAGAGATGGTTGATCTGTACCATTTCCTTTCCCAATTTCAGTTTGAATTGGGTCTCACTGGTCATTCAATCACGTTTGCCACGAAAGTTACTCAGTGATGTTGATGAAGCACACATCTTTCTTAAACTCTGAAAAGCATTGAAAATTGCTCCACAGTGCAGAGATGTTTGTACGCACCGTTGTCATTTAGTTTGTTGTTTAGTAAAATGATAAAGCGCGTAAAAAGACTGTGAATCGAGCACAAAGGAAATAAGATGTAAAGTCCCAAACGTGAACATCTGTTTTTCTTCATTTCTCTTTGCGTCTTGCTCTAGGACCTTCACTTACAGATGTGGAATTAGGGCTTGGGGTCATGTGACTTTTGACCTCTGACCCAGAGAATTTTTTAAACTTACGCTGGAGCAACAAGAACATCAAGGTCTTCTGGGATTTATAAGGGACATATTACCTACACGTCTTTCAGTCACATGACCTTTGTGACATTTCTTAATGGATTTAAAGTGGTTTATGAATTGGTTTGGCAGGTCACATGTTCATTTTTTTTATTCTTGAAGGTCATATGATTCATTTTGTGATGATTGCAAATGTTTAGTGACTTTAACTTTTAATGTCTGTGCAGATATTGCACATTTTGTAAACTTGAACATGGAGTATTTTTTTCAATGGAAATTGAAGAAAAAAAAAACATTTTTCAGAAGAAGGAATCCCTAGAAATGAACTTTGAATCAGTGACATGGGAAACTGAAGCGGCAAACATACGTGTAAGGGAAGGATTGGATGAAGAGGTATTTGCTGCTGCTTTTTTTGTATTTATAAAAAAAATCTTTTACATTGTTTTACTTGTGTATGCACAAACACATGTTTATATGTACATACTACTGTACCGCTACTGTACAAATTTAAAATTTCCAAAACAGCAAATTGTTAATAAAAAAAGAATACAACTGTTTCCCTATCTCATGAACTCATCAAAAAGTTTATATATATATATATATATATATATATATATATATATATATATATATATATATATATATATAATGAGCTTCACGATGTCTCTCAGAAGTCAAGATGGACAGATCATCACTAAGTCCCTAATTTCTGCAGCATAAAATCTTACCAATCCTTTGGGTGTGGGATAAGGTCTCTAACTGTAATTTGTTATAATTAAATTTCTTAAAATTAAAAAGCTTAAACTTAAACAATCAATTTTTCCACACCGGGAACTTTACTTAAATTGTCAGTATCAGATTTTAGGATATTTCTAGATTATAATTCTAAATAGCTGATTACATTTGCTGCAATGGTGGATAAATGTCTAGTTTAATATTGTTTTATAAAGAAAAGTGACTAATTTTACTAAGTAAGTAATTTTGTCTAAAAGGCCACTTTAACACTTTAACACATCCTGTGAAGATACAAACACTGTGAACTGAACACACACAAACCTGGAACAATGGGCAGCCTTAAGCTGTGGCACCCAGAGAGCATGTGGTGCTCACTTTCTGGACCATAACTGCCCCTTCTGGTGATCATTCACTCCCCAAAGAGCAGATAAGCTGTTAGTCGGTGACATTAAGTAAGTCCAGCTTTTAAAATACTGTATTATCAGACAATATTTGAGGAACGTTATTTGATGATTGCTGACTCCTGGTTATGAGACTGTTTTAGTGTAGGTTTTTCGCTGCAGTAACTGTAAAATATAGCAAAACTAGTTTGACAGTTTCAAATGAGGGTTTTGGTCAAAAGAAACGTGCCGTTTAATCACGCCTCATCGCAAATTGTGTGAAGTATTGAAAACATCTGGATAGAATCATTGCTTCCTTAACAGCGCCCGTGGATGCAATTTTCAAAAAACTACTACTTGCTTGTTTGTTCAAAATTCATCACAGTATGAGTTAACTAAATGTTACGTAATTCACAAAACTGTACTGATAAAAAAGTAGAGATGTATGAGAAATTTATCGTCAGTGGGAAAAGCATGTCTTTAATTTTAAAGTGCAACCCTGCCCCCTGCTGCTCAACATTAGTATTTTTTATTACTGTTATTATTATAGTCTTCAGCAGTTCATTAGAAAATGACAGAGTCGGATAAACGGCAAACAAATAGAAAAACGTTACTGCATATCTTACTATTTTTAACTCAGGTGAAATGCATCTGAGGGAAGGATTCAAAAACGGTTTCTTCCCAAACCGGCTCAGCAAGTTTCCCAACCGTGGCACCGGCCAAACCGGAGAGACAGACAGACAGAACTAGACTTACACGGAAACCGTTGCTACTAGAACGTAGTGTGTGGTTTGTATTCGTATTTGTTTGGTTTGAGTTTACATCTCAGAAAAGTTCAAAGATGAGCGGCCGCCTGTGGACCGAGGAGCAGTTTAACTGTCCAGTGTGTCTTGATATTCCCACGGAGCCCGTGACCATCCCGTGTGGACACAGCTACTGCATGGCCTGCATTGAGGATTACTGGGACAACGAAGGCGGGAAAAACGGAACCTACATCTGCCCGGAGTGCCGGCAATCATTCAGCCCAAGGCCTGCCATCTGCCGGAACACCATGCTGGCCGAAGCGATGGAGCAGCTCCGCCGCGGGACCCTCAGCACCGCCGGGAGAGAGTCCATCAAGAGCGCCAGGCGCTCGGCTTCTTCAGCCTCTGAACGCGCACGCGCACGGAAACGCGCATCCCCGAAAAAGCTCCCGGGCTCAGCCGTGCCCTGCGACCGCTGTCCCGAGCCCAGAGCCGCAACCAGGACGTGTCTGGTGTGTATGGCTTCGTTCTGCGAGAACCACTTGAAGCCTCACAACACGCAAGCGAAGCTGAAGAATCACGAGCTGATCGCGCCCACTGGCGACCTCAGTCAGAAGATCTGCCCCGAGCACAAGTACCTGAAGGAGTTCTTCTGCCGCACGTGCCAGGTGTATATCTGCTGGCTGTGCACGAGCAACCAACACAAGGGTCACGAGACCGTGTCCACTCAGAGCGAGCGCAACGAGAAACAGGTGCGTGCCAAACATCCATTCATTCTTTAAAAAAAAGTGGTGTGTGTGTGTGTGTGTGTGTGTGTGCGCGAGAAAGAGAGAGAAAGACATTGCATTCATTGTGTTAAATTAATTCCTGTTTCCAATTAAAACATTGATTCCTGATACGTGAAATATCTGAAGTGAAATTATGTGTAAAGAGACATTCCAGGTTATTGTGGTCATGTTTGGCATTGTGTGTTAAAATAGAAAGAGTTGGGTGCAGTCCTGTCTGAGAACAATCAGAGACTCCAGGTGAGAGAGAAAGAACTGAAAGACATGAAGAAAGTTCTGGAGACTCTTACGGTAAGTAGATCATCTTATTCTCGCATATTTTAAACACGCACATACGCATGTGCACACACACACACACACACACACACACACACACACACACACACACACTGCATTATAGTTAATATATGATAACATAGCAGGCTGTTTATTTGCATCGCTGAAATATGATTGGTTAAATGCTATGAAACAGTAAAATGAAGCAGCTGGAATTATTTGGAATGATTTAATGAGTATGTAGGGCAAAAATACATAATCAATATCTGTTTGTGATGCAGACCTTTTTAAGGGTTCTGAAAAGACTTTGAAGGCCTTGACAGACTGAAATTGATATTGTTTTTGTGTAAGTGTGGATGTGCGTTTATGTGTTACTCTGTTGCGTAGATCTCCTCTGACACGGTGCAACTGGAGTCGGACTCCTGTCTGTCGGAGCTCCAGGAGTCCTTGCAGCGGATGCTGGAGCTGCTCCAGAACCTGATGCTCTCAACTGGGCAGGAGAAGATCAATGAGGCCCAGGACGTCCAGAACAAGCTAGAAACTGAAGTCAAAAAGCTGAAGAAGAAAGACGAAGAGCTGAAGGAACTGATTAACTGCCAGGACAATATTTATTTCCTCAAGGTATGATTGTGATGTTGCTAATGAAAAAAACATACTGTATACTGTTTATAATTGACCAGTGTTGCTTTCTTCATCTTTCATCTCAGTCGTATCAGTCTCTGTGCTCGCCGCTGGAAGAGGGAGATCTGGGGACGGTGAGCATCAGTCCAGACGTCTCATTTGACCCAGTGAAGACGGTTGTTCTGCAGCTCAGGGAGAAGGTGGAGGACATGTGTGACCAGGAGCTTGATAAGATCAACAAAACAGGTGATAAGAGGAATTCACAGATGTGCGTCTCCAGCAATGTTTTTCTGTCAGTTTTGTCAATGTGTTCTTTTCTGATAGTGTACAACACCTCTGCCTTCACTGTGACTGAGCGCTACGGCCAGAGAAACACAGGCATAAGCAAACGTGAGTCAGCCTCTTAACTCTGAATCCATCCATTTTCTACCGCCTACTCCCTCTCTGGGTCATGGGGAGCTGGCGCCCACCTCAGCAACCTTTTGCAGACAGAAACACACATTCACACTCTCACTCACACGTGTGGTCAATTTTCCAATGCCAATTTAACGGAAGCGCACAATTTTTGGACTGTGGGAGGAAACAGGAGACCTGGAGGAAACCCACGCAAGCACAGTGAGAACCTGACAACTCCACACAGAAATACAGTGGTACCCCGACTAACGAAATTAATCCGTGCCGACGGACGTTTCTTTAGGCGGGAATATTATTAGCTGAGCCGCATTTTACATGAAGTTCGTCTAATTCGTGCCACGAGTTCGTGAATTCAGACAAACGTTTTTTTTTTACAAGTGATAAACTATTGTTAATGAATATAATAAAAACATTTTACAAAGTGGTTGTTTAAATTGCCATTTGGTAATTGTTTATAAAGGTACAGTTTATAATAATACAGCAGAAAAACTCACATGAATGGTGAACAAACGTCATCAGAATGTTCCTCCGCCCTGACCATATAGAGTGTAACACCCACTGTTAGTGACTAACCCACTGTTAGTGACTTTGAAACTGCTTCAATCTCCCGCTGAGTGAGTGAGTGTGTGTGTGTGTGTGTCCGCTGTGCTGTGCTTTTTGCCGGCGACGCATTTCGTTGGTCGGGTTTTTTTGTTAATAAGGACATTCGTTAGTCGGGGTACCACTGTACTCCACTGGGACACTACTCTCTGTCAGCGCTTAATGTCTGATGAATTTCTTGTAGTAAACATTTTGGGTTGCCAGAAGTTGTTCACATTAGAATAAGCAACAATACTGTATATATTTTGCATATGAAAAATAAACGGAACATTATAATGGTGATGTTTTTTTCCCGTGTTTCTAGTGTTTTCTGGAAAGGGAAGAGCTGCTCGCTCACAGGGTAAGATGATCTCTGAGTGAAGCAGAGCATTGTGAGAAAGTTTGTGACGTGAGTTGTTTTCTTCAGGTCCTCCACCACTGCCTTCTGTCAGCTCACGTGGGCCAGGTGATGTTCACAAACCTTCCTCACAGCCACAATCTCCATGTTGTGCACTTCTGCTAACTTTGTGTGCTTTGTTCTATTTTTTAGGGGCAACACGACCTATAGCCGTCAGAAACGGCAACGCTCGAGGTTGGAAACTTTACTCTTGGAGTGTGTCTTTTAGTGACTTGTGTTTGAAGCTGTTTACCTCGGTGTGTGTGTGTGTGTTAATTCAGTGAGCAGCGGTGTTACAAGCTCTACACCAACCTCTCGACCGCAAAGAGAAGAAAGAAACAACGGTAAATCCATGATTACATATTGCTGTTTCATACTATTGCATATATTGACATTTTTTTAATCAAAAACTGCATTTTTAATACTTTTCAAAATAATGCAGCGTTTTCACAATATTATTTACAATACCGTACTCATATAATTCTTGCATGACCATAAGAAACATATCTTCGGGTTTTATATAAATATCGTTGTGTACCAATATAGTTTTTGATCATATTGTAACAATGAGCTAATTGTTTTACATCAATAATTGTCATAAATCAATGTTTTTGCTTTTTTTTTTAATATTATCTCTATATTAATCAATTGTTTGTTGTATTTCAAAACAAGATTTGTTTTTTATAGGAACAAAATAAAACACAATTTATTATTTTTAAGTAAATTAAAATGTTTGTTTGTTCGCGCTTAGTCAGGGGTCAGAGGTCAGTCAGTCCAGAAGAAGAGGAAGAAAGTGGTGAGTGTGCATTCGATTCTGACATGCACTTTTGATTCTTAGCTGGTGTCGATACAGTTCTCTCTCGCTCTCTCTCTCTGTGTGTGTGTGTGCGTGTGTGTGTGTGTGTGTGTGTGTGTGTGTGTGTTGACTGAACAGACAACTGGAGTGTGAGCTCAGTCAGATTAAGTAGGCGATCAAAAAATGAGGAGACTGAGCAAGGTGAGACCCCCCCACATACAGTGCACGCATACAATACATGCACACATGCTTATTTCTGCATTCTTGAAATAAAAGAATCATAAAAAGTAACTCCTTAATATATCTACACATACTGACATTGATCCCTTAATGATATACATTACTCACAAGTTTTGTAGATAAAAAAAGTTGTATGTGAGATATTAAACAAACTCGAATTATGAATTCAAATGAGCACAAAATGTTGGAAAAATTGTCATTCTAATCCTTTTTTTTATTTTGTATTATATATATATATATTCTATATATATATTTGTTTTTTATATACAGATAATTCGAGGAGTTCTGACTTAGTAGAAACAATCCATATTATTGTAGTAATGTAATTTTCAAAGATTTTTTCAATATTATTGTTCAATTGATCATAATGTTTACAAATAAATATTTAAAATAAATATCTTTACATTTAGTTTTGTAAGGTTTATTTTATTAGCTAGAAATTACTTTTTATTATTTGTAACACCAGAGAAAACATGATCATTTCGACCTTGTGCGCTTCCTCAGCTGATTCCCGAAGCATCAGATCATCCCGTGCCAATCAGTCAATGAACCAGAGAGAGCAGAGTTAGAAATGTCACTTAAAAAAAATATTACAGATAGATACATATTAAAGAAGTCTAATTTGAATATGATAATGTGTTCTTAGCTGATCGCTGGAGTTTGTCTTCGGTCCGATCACAAGCGAGAAGTGACAACAGAGAAACAGGTGATTATATCCTTTTTTATTTCAAAGATGTTTTTTATAAACCTTGAATAGAATTTAATGTGCATTAATAATCAATCTTTGAATATTATACAGTATATTAATAACAAATTATTTAAATACAGTACATATGATCAATTGATTAAAGTTAAATGTTCACAGACAATGGAGAAATTCAGAGTCTTTCACAACAGAGAACAAGTGCTGCAGATAGACAACAACCTGCCAGACAGTGTAAATAGCACACACACACACACACACACACACACACACACGCTTGCGCATATTATTGCATTTGTGTGCTTGTTTTGTTTTGTTATTTCAGCAGATAGATGGAGTCTCAGCTCACTCTTACCCAGAAACCGAAAGAAGAAACTGGACACAGGTGAACAAATAAATTATACACTTATAAATCATCTAAAAAACATTTGTATTTCCTCGTTTCATGATGTTGTAAACACAAATTATCTATTTAAAATGTTTAAATCATTACTTTTCCACAGTTGATAATATAAATCTTAATGAAGCCTGTTCCATTTTATCAATCACAGTCAAAGAGGCGGTGCCAAGCATCCAGGAGGCGGAGTCAACAAGGACCCAGCACAACTCCTCTTCAAGTATGTGTAAGTACATTTTTCAAATTCAGTAACAAAAAAGCATTAAGAAATATTTTTGCTGATTTGTGTGCTTTCATTTTAGGGGGAAATGCTGATGAAGGTAATGACACATCTGACAATGAGCTAAATACAAGGACCTGTGATGTTGTGTATGAATAATCCTCTGTTTCTTTCCAGTGAACCCGGGTCTGTTTCTCGACTCACCCACTGACAATCCCTTCACAAGTCCTGCTTTTCCACAATGTCAGTGCTTCATATTTGCTTTACATCTAAATCATTGATTTAATGACATAAGTGTAGAGACAAGTGCCAAGCTTTGTGTTAACGCTTAATGTGCCAGTTAGCATGTGTAACATAATAGTGCATTGATCTAAGTATTAGTTTTGCTTTACTTTATTACTTACTTATTTTAAAATTATAAATGTTCAGTACTGTATCATATTTTAAAGATCCTCATTTGAATCAGATCACACATAATAATATAAATGTCGGAGATATTTGCATTAAGCCTGTTTTTTTATACAGTGAGGGAAATTAGCATCGACATCTTCCGGGCCCCGGAACCCAGATCCAGAGACGACTTCCTGCAGTGTGAGTCCCTCCAGTTCTAGTCCCCGTACACTTCAGTGGGGATCATCCTGTCTCCATTTATGTACAGATGATTATAGAATTTGTTTTCTAGAAATGTTTATAAACTATTGTAAAAATGGTAGAAGTTCTAGTTATAATTTACAAATATGTAGTTCTGAGCAGATTTTACTTTAACATCATTTTGCACGATTGCTCACATTATTTGTCTAAATGCACACTTGGGAATGATGTTGTGATCATTTTTTATAATTTCTTCATTATAACTTTCATTGTTATTTGTTAGCAATTACGTTGAACTTTTCTGGCTAAAACATTTCTGAACTTGATTTCATACATTATATTAAACATAAGTTTGAATTTAATGCTCCTTATAATAAATGTTCAAATTGCCGATGTTTTCACTAATGAAAAGATGGACAATTTCTCTCTCTTTCTTTTTCTCTTTTCCCACACATAGATGCTTGTGATTTGACGCTGGATCCCAGCACAGCTCATCGGCGCCTCCTCCTGTCGAACGGAGACACTGTGGCGACGCTCCAGCAGACCTCGCAGGGTTTACCTGACGTCCCTCAGCGCTTCGATGGCTGGACGCAGGTGCTCTGCCTCCAACCCCTCACTGCTGAGCGCTGTTACTGGGAGGTGGAGTGGAGAGGGCGGGGCTCTTCTGTGGGCGTAGCTTGCAGCTCCCTGCCACGCAAAGGGGCGGATGCCAGTGCGGGGCTGGGATACAACAGCCAATCGTGGAGCTTGGAGCTTTCAGACATGTGCTGCGCAGCCATGCACGGCAATCAGAAGGTGCAGATCCCAGTGACCTACAGCCCCCGGGTCGGGGTGTATCTGGACCGGGCCGCAGGGTCTCTGACCTTCTACAGTGTGGATGACGAGCTGGTAGCGCTCCACACCTTCACTGGGTCGTTCCACAGCCAGCTGTTTGCAGGATTCGGGGTGGGCTGCGGAGTCGGAGTGGGGCTGGATTTCGCTATGGGACAGTTCAGCTCCACACCAGACAGCATTAGGGTTTGCTTATTGTGAACAGTGAAAATGTATTGTTAAAAAAAGTTCTGAGGAACTTTACAAATGTTTTCACTTAAACTTGAATTTACATGATTAAAAACTATTATTTCAAATCGAAGAAAAAACCTTATTTACACTTTTAACCAGCAATTTCTATGCAATTCCATTATTTCATTTATATTAGTTTTGACAAAACGGTCTAGAAGTCTTATGTACAAAACATCAAAATGCAAATCAGTTAAACTGTCTTTCACTTGACTTATAATTTCAAATAAACAAAACAAACTAATTATCAAATTGTTCATTTTATTATACGCACACATGTATTAAAAAAACAAGGCCAATACACACACACACACACACACACACACACACACACACACACACACACACACACACACACACACACACACAAAACACATACAATTGACTGTAATCAATTAATTAGCACATCAAAGGCTGTTCTTGACGGCACAATTCGGGTCATCATCTTCAAGCTTTGACCTTTAACCTGAATGTCAAAAGGCTGTTTATGATGTCAGAGGGATGTAAATAAGGTCACTTTAAAATGAATTAAAGTACAATGCGTTTCCACTATTGGGTTTCAAGTCAAGCTTTGTGTAGCTTAAATTATTCAGAAATAATAATTTCCTACTTCTGTATGTAATGGATATAAACTATAAAACACAACACTATATTTAACTTTTGTCGTACAATTTCAAACAATTGTTTTGAAAATTTCAGTCCCATCTCAAACACAAACACTAAATATATTAGGATCTCATTCTTACAATAACTGGAATTAGTTAATAGATAATAGATTAGTTAATATTATTTAAGTATCAGTACAGTGTTAGTATTTAGTTTTAACTCTAATTTGCACTTCTGAGTGTATTGTTAGATGGCGATATTGGGCTTTAAAATAATAATGTAAGGAATGGCTGCAAATATGGTCTTGAGGACTCAGAGGTCAAAGGTCATTTTCAAGTGCTACATTAGCAAAAAATAAATAAATGCGGTACAGAAACAAATCTAAAACCAATCTGTCACATTAACCTGGTTGTGGAAACTAAACTTCATTAAACATGTAAAATCAGATTTTAACGTAACATTTAAAACAGTAACACAATCAGAAACCACTTTCCCTTGAAATCTGTCCCTGAACAACAAAACACCAATAACACGGATCAAACGTACACAGAACCGAGCAGAATCCTGAGCAGTTCCAGAAAACACCAGCATTCAGTGCAAGACGAAAGAAGCTGAGATTAGCGTTAAGGATTTTAAAATTTTTGGTTTAAAAAAAATCTTTACACGTAAGCTGTAACATTAAAGCAGAAGCAAGTTGATATTCATTACATTAAATTTAGTTTTGCAAGACGACCCCTGAACCTGAGTCTGTGGAGACCATCTGCTTGACTTTCTTGTTGCTTTCTTCATCTCTCTTGTTCACACTCAAACCATCTGAAATAATCCCCATCAATACCTGCCAAGATCCTTCGGCACTACATCATGTCACAAGTCCACCCACCTCGGAAGCAATACATTTATCAACGCCTGGATTAAAAAACGTGCAACGCTAAACAAAGCCCCTCGAAACATCATAGCGTCTGTATTTCACAAACAGTTGTGAAGATTTAACACAGAAGACTTTTCTCCCACAGCTGTGAAGAAGCCTCTGTCCATCCTGCATCCTGCTTCCTGCTTTGTGTTCAACGCAGTTTGGCTTTTAACCTGAAAATTTCCATCACAGCCACACAATTCTAAAACTCAATCGTCTAGCACGTCTGGTTCTAACATCCTCAAACCTTCATCACGTATGTCTTCCTCCGACTAAACCGTTCCCACTCCACAGCCTCAGGGTTTCAAGCAGAACTCCGGTGCGTTACAAAAAAATAAGTAAAAAAACAATACAAATATGAAACAAAGAAGGTAAAAACAGTTTCCTCAAGTGCTATATAATCCCTTAATAACTTCTTACGCCAACCGGAAATTGTGCTTTAAAGCCATTATGTTTTTTGACTTTTTTCTGTGGTGTTAGCTTAATACTTTCCACTAGGAGTTCTGTCAATGGGCGGGGACTCAGGAAGAGTCACAGGCCCCGCCCACGTCGGTGTGGGCAGGGCCAGGGACGTAGGGTGAGGCGGAGGCAAATTAAAGGACGGACTGGAGACAGAAACACTCCGCCGACCAACCATGGCTGGGAGACTTTGATTACGCCGAAGTCCGTCCAGCAAACTCCCACATCCGGTTGATAGGAATGTAGCAGCTTCCTGGGAATTGCTTGAGTTGACCTTTGAACCTCGGAGCACTTTTTTATCCAAGCCTAGCTTGCGTAGATGCTGCAGGAGAGTTACAGAAGAGTGAGAGTCTGGACTGGCTGACTCCACTTGAGATGTTTGTTCAGGGCTCAACAGATCCAGTCGGGAGGCACGACCGAGTTTCAGCCCATAAACATCTTGGAGAAAAAGCTCAGCAGGACGGGATGCCAGGAAGTTGTCGGTAGAGGTGGATCGGGACTCAAAGGGCACTGGAGAGGGGCATGGGGAGTGCAAGGGCGAGTTTGGAGGGGTGCTGGGGAGACGACGGAGACACACAGGCTTTTTGGGCCCAGTTGCAGCAGTGGATCCTTGAGCTGAGATGCCTTTCTCTAGTACAAGCTTAGCAAGACCACCAGGGGGCGCTGCGGGGCGGCGAACAGGGAACGAGTCACCGAGACTCAGCAGGCAAGGTGTGACTGGAGTACTGGGTCCGGTGCGGAGAGAGCTCGGAGTGTTTGCGCTCGCCGTCGTGCTGCAGGCAGAGCTGAAAAAACACACATCATCACAATCAGGATTTATAATCATCAACATTTAAAGAACCGCTTATAGCCTACAAGGAACATACCGGCACAAGGTTAACACACAAATAAGTACAAATGCAACAAGCATGTAGGACAACTTCAAGTTAGCTGGAGTTAATGAATCTTAAAAAAGGAAATAATCAGCCATGTGCACCTAAAAATACAGTACTGTTTATATATGAATGATACATTTTTCTTTTCATTGTATTAATGCCTTTTGTTTTGTCTTTTTGAGCTGCCTGGTGCACAAAAACATCCAAAGTGGGACAATCAATACCAATCAATCAATCAATCAATCTATCAATCAATCAATCGATCGATCGATCTATCTGTTCGACCTTATCTGTCTGTTCACCCATCCCATTTGTCTAACTTTCCATCTGTACGTTTATGATCCATCTATCTATCTGTCTGTCTTTCCATATATGATTCTGTCAGTCTGTCTGTCACCCATCTGTCTATTTCTAAGATCTCTAAAATCTCCATCCATCTGGTGTTGTTTTTAAAGTGTGCAATTTCTTTAAAAATTCTGCCTTCAAATAATGGTTATAAAGTTCTTTTCCCCTTTAAATCAGGTTATGGTTTTGTGACTAGACTGGTTGCTGTTACCTGGGTGTAACCTGTGTGCTGTCAGTGGGATGCAGGATTCGACAGGTAGTGAAGGTGTAGGTGGAAAACGTGCTGCTCTGGTACTTTCCAGGATTCACACCTAAATACATGCATCAATTTCATCAACCAATATGTATTACAATAGGATTAATTAAAAAGCACAGTTTGTGCTAAAATATAATAGAACGCAAGTTTGATCGGCGATGTGATGTAGCTTGTTTAAAACAACTATTCACCTGTAGAAGAGCTGAGATTCAGGTGTAATTGGGCAGAACTGACAGCAGGAGAAGCAACTGTTGTCGATGTAATGGTCGCTGGGACCGTAACTGTTGTCGATGTAATGGTCGCTGGGACGGTAACTGATAATGATGTATTGGACGCTGGGACGGTAACTGTTGTTGCTATGGATACTGGTGAATTTCTGAGAGATGCGGGAAGAGAGGACATGGGCCTTGACTCGTTCTTTACAGGAGTTGAGAATAATCGCACATGGAATGTGATTCCTTCTTCCTCGTCTTCCACCTCATCATTCTTCTGTTCATTCTGTGGCTTTTCCATTACCCATGGTGCATTTTCCTCATCCTCTTCTAGGTCGGTCAGGTGATATATGGCATCCTGTGGTAATGGCTGGAAGCCTTTAGTCACAACACCTGGATGGGGGTCCAAAACAGAGGCCAGGTGCGGTTTGGCCAGCTGCTGCCAGTGGTGGAGAGTCAGAGAGCCTGCAGATATTAAATAGATATTATATATATATCTGTAAGAATTATATATGAGCACATACCACACATATTTTATAGTGGAACCAAAAACACATTACATGCTAGCGGTAAGAAAAACACTCCTTTTGTATCTCGAAAAAATTAAAACTCTAAACAAAAATTTATAGGAGACGCATTTTGTAACTTAAAATGTTTGTTTTGACAATTGTAAGACATTCGTAAGTTGGGGTATCACTGTTTGCAAATGAAACAAACAAATATAGATTTGTTTTTGGGCATCACCACACATAATTGGCAACATTACTCACCCTCCATCGGCTTCACAATCTGCAGCTTTTCTGGAAGGAAAGTCTTAAAGTAGCTGGAGGAGAGAGAGAACTCTGATAGGTTGCTGAAAGAAGAGACAGCGCTTCCCATTGGTGAACTACATCCGCTTCCTGCTTTCTCAGACTCTGCCGCTTCTAATTCATGCAGCTTCCTGTCGCGCTCTGCCTGGAAGAACTGTCGCTCACACAGAAAATTCTGTCTCCGCAGGGAGAGCCGGTGTAGAGCTGATGTGAGGTCACTTCCTCCTGGAGATCCGGGTTGGCCAAGGTGTGACGGATCTCTATCAATCACAATGACATGATACAAACGCTCAAAAAGACAGAATGTGTAAAAAGAAACGATGATCAAACTCACTCAGATTGATCCTCCGTGTTGGGTGTGTGTGATCGAAAGGCAACTGGGGTCATGATGATGGCATTGGAAGCGGAGCCAGGGATCGGAGGCACTGTGTGAGCTGCTTTCACCTGTTTCACACACTGCACTGTCTGGAACACACGCTTCTGGGCCGACCTTTATTCACGGAAGACGGCAGGAGTCAGGAAACAGTCAAGAGAACACGAGAGCAAAGTGACTGAATCAGGGATATTGGGCCTGACCTCTGGTCCTGAAAGGCACGTTCTTCATCTACACTCAGCTCTTTTCTCATTGTGCCTTCAATCTCCGCAGCTAAAGAATCCTGCAAGACAAACACTTTTTGATCATTTCACCAATTATAGAAGCTAAAAAACTTTGGGATGCTAATAAAAAAAAATGTACATAAACAGAAGCGCCCGCTTTTCAAGAGCAATAACAAATAAACAGAAGTAATTCGTCTTTATGTAACAGACAACTTTGTGTCCTCTTTTCTTTCTTTAAATAATAGTTCTGAGGTAGACATGCCCATGTGCTTAAATATGTGTAAATACAGTATATATTTTTTCCTAAATATATATAAATCATAAATATATAGCAAAAAATACATATGGACTAAAAACACTATACAAATTTAGTATACACTATTTGAAATTTTGTGCATTTGCTTACGGTACTATAAATAAAGGTATATAGTGTATATATATATATATATATATATACACACACATACGTACGTAGTGTGATAGAAGACTCACCATGGGGTGGAGCCTGTAAGACTGTCTACGTAGACCTGCAGATGGTGAGCTCTTACTGCGCAGCTCCTTTATTTCATCCTGAGACTCGTGTAACATTCCCACACACTCTGCGTTTCTGTCCGTCAACTCCTTCAGCTGAAACACAGAGAGCCTGCTTTTCCAAACATTCTCTAATGCATAATTTAAAAAATAATTTAAAAACTTTACTTTAAAATGAAGATTTCTTAACAATTGATGTAGACATATCAGTGATAACAGTAGATATTCACTTTTATATAGTTATTTACACAACTCAAAAATTGTGAGATACACAACTCAGAATCAGCAATGTACAAAGCAAATACATATCTCTCTCTCTCACACACACACACACACACACACACACACACACACACGTACGCACGCACGCACGCACGCACACACACACACACACACACAGTATATGCAGCTACTCATTGTGAACAGTGTGTTCTGTAACCCGGTTTTATTGATGAAATAACTGTCACAGATCTGAGATAATGGTCACATGAGTGAAGTCACGCCAGATTATAGTTTGTACAGTCACAGTGACTGCGCAGCTTTGACCCAGTGTTCATACTGTATATAGGGTTCCACCTGTAGCCATCAAGCTTGATTCCAGACAACTGAATCTTTAGTTATCTTCATTTCATTTGTGAAATTGAGCTGCATAATTTATGGTTAAAAGTAAAAATGTGATTGTTACACATTGGTTTTCATGAATAGAAATCTAAAGCAAATCAATAGATTGTGTAACCATTACAGCAAAGATGGTTAGAAAGACTTTCGCTTATGTTTTTTTGTCAATGTGCTGCTGAAGAAAACATGCTGCGCTTCATCAAATGAGCTTGAACTTGAAATCTCAGTCTGCTGTGAAATCGTCGTCTTTTCTTCATCTCCTTGTTGATACAGTTTAACTACTTGTTACTATCATCTTGCTGTGCTCAATCTTGCCATAAAACGACCTTTCACAACTTTGTGACATTTTTTCACACTCGCCTAAAATTTTTGCACAGTCCTGTACATATATTTAAGATAGTTTATATATATTAAGTTACTTGTTCAAAAATGCATTTCTGCAGATATACAAAAAACACTTTGGATATGCATAATTTACATTTTAACTCTATAATCATCTAGTTTTACACACATTTTTAAATATTCATATGTGTATTACCTCAGCCGTGAGTTGTCGTTGTGCTTCCTTTGAGGCCTGCAGATGAATTCTCAGCTCTTCTTTCTCCAGCGCCAGCTGTGAATTCAGATAATTGAAATAAATTCTATTGGATTTAAAACAATTGACGACTTGCATATCATTAAATGATTAATTTAATCTACATCTCTGAAGCTATGTGTGGTTTTGCTCTGACCTCTTTGAGTCTGTGCTGGAGCTGGACGATCTGTGACAGGAGTTGTGCTATCTCTTCCTGATGTCTTAACAAATCCTCACTCTTCTGAGAGAGCTCGTTTGTCAAAGAGACCATCTGACTGTTGGACTCCCCTGTCAAAAACAAAATCACTTAAATATATGTGTCTTTAATGAACCTGAAATGTATTTGTTTGCAAGGTGTTTGTAAGGTAAGCTCACGTAATTCTTGAACACAGTCATGCACCAGCTGCTGCTCCTTCTCCTCATATGTGCTGGTGTCTTTCTTCAGCTGACAGGCCTGTAGGTATCACATGGTTATCAGCAGCTCTGTAGCGTTGAGACAGTACACACAAGATACGATTCTCACCTCTGATCTCAAGCTCAAGTTCTCGTCCTCCAGCTCCTGAAGCTTCATCTGCAGGGCATTCAGCTCACCGAGCGGCAGAGAGCCCCCTGTGGAGAAGACCTTGCGCAGAGGAGTGGAACAACTGGAGTCTGTCTCGCTCTCCTCGCTGGCAACCATTCGGAATAGCTCATCCTTCTTCACCAACTCATGTTGAAGCTGATGAATCTAAAAAAAACAAGAGAAAGTGTGTGTCAAAGTATGTGCGAGTTTGGCATTTATATCTTATTTACCCATTTACTGTGAAATTGAAAACTGTGAAAAGAAGTCTTATTTAAAAAATAAGTTAGAAAAATATTCATTTTCACCATTTCAATTGTAGACATCGTATAACATGTTTAAAAATGACAAATAAAAAAGCAATTACATAATTTAACATAATGTAATCAAATAGTAATTACTAAACAAATCAATAATTCAATTTTGAATAAAAAACATTGTACTAATATATTGTATAACATATATTATACATTACGTATATCGATGTGGTCCATGTAATAAATACACATGTATACTTAGGTAATTAACAGATGTTGTATTTATCTCCTGTAATTACTGACAAACTGCTGTTTTTAAGAATAATTGTGTGCAGTGATTTGAAGAGATTACATGACGATCACATGGTTTTAATATTATATGATTTTTTAATGGTATTTTTATTTATTTATTTTTTGTTTTTGTTATGTTGTTTAGTTTCTAAAAAAAAATGATGAACTCTGATAAAACTAGACTGGAAGTGAGTATTTGATTGACAGATGTGTGCGTCTGTACCCTGTCCACAGCCTGTGCCAGCTGTTCCTCCAGAGAATCGTTTCTCTCCTGTAACACATGGTTTCTCTGCAGCAGAGACTGACCAATCCGAGCCGCAAGCTCCAGATCCCGATCCCTCTGTATGAGAGCACAGCCAATGACAAAGCAAACTCAACAAAGCACTACCTCCACAACTGACAAATCACTGGACTCACCTCAGACAGCAAGTGAGTCACCACCTCAATGTCATTGTAGGTCTTGGTCATCTGTTCCACTCGGTCAGCACTGAGAACTAGCAAGTAACACATGGAGGAAAAAAAGACAATTCGTTAAAACCAGCCAGTACACAAATACATCTTTTATGTATGAGAACAAAACAGAAAGTTGTACGTGCACTTGTACACAACACACATACACGCTAGCTGAGTAGCAACTAAGGGTAAACAACTGCAAGCCTCACAAGTCACAACACATCAAAAAGAAGCTTCATAAACATACACACCATGCACACATGTTAATATAGGTTTCTTAATGTAGCTTTCACTACTGTATAAAAAGATCAATTAAACAGCAGTTTATAGGCACCACACACCACTGTCTTATATCAAATACAGAAACAGAATGTGAACAGATGAACAAAAAGTCACCTTTAGAGCCCTTATGAGGATAAGAAGAGCCAGCGGCTAGAAGGGCTGCTGAGAGAGACGTAAAGATAGACATACAGGGGTAAGAGAAAGACAGAGACAAAGTAAAAAAATGGAAACAGACAGGGAGAGAGAAAGACACAGAGACAAAGACAGTGATAGACGGGAGAAAGACAGAGAAAAAAAAAGAGACACAGAGAGAGCGAGACAGACAGAGAGAGACAAAGAGAGAGAGAGAGAGAGAGAGAGAGAAAGAGAGAGACAAAGACCAATAGAAACATATAGGGAGTGAGACAGAAACAAATACAAAAAAGATGAACAAGGAGAAATAAAGACAAAGAGACACAGAGACAAATAAAACGAGAGACATACAGGAAGAAAAAAGAGAGACAAGACAGAGCTATCAGATGCTACGAAAAGTGAAAACTGAAAATACAATAAACCAAATAATTTCTGTGTATATATACACATCTACATTTTAACATAAAAGAAAAAAAAATGTTATATTAATAGTTTAACTTGGGTTTTTTAATAACCATGAAAATCACACTTTTATATTAAACACAAATTAATGAGTTCATACACCTTGTTTTAGATGAGTTACAGTAAGGCATGTGTATTCAGGAGCAATGATGTTTTTAACTAAATTAAGTAGTTTTAATATATAGTAGAACTTTTGCACAAACAAATAGATGCCCTTTTATATTACCATCTACATTGAGCTTTTAAATATCTTCTCGCAACAGACAGGATTTCACAAAGATCCGTCCTTACCTGGTAAGAAAATCCATCCACCCCAAAACTCTGACACAAACTTATTCTCTATTCATCCTCTAACCTGACATAAACAGAAATCAGAGGAGTCTTGTGTACGTATCTAAACTAATAAGGGTGGAGAGACTAAGAAAGAAAGACCTTTGCACTTTAGTTAAACAGCAGACAGTTTCAGTCTGATCAATCCGCTCACATTCAGTTACAAAACAACCTGCTATAAACAATCGGCACACACACATTTATTAACAGATTACTGTTTAAAACGTTTATGATCGTAGTTGTTATTCTTAAGGTATCATTGTGTATATGTGAGCACATGTAGTATCTGAAGTTAAAAAAAATGATAATAATAACAATAATAATAATAATACATTCAATTTTATTTTTGTGGCGCTTTTCCAGACCCCTAACGTCGCCTTACAGGACACTACATTCACACCAATTGCACAGGAGAGCAGCAGCAGCCAATCTGTGCCAGCGTTCACTCTGCTCCGGGCATACACACAAGCTTACACACACGGCCAGATTAACCTGAAACGCATGTTTTTCAGAGTGCGAGGGACACCGGAGCACCGGTAGGAAACCCACGCAAACACTGGGACAACATGCAAACTTAGCACAGGCCCCGGCCGGCCTCAAACTCACACCTCGAGTCACAATCGGAACCTTCTTGTAGTGAGGCGACAGCGCTACCCACTGCGCCAACGTGCCGCCATAATAGTGTTGAATTTATGCTGACCATACACACACACACACACACACACACACACACACAACCATAAACCTTGTATTATTATGCACACTTCAATCTTAACTGCAATTGCTAACTAAAAAAAATCAGTTTGCCACACAAAGTGAGAAAAACGGCAGTTGTCCATGTTGTAAATTTAGTCAATAGCAAAGATAATGTATTTTTTTTTTCTGAACAGGGACGTTTAATCTGTAACATGGCTGTTAAAAAGTCTTCATCTTCCTCCTGCACAAAAACAACTGAAGGCTCTGACTCTGATCGCACTTATTTCTCATGACATATCTTCTGCTTCTTTTTGTTTGTTTTGAGTAAATTATTCCTTGATGATAATCATTCATTCACTCACTCACTCACTCACTCACTCACTCACTCACTCACTCACTCACTCACTCACTCACTCACTCACTCACTCACTCAGTTAGCAGTTACACTTTAAGCCAGTAAGATATCCTGATCAGATTTCTACCACCACACTCATAAACACAAGCTCAATTGTGCACAAAGAATATGAACAATATCTGTTGACTGCCACTAATAATTCAAATTCCTAATTTAATCATAAAAATGATGGCCACACATCTATATTTGACTGTATGCCACCATGAAACCATGCTCGGATGGGTTTTTCATACAAGTGCACACACAAGAAAAACACACACAAACTTGGAATAGTGGGTAGTCTTAAGTAGTCTCCAGGGGGGATGTGGGGGGCAGTGATTCGTCTTTGCTAATTTCAATCAAAATTAAGTGATTTATTTATTTTTATCCCATTAAAATCGATAAATTTATTTCAGTGTTTGTAAAACCACAATAATAAAAAAAATAGTTTAAAAAACATGAGACATTGCGTATATTGTAATTACAATATGTATTTGATTATTATACATATTGTGATTATACAAATATTCTGAATATCTTTTGTTACGACGCCGTTTTCGCAGACATGTTCGCAAATGTGATTCCAATAGTCGACATTTGGATGAGACTGCGATGAAGGTACACATTCAGGTCTAAGTATTGTTCACTTCCTCCCTAAATACAACGCTCTACTTCACTGTTCTAAATATAAGGCTGAAATGAACTCCATGCCCCTCATCTTATTTTTAACCCCAACTTCATCCTCCTAAACTAGGTCAAAAATCCCTGGCGTGTCCACTCTACCCCATCTGCCCCTCACCCATTATACAGTGACCTCTGTGACCTCAGGTGATCCTGACAGCAAGTGTTAATCCTGGGCTGACTGCAGATCAAGTCAGCCATCAAGTGCAGGACAAGAAGAAGCAAGCACACCACACAGTACGAGTAGATGACAACAAAGCTACTCCATCTTTACAAATATAAAATAATTCATGTTCCACTGTTTTACTTATACATGCAAATACAACTGTATATATGTAAATATAGACATATACATGCACTTTCTATATTACCATTTAGAATTGAAACAGAGCACCACCTTCTACAAACATAAGGTTCTACAAACAAAAAGCTTTATGAAGAAAAAGACAAATACATTTTAAGACAAATTTAAGGCAAATACTGTTTCAAAAGTTCCGATTTCACGACATTCTCATCATAATATTATAAATAACTAAGAGCTAGGCTAAGAGATGCAGATACACCAAAAACAAGCTTTCTACAAAATTGTAACTATACAAAGAACACAGCACACATACACTATAAGTTGACCTTGGTTGACCTGTGGGAGCAATCACACACCTCCAGAAAAGAAGATACACAATCGAGCAGATACACAAATCTATCATTACAAATCACATTTTTCTCTCACCTTCCATTGCAAACTGCTCGTAGAGCTCGTGGTGCCGTGTGTTCAACATTACTGCACCTCTACCCTTCATCCTCTTCCTCATGACCGTCTGGCCTAAAGCTCTCTCTCCCTCGCTCAACCCGCTCTGCTGTCAGCTGCACTTAAGAGACGTGACCACTGAATTCCTGTGTCTTTGCCAGGGACGGGCAGAGCAAGCGCATGTGCCCGTGCTGCGAATCAATGGAAACTTTATCTATTTTAAAGCCCAGCTGATCGGAAAATGCTGTAACTACATAATATTCCTGAAAATGAGACAATGGAGGATTTGAGCAGCTCTGAAATATAAGACTGAACTATGTAAAGATCAGCAGTATAACATGAAACTCAGCTGAGACGCTGATGTGAACCGTTGCTGCAGGGTGAAGCGTTTCACAACGTGACATAACGTGATAGACATAATTATGTCCCGTAAACTACGAGTTAATTACAATACTACTCAAAATGATCTGTCTTTTCATCAGCAAGCAGTTGGAACTTGAAGAATGGCTTGATATTCATCGCCATTCACTCCCTTGTCTTGGTTTCGCTGTGCATTCTGATCGGAAGACAAGTTTGTCTTCTGAACTACGCTAATAGTAGGTGTAGCACTATTTTGTGTTGTTAAAGGTCCCAAGAAAAATGTTTGCAAAACATAGTGATGAAAATATTTAGCAATTTCGACTTCATTACTAATACATTTGTCTGGCAACAAGTGACTTGTCTTGATCTGGCAACCCACTAAAGTTGATCATTTACATGCAGAGTTAAACACTTTATTGACACAAACAACACACATATGTAAAGCAAAAACAAACGCTCCAACAAAAATCAGGGAGACAACTCAGTCGAACACAATGCTAATCAGCAGCCACACTAACTTTCTAGTGTCAAGAGAAACTGTTTAAAAACACAAACAAGTATCTGCAAAAAGCAGAGTAATAATATCTGGAACTATATAAGTAAACACAAGGCGCAAACAGCAGCATATATTTCTTCACAAGAAGAAACAAACAATACGGTGTCAGTTGACAATGTAAAATAACTTATTGACAAGCAGTGTGGAATATTCTTAAATTATTAAAGTGTGTGCTATAAATGTGCAACACAAAATGTAATTGTTTTTTCCTACATTTAGTGTAGATTAATATTCTCAAACATGTCTTTAAAACTATTATTAATCTTTTATTAGGATGTACAATCAAAATAATATAAACTAGCTGAACTATGTGATGAGTGTAAACTCATAAAAATGAGTTAACATACGTACATAAAAACGTTAATGGGACAATTTCCACAAAACATTTTAACCAAGATGTAGTTCTATAAATGTGCTATAACTATTAAATAGGTTGTTGTAAACTTTAAAAATGTAAACTTTAAAAGAGGTTCTTGCAAAATGAGGACGATTTGCTTCAGTGTGTGGGCTCGAGGGACTTTTGTGTACTAGTGACTGATTAAGCTTCCTGGACACAGAGCTAAAAGGAAAACAGTCACATGTTTGTGCAAGCGCACCCTGGGAGACTCACTCATGTAGCGGAAGGTTTCCTCTGCCAGCATGGGTGAGATGGCACTGGGCTCCTCGGGCGAGATTATCCAGTCCTGAGTCTCATACTGATACAAAAGATCGTCCCCACACATCCTGACCCCTCCGTCACACTGACTGCTCTCATCTGCAGCACACAAACAAATCTGTTAGAACAACAGTCGCTGGGAAATCCAATGTTTCATAATCTTTGTTCCACCTTTGAGTGGGAGTAGTCGCTCTACGTACTTGAGCAAAGAGTTGGTTAAGTGAGTTATACATTTAACATTTATTTATTCAGTAGATGCTTCACTCTGAATTGATGTGAATTGGATTTTCAGAAGTTTGTTGAAATAACCAAATACATTTGGAAGGTTATAAAAGTAAAGTGAAAGTGAGTTACTCAAAATGGCCACAAGGGACTATGTTGAAATTTTATTCTGCACTTAACCATCCAGTGAAGCTACACACACTATAAAGTGAACCCACACAAACGCAGAGCAATGGGCAGCCTTAAGCCGTGGTGCAAATGCCCGTAAAGCATTTGTGGGTCAGTGTCTTGAACAGTACACTCAATTGTTAAAGTCACGTGTACATCCAATTTAATTTATTAAGATATAAGTTCTCTAACTGAATTTGCTGGCTCCTTACAGATATTACAAATCTTTAATCTTTATAAATTATTATAGAAGTTCTCTGGCAATGAAATACCTTTTCCAGCAGCAGTTTCATCCTTCACACTCATGGGCTTCACCTCAAACATTCTGATTGGTCAGTGGATTCAGTGAGGGCGGGTCTCCTCACTCATGCTCACACCACACAAGCAGGCAACTTAAAGGTGCTGATGTCACATCCTGTTTTGGACTGGTGCACCACTAAGATGCCAGCTTACACCTGAAAGACAAAAAAGGCACATTCAGATATGTACATAAAATATACTTGTATTAATCTAATTGATCCTCTTGTCAAACTAGGTCTCAATGTCAGACATCATGTCTTTTGTTTTTCATATTCTCTGACTAATATGACTCTCTGTCATTCACAGAACCTTCTTTTTATTTTTACTTCTGGCTAACCCGTGACCCTCCAGCTCTATTTTTATTGGACAAGTGGAACGTCCAGCTGTTTGGGAGATTAAACCTGCAACGTGGATTAAAATGTGTTTACTTGACAAAGTGGGCGAGCGAGCGCGAGAGAGAGAGAGAGAGAGAGAGAGAGAGAGAGAGAGAGAGAGAGAGAGAGAGAGAGAATGCATGATAATAGCAATATTACATGATTTAAGGGTCAAAAATATTAACAAAAGAAATTGATAATTTAAAAAATATCAATAATGAATATATCTTATTCAACAACTAGTAATAACATATACATTACTACATAATCTGCGTTATAACATAAATCAATAAACCTAAATACAGTACTAAGAGTAAGACTACTGTAATAGTATGTTTCAGGATTGTGGCTCATAGCTCTTTTGTGATTGTTTTCACTGATTACGAGTGTCATTTCCTGTGGCTAAGAATGTCTCCAGAGGCTTTTGAAGCAGCACAGTAAAACTTCCTTTGCTTCCTGTAACCAACTCAGGCACATGTAACAAACATTTATACACACAACAATACGTACAATATCTAAATTCTGAACACTTTAACCCTTAAACACGTTCTACTGCCTTAAAGTTGTACCATGAAAGCAAATTTACAATTTGTCTGAAGTTAAAAAAGTTTTTCTGCTTCTCTTCAGGCAGTTTTACAGCAGAAAAGAAAATGGCATTATAAAAATTGTCAATTGCAAGGTCACGTTTACTTATAAAGCCCTTTTACAGTGAGATGTACTGTACTAATGCCACTACACAACACCACAATATACAGTATATCGACACAAAACGTATCATCGACAGCTAAAAAACATTTGTTTTATACACACACACACACACACACACACACACACACACACACACACACACACACACACACGACTGTGTTAAAAACGACGGTCCACTTGACATCTGTTTGCATCAGATTTCATAATCCCGCAGATCACGACAGACGTCTTGATTTCAAAGGCACATCGTTTAACAATTTAACAAAAATGTAGACACATGTTTAAATATAGTAGTAATACACAGAAATTGTAGTAAGTCGAAAATGTGCACTGATCATCAACAACACATTGATGTACACGCCAATTGCTAAGCGCAGCATGAGCCTCCGCCGCTCATCCGCGATTTTATTTGACTTGCTAAGTCGTCCAATAACTTATAAACAATAGCTAGAAAATATTCAACAATACATAGGCTCTTGCTCTACACAATCTCTTACCTTATATGCCAAAATGCCGTGGGAACTGACGCCGCATGCATCCACACACAGAACGTTATCACAGACAAAAGCGAGAAGTGAATTTGGGGAGGAGTGATTTGGCAGTAGGGGCGGGACTGCGTGGCCTCACTGACGTCATGTAAAAAGTCGCAATGACGTCACAGTACGTAATAGAGCTGCGACGGTTACTCTGTCTATCTGTCTGTCTATCTCTCTGTCTGTCTGTTTGTCTGTCTTTGTCTGCCAATTTAAATAAGCCTGGGTAATAAAATGCCCTTAAAAAGATTTGAAATAAACACAAAATCAAAACAGTAGATATAATACAAAATCAGACCAAAATAAGTAAATGCACGCAAAAAGAAAAAATTGCTATATATAGAATATGAATGAATGAATAAATAAACACAATAATAAAAAAAAAGTAATACAGTCTAAGTGTAATGACAGGATGAACAGTAAAGCAACACAAAATTACAAACATTCAGGTAATAATAGTGTTAAGAAGGCATAAAAGATGATTTTTAGCTTTTATGTTCATAGACCAATGGATGGACTTTTAACACATGCACGTTGCATCTTCCGCAAGTAATGCGTGAAGTAGAGACTTTTATTTTGTAGGTCTCTCAAACACGTCAAGCGTGACGTTTGATCAGCTGGGACTGTGAAGAAAAGCTCCAGAAACTTGAATATTTGTATAGTATTTAGGAGCTGCGGTGTGATTTTGCCTTCATAGAAATGAAAGTGCGAGTTGTCCTATTCAACCGACAATGACTGGAACATTCGATCAACGGAAGATGCAACGATGAAAAATCATATTGTTCGGATGAATTCCTAACAACATGCAGAACAATGGTGAGTTTGGATACATATGCGAGTGGTGTTATTTTTTAAACTAAACATTTTCCTATTCTTAGTATAACGCGTTCGTGAATTTATTTTCGCGCGATATTTATCGTGCATTATTAATGTTTAACCACGTCATGTTACAGTTTGTGGTACCAGCTTTTAATATACGTACTAGTTAAGTGAATGTGGGGAAAAGGGTTTTCAGCAAAAATAAATGTGGATTTAGTCCAATACAATAAGAAATAGTTTGCAATTCAATCAAAACAGCTAACCTACATTGAATCATTGTCAAGGACTAGGAAGGGCAAATGCTTTTTGACCCACAGTTAATTTCATAATTATATATTAATTTCTCACTTTATCGAGGATTGTTTGGCGTTTATAGTGTATATGTCTTGTGTGTATCATGCATCAGTGTATTGTTTTTATTTGTGTATTAAAATAAATTAGTTATGTATGTGCGTGATACTGTATACAGTGTCTATTGAAATAAGACCTGGGGGGCGGGGGACTTCCACATTTGGGACTGATGTGGTGTGTATAAAATGTAAATTGTTTTATGGGAAATGATAGATCAAGTTTGTGTAAATGTGCAGCATTTTGTAAAGTTATTAAATGAAAAATGTAATTTGTCAGTCAGAATCAGTTTGAATAAATAAATTGGATTTTGTTTTAATTATGTGATGCATTTAGTTCAATTTGTAGAACAACATTTTTGGCAAGTAAGCCATGTGGATTTTTTCAAATGTTGAACAAAAACAAATGAACTGTGTTTGAAATAATTTCAGCTTGTGTTGTTCGTTGTGTAAACAGATAAATTAAGTTGGACTAATTTGAGAAACCCTGAGCAAAGCTGGTAAAATGCATACATTATTCTGCTTTTCATGTAACATTTTACCCCCTCAGACACCAATTTGCACTGGCTTTCCAGAATTGGATAAATTAACTCCATTGAACCATCAGCGGAGTTAAACACACCTCATGTCTTTTCTGGTGAGAGACAAATTCAATCGTATCTCAACAATAAAATAATAATATTCTTCCTGTTTTTTGCTTTTTGCTGATTTTGCTCTCCAATTGCCAGACTAGTACAATTGTCAAGGGCTGAAGACAAGTTTTGTTTGGCCTGATTTCTCAGCAGTCACATGATATCAGCACATGTATTAATAAATGTCCCCATTATTATCTTTCATTTGCCAGTTATAGGTCATTTTATCCTTCTTTTCAGTGCAAGAAGTGTATTTAACCTTAATGAATGTGAAATATTGGAAATGGTATTGGAAATATTTATACACCTGTTTATGTTGGAATGTATATTGTTTTTTCTTCTTTTTTTTTTTCAAATGACTAGACGCAAATGTTTATTATTAATTAAGTAGGTTTTAATACTAAATGTAGTTTGACTGTTCATGCATTAAATGCAAAGTGTAAGTTATGCACAAATTCACCATTTTCAATAACATCTCCATCTTTCAATAGTCATATGCATAATACATTCATAATTCATATTCATCTCCATGGTCATTTGTGGGGTTGGGAGGGGTGTGCGCCTCATATCTCCTTCCCTTTCCCCTTCAGGACTGCACCTGTATCTCCTCCCACTCACATGTCCAGCCAATCAGCAGCGAGGAACAATATGAAGAAATCAGTCATCAGTGCTCGGTCAGTAGAGTCCATTGACCTTGGAGAGAAAAACCAGCTAGACTGTTAGCAGCTTATTTTTAAACTCATGGACTCTTTTTCAGAAAATTGAGCATTTGATTGGTTTTTATCATATTTGTAAAAGTTACTGTTTTCATGTCTGTGTGATTGTGTATGATTTTTTATCATCATTACTTCATGTCATATTATCAAATCTGCCAGAGCAAGAGAGAGCATTCTTTCTTCATGCAGTTCTTGTTTTTAGTTCTTGTTTAAATATAATTTAAAAGTAGTTTGTTCACTGATGATTTTAGCATTTGTCACCTCACACACTCTTGTGTTTATTTTTTGTCTTTATTTTTGTTGTGATTAACTCAGATCCACCCTAACTTGTGTAATGGCACTAACAGGATTGTGTGTGTGTGTGTGTGTGTGTGTGTGTGTGTGTGTGTGTGTGTGTGTGTGTGTNNNTGTCTGTGTGTCTGTGTGTCTGTGCGTGTGAGACAGAGCACTGATGTCTCTCCTTGTTCTATGGTGACTGATGAAGATGACATCACAGATCTTTCCACTGACCCCGCCCACTATCAGCTGTTGTCACAGCTGGGTAAGCAGCATGCACATACTCATGCATTTTAAAGTTATTTTCAGTATGATGATTACTATGATATCGATGCGAATTTGGTCTCAAATATTTTATTATCATCTTCCCTTTAAATATGTTTAAAAATGCTTCTCTTTTGATGTGAAATTCTACCTGGCGATTGTTTTAAATTAAAATTAATTTAAAATGCATTGTAAGTAAAAATCATTTTTTTCATCAAGTATTTAATGAATAATAAGAGCATGAGAATTTTAGCATCAGTATCATTGCATCTTGTTCTGTATTTCATTTCGCAAAGGCCGGGAGTTTAATAACCTCAGTCAGGTGAGCATGGCACGTCATACGCCATCTGGGCGGCTAGTGGCGGTGAAAACCACCAACCTGGATGAGTGTACAGAAGACGAACTGCTGCAGCTGATGGTACAAAACCTGCTTGACCTGTCCAGCTCAGTTTAAGTCCCAGAAGAAACTGTTTGTGTTGAGTTCACATTGTGTGTTTGAATTCCAGAATGAGGTTTTGTTGTCCAAACTGTTCCGGCATTCGAACCTGCTGACATCCAGGCTGGTGTTCAGTTCGTGCTCTCAGCTCTGGGTTTTGTCTCCGCTCATGAGCTATGGTTTGTCCACTTTCTTTATATTCTGTATATTCTTTCTGCTGACGTGAGATGCAATTTCCCTGTTGTGGAACAAATAAAAGCATTTTTATTTGTTCTTTCATTTCATTTATTCATATCTTAGATTTCTATTTTTATTGAGTATAAATTCATATATTGTATACTGTGTATACGTTTTCAAATTAAACGTGTTTGAGCTTCCATTGTAAAACAAACACAATGTTTTAATTTGATTATTCTGATGTTTAATGGTCATTTCTTTCAGGTTCTGCAGACTCTCTGCTTCGGTCGTTTTTTCCAGATGGGATGAGCGAGTCTCTGATTGCGTACTTGCTGTATGGAGTTCTTGGTGCGCTGGAGTACCTGCACCACATGGGCTACGTTCACAGGTCCTAATAGTAATAAACAGCAAGTGAACTTATTGAAGTTGCTGCATGCTGCATTTTTAAGTGCTATAAAAAGTATAATAATTATGATTATTATTATTATGTAGTATTGTTGTTGTTATAATACTGACTCTTCATTGGTCAGTATGGAATTCAGTATGATTCCTGAAGAGTGTGTTGTCCCTTGTCATCTTCTCTTCTTAGGGGTGTGAAGGCAAGTCATGTGCTGCTGTCAGCTGAAGGTCGTGTGTGTTTGTCGGGGTTGGAGTGTGTGTACAGTCTAATGAAGGATGGGAAGAGGATGCGTGCTGTGTTTGATATGCCTCAGCACAGTCCATCACTGCTGCCATGGCTCAGTCCTGAGTTACTGCGACAGGTGAAAAGACTCATGCAGAATAAAATTGTTAATTTAAAAGAGAAAATTACTAATAAACTCAATTAAGATTATGAATTTTACAACATTGTTTCAAGCTCGAAAAATTGGAAAGTGAATAATGTTTCTGAAACGGGAGTATTTGACTCATTGTCACTTTAACATGTAATTATTAAATTTTTTTTATGTTGAGAAAATAAGCGTTTATTTTGTTATTATTTAAGTTTTTTTTTAAACTTTTTTTAATCAAAAATATTTAGTTACAATTTAGTTATTTCTTAAAATCTGAAAAGCAAGAATATAATGTTTAAAATGTTACACTAGCAACGTGTTTTGGTTCACCAGTCATTGTGATTTATGTTGTCTGACAGTTTTTGGCAACGACTTTTTTTAAGGATCTTCATGGATATGGTGTAAAATCGGACATATACAGTTTGGGAATTGTGGCCTGTGAACTCGTCAGTGGCCGAGTTCCTTTTCAGGACATGCCACCAACACTGGTAGTACAGTACATTTGTCCTTCTATTCATCAAGCCTTGCTTATTAAACCATAATTTCTCAATGTTTTGGCTTCAGATGCTTCTGCAGAAACTCCGGGGTTCTCATTGCTGTCTCCTTGACGTCTCCCCGTACCCACTGGGTGACATGGGGGCGCTAAAGGTGTCCCGCTCTGGAGTGGATTCGGGAATTGGAGAGAGTGTTGCCACAGGAAGTCTGACGCGTACCGCCACTGCTGAACGTCCACAAAGCCCCGCCCCCAAAAACCACTCCGCCACACTGCACAACCTCGTCCAACTGTGCCTGCAGCAGCAGCCTGAGCGCAGGTACACAATAATTTTACTTCTAGTGTTCTTTGTGGAGTGTTTTTCTTTAATAGATTTTGGACAATTCATCAACTTAATTTGGGAGGTCAGTTCGCAAGATCAATTCAAAAGGTCCATCTGCCAATCAGCATCAGTGGGCGGGTTGAACATTTTAAATATCGTTCATGTTTTACGGAAGTTAATTAGTATTATTCAAATGTGTTTTTTTATGTAGTTCATTTTTTACACGTTGTATAAATGGATGAAAATTTACTTTTGCGTTTTCAATTATATGCATATTAATTAATATATGTACAATTATGACAAACCTTTAAAAATGAATATTAATTCATGTCACAGTTGTTTACGCACAAACACTACAATGTAGCAAAAATACATATACCATCTAAGAGGGGGGCAGACTGGAGGCAAGCGTTAATACTCGCTTAAAACACGATTGATAATTAACGTGTGTGATTAATTTAATAAAGTTGTCCATCTGACGCTTTATGCTGGTGATAATGCAGTCACCTTAGAAAGTGACATCCCTGCCCAATCAGTCCCAGGACACATGTATTTGACCCACGTGCTCTCGCATTGACCTATTGATTGAGTTGTTTATCTGAATTTGCATTCAAATTTTGTCATTTTGACAATTAATTTTTATACGGAAAGCGCTCCACAATTGAGACTAATCTAAATCTAATCTAATACAAAGAACATGTAAACATGATTTGAATTTAACTCTTTTTGAATTTAATCTCAAATTTGTTCCAGGCCATCTGCAACAGCTCTCTTCACTCATCCATTCTTCAGACAGGTAGATTTCTCACTACTCACTAGCTGTTAACTAAATAATCTTCTGGTCAGTTTAACGGATGTGTATTAACCGGGTGTGTTCAGGTGAAGAAACACACCAGGGACTCTTTCCTAAGTCTGATGTATCCTGCTGTACCCATGTCCTGCCCTCCAGACACCCCTCCATCCCAAACACCCACCCACAGCGCCAGCACCCCATCTCCCACCCACACCGATCAAGAGGAAGGGATGTGGGACTTCTCCTGAGCTCTACCTCCACCTCCTCTGTTTTGTCCCAGTGTATACTGTAATACATATATACTGTAACTAGTAGCTAGTTATCTTCTCCACACGCCGTCCCGCTGGTTAAGAGTTTTTCTCCATGTGTCTCTAATGTTAAGCTGCCAAGAAGCTGAAGCTTTCTGGTGTCAGTGTGTGTTAATTGTTTATTTGTAAAAAAAATGTTAGAATCAAAGTACAGCGTATTGAAAAAGGACCAACAATATCAGTAGTCACCGCGCTTCTTTCCAAAGAATCCTTTCCTACAATCCTATTTGAAACACTTGTGAATTCCAAATAGCAAGAAAATAGGATTTGAATTTAAGTATATTTATAGAGTAATAGTTTATATTAGAAAGGTTTCGTTCTTATTGTTAGAACTTACAAAATATTTGTCATCATAAAGGATTATATTAAGATAAACTACTTTTTTTTCATTTGAGATGTGTTGTTTATACTGTGAAGTATAGTGAGGCCTTTGTCATAACACATCAACCCTGAGTGTTTTAAAGTGTTTTAAATCGCTGTCCGTGGTTAAAAACGAGTAAACTGTAACAATAGGCTGTTCAATAGTGCACAGCGCAGCCAATCACAGTCCAGCAAGTTTACTGTAACATTAAACGTCTGTTCACTAGTTCTCACATCTTAGCTTCTGTGTTGTGAATTTTTCTTTTCGTATAACCTTTTTGTGAATGTTTTTTTTTTCACAGTGACAAATCTCTACAATTGCGACAACAAATATGTCTGTATTGTGTTGTCGTAGTATAAGTGTTTCATGTAAGAGAAAAACTTGTGACTGTGGGAATTAAGGTTTCAACCACACAGACGCTATCAGAAATGAGCCATGAGTCCTTACTTAACCGTACTTCCTCATCATAGGACCTATGAACTGCAGCTGTGCTTTTTGTGATTGCGTGTTTTAACCATGTGTTAAACCGCAATTATGCTCTTTAAATGAAGACGCTGAAAACACTTTATTCCTGTGAACGACTGAACTAAACAGTTCTTGCTTTCCCTTTAGATGTGCCCTGCAGACAAAACGTTATCAACTGTGACTAAAGTTCTTTAATGATGATTTTTTTTACACATTTTAATTGTACAATACTTTGCCATATAATAAATATATATTAATACTCTTTCTCTGTGTCTTTTGTCTTTTTATAAATAATTTGGTACTTTTCAGCATACAGATTATCTGGTGTGGGCGTGCCCAATTAAAATAAATATCTCAGTTATTATAATTTTCTGGATTATTTGTTTTGTACGTTCGTAGATATTTCCTTTAGCAATTGTTCAGTTGTCCCTCCCTACATTTAGGTGGTGGTCATCTTTTTGTAGTACCCACTAATTTAATTGTAAGATAAATAAAATAAACATTTTAAAGTCTTTCTAAAGTGCTTTCAATCACACCAGAATGTATATATTGTATGTGATTCTTACTGTACGTTAGGTAAATTAACATTTTAGCACTGACAGTACTTGCACTATTGAGTCGGTAGAGGGCAATCGTGTTCGAAACACTTAATTTATACCGTAATTCTCTATTAGCAAAATAATTTAAGAAAGCACAACTACACTAGTAACTACAGAAGATACACTAGAATGAATATAGTGATACCTTGTGACATTTAGCCATATGTCTATGTGTATAACTATACACATTTACGGAAATATTTGTATTGTTGTAACTTGATTATATGATTACAGTTTTATGAAAATATGATAACAATATTTTTAAAAATTCACTTTTTGCTTTTAAATTGGAAAACAATTATGTTTCGTGTATTTACATTTTAAAGTAAAAATTATATCAAACTTAACAGAAACAGTGGTCTGCTTGCTAGCTTTAACCACGCCTTAGTGAATCACGTGAGCTCCACATAGGCAACGTAAAGGAACGCGGCCTGTCGTAAAGCAATCAGAAAAGCAACACACACCCACAAACGCATGCATGCGCAAGCGCACACGCACACGCACGCACACACACACACCACACACACACACACACACACACACACCACACACACACACCACACACACACACACGCTCGTGCACGCGCACACACATACTGGCCGCTCGAGTCGGACCAGTGCTGCTGTGGCTCTCATACTAGCTTTTGCAGTCCGTTGCGATTATTATTTGTCAAACATTTCCGGGCCGCCAAGCTAAGCAGGTATTAAAATGAGTCAACGACGGGTTTGCGGCAAGGCAGGTGCGTTGGTTTAAATGACAATGGGGCTTTCAGGTCGTGGGTCGTTCCTGGATCCTTAGCCCAGCTCAGACACGCTTGGGTCGGAACCGAGTTTGGACGAGTCTGGTGAGTTTCACTGCATACACGCGACACGCACGCACCATTGTTGCCGCCGACTGCTTTTGCGATTTCAGCGTTAAACTTTCTTTACGTTTTCAGAAGCGTGTCAATTTTGTCGGCTTGCATTTGTCATATTTGTAAAACGAAATGACCACTGTACATGTTGTTGGTGCGTAACATGACACACAGACACTGTGATTCGGGTAACTTTTTGTGTTTAACAATTCATGTCATACACATATTTCTTATTGTGTGTATTTGTCATGTCTATAGTTATCAACGTATGCTATGTTACGCATGCTTATGTACAGATTCAAGTTGACACTCCCAAATCGAAACTATTGGAACATGTTGAGTTGGACAGGGATGATGTCATGGATGTCTCGTTTATTTTAGTATTTCTTTTTTTTTTTTTGCTACTTGTACCATGCTGTTGTTTATTTGTGTTTTGATTGCAATCACGTGACACCACCACTCTTTGTCAGCAGGGATATTTTTTCCAAAACCGCTGGTTTGGGCAAACTGCAGGAAAAACACAAGTCCAATCCATCTGGGATTTGTCCCGTTTCAATGATGAATGTGATTTCACTTGGCAAAGAGGAAATAAAAGGAAACATTCCCCTGGATTATTAGTGATAGTCGCTGAATGCTGGGATTTATTCTCCATCAGTGAACGTGGCAAACTCCTTTTGCTGTGGTTTTGCATCATGAAGGATCGGAGGATTTGATTCTGTCATCATTTGGAATACTTCTGCCTACATGAAAGCTCCGACAGCAGCATGGCATCCACCGAGAGACTGTATGAGGTTTGGATGCTGTACTGCAACAAGGTAAATAAAGCAGTTTGAGTTAAATTCTCATGCACATCACATGTTTTAGCAAGCCATACCCTGATATGTTTTCTACATTTTTAATCAATGCATAAGTGCTGCAGTTGGTGCACGTGGCTGGTACACTATGTTCTGTATGTTGGGGCTGTAGGGAGGTTTTTTTTATATCGCTGCTGGTTTTATTCATTGATGAAGGGGAATGGAAACCACCACCTTCTTTATGACATCACACATATAGACCTAAGCAAGGTAATCTGCTTACGATAATTCACTTCATGCTTGAATGGACGAGATGCACCAGTACAAATTGTTAAATGTTGAAGCTAATTTGAATGCTATATACTTGATTATTTGTTCAATGTTTCTATAGATATTTTTAATATCGGTTAATATTTTGTGTGGATTTTTTGTTGTAGATTTGAACACATTAAATTTCCTACAATCATTTTTAGCAATTGTGTTTGTAATTAATTTCAATAAGATTTTAAAACATGTGACTTGTTATTTTACATGAAAAATAGTTTGTAAAAAAATATTGTCTTTTAGGAGTTAATAATGGTGGTAAATTCCTGTAAATTTGTCATCTTTATCTCATTTTTATCATTGTTCATTTTTCAAAATTTGGATGGATGATGCACTGGAGATTTAAAATCTAGATCCTTTTTGTTAGGTAGAGCTAGTACAGATTTTTTTTCACAGAATGTCACCTGGTTTCTTTCAAATGTTCTGACGGTTTTGAACATCTTCGCTTTGTCCTTGACATAATTTCCGCCATGATGAGCAATCGCACGCGCAGTGGTTTTGTTTGAGTGAAAATGACCTTTGTCTTGGTTTACACATTCAGCTCTCATACATTAACCAGCCTATAATCTGCAAAAAAAAAAAGGGCAAGAAAGAAATGTGTGACATTCTCTCTCAGGCACGCTAACTTCAGTGCATGAGTACTAGTTATACAGATATGCATGTTTTTCTTCCGTAATGTTCTGTTTTCTTTGGGAAGGGTTCATACAGGTGTACTGTATAGGGGTTTTGCATGTAAGATCAATTATCGTAATGTTCAGACTATGAGGTACACCAGATTATAAGGAAGGAACATTTAATAAAAGTCTCTTTACTATTGTTTCCACATAAGGGACACGCTTTATTCAGATTTATAGGTGCACAGACAATAATTTTTTTACTTTTTAAAATAATTTGTGTGCTTTATGCAAAAATAATATGGTAATCTGTGATACTGCAACATGTATGAGTAGAGAAATACTAGGAAAAAGAAAAAAAAGTTTGTAGTCTCCTAAAAGCAAAGATTTGTTGTTTTACTAAACGACTCACTAAATGTTTTACTAAACGACTCACAGATATACGTTTCCTGTAATGTAAAGAACATGACCACACTTCTTACTCGATCAAAAATCTTAATGACTTTACATCAGTTGCTTCTCAGTTTGCTCAAGGTGAATAAATCATCTAATAAACACAACAATAAAACATAGATATTGTTCTTTCATAAGCTTGCTTACTCAAGAGGTTAAACTGAAGAATGGCTGTGTTTCCTAGTAACTGTCATGACCTATCACACACACACACACACACGCACGCACGCACGCACGCACGCACGCACGCACGTACGCACACACACACACATGGCAGAGAGTCACAGTTGTTTTGTAAATGTATGCTGACATTCGACCTGGTCAAGACTGGTGATTATCTTTATACTCACACAACATAAAGGTCAGAGAGGTGCTAAGTCACTGTTTGTTTGTCTGTTTACAGTCAGGAGAGTGTGAGGTTGTGACTAAAAATAATTCTGAGCACAAACTATACAGATTCTGAAGGACCTTTGTCCTAATGTTGTGCAAAATTATATTTGTGAAATATATCAGTTTGCTGCAACGACAATTTATGTACTAAACATATGTACAGTTGTCCATAAGTACATTGGATTAATGTAAATGTGAGTGAATTTAAACAATAACACTATATATTAAGTCTAATGATGCAATACTAAAAGTTTTCTATGATAATATAAAATTAAAAGGCTATTCCACTGTCTTGATTAAATTAGACTTATTACTGGGTATCTTCGCTTGTCCACTGCTCCGGGTTGTGTGTGTTCACTTCACTGTGTGTATGTGCACTTTCACGGATGGGTTAAATGCAGAGCACAACTTCAATATGGTCCCAGTGGCCATATTGCCGTCACCTCACTTTCCTTTTTTCAAAATGTTTTTAACTTTAACGTATTAGCACGCAAAAGGCAAAGCACATTTTTGGACCATCCTGCCACTGCAGCTGGATTTTAAATCATAGGACACTTGTTTGTTCAGCCATCTCTCAATATTTATTAAAAAAAAATACATTTATTGGTATAAGGGCTTTACCACATCAAACTGTATGTATTGTTTATAGCACTTTATTCTTCATAATTTATATCCTCTTTGAAACTATACAGTGACTTATAGTAGCTTAGACAACCTAACAAAAGAAAGGCATCAACTTACATTAATTACAGTAAATCTAAAAGATTGACTTACACTAATTTTAGCATCTCTGGTTTTATTAAACCTAAAGCAAGCGTGGTGGCTAGATTATACTGCCAATTGTTTTTTTTCTGGACTAAAAGACACTGTTTTTCAAGACTTTGAACCCTGTGGCTTTTAATTATGTTGACGTTTATTTGTAGATTTTTATGGGTTTATGAACCTAAATGATAGTTTGTATGAAATCAGTTTTCAAAAGAAAGTTTTTGCAGTACTTTTAGCTTTAGCAAGGCTTGCAGTTCACAGTGCCACTCACTAAAACTTTTGCTTCACGCAAATTTGATGTTTACAGGCATTAAGAAGTGGACTACTGGATTTCTTGTGTAATAACTTGATGTTTCGTGAACATCATACCAGCTTAGATTGTACCTGGCCCAGTTAAGCCTTCTGTATGTTTTTTAATAAGTTTTAACCACTCGTAATAGTTTGGTTGCGGTATAAACACTTGTTCAGTAATCTTAAAATATAAAGTATCTTAAATTGTAACTCACTTGAGCAATTTTACTTTGCTCAAAAATAAATGAATTAAAAGCACTACCCCTGCATTTGAAAGCATGATCGTCCCATGTGATTGCCGTGTCATGTGATGGACGGGTCATATGACAGGTTTAGATATGGCAATGTCTTTCAGCATCTGTCACATCTGCTTAATAACACTTCTTTAATCGACGCACTCATTATACGCACATTATCTGCAGTTTAATGGAAGCAACAGTCAAGGCTTTGACATGCAGGAGTTATTTAAGGTGAAAGCAGATTCTCAAAGGGCCTGGGTGTGCAATGTAGGAATGATGATTTCATGACTAACCTTAATTGTGGCACAGACTTAATCTTTTAATTATCAATTGTTATCCGTAAGTGGGTGACTCTTAACTGGATGGTTTGAGTTTGTAGCAGGGCAGTGCTCGTTCTGTGGCCAGAGCTCTAAATATACAGGGTGTGCCACCTTAGACCAAATTCAGACCTCAATAGATGTCTGTCTTGCCACTGGATACCGCATGAATGGACCTTTTCTTTTCCACAGCGCGAACAAATCTAGTTATGATTTAGTGTAAAACAGAGGTTTACTCTGGGTCAGTGCTGGTCACTTTGTCCAAACCAGGTTTGCACAAAATCACTTGTATGCCGCTGTCTTTGTTACATGCATTTATCATGGGTGACAGAGCAAACGACTCTTCACAGACAATATTTAAATGAAACTAATAAAAGCCCATCTCTTTATTTCGCACACAGAAACTGAACATTTTTTTTAATAGACCACTCTGAATCAATCATTGTTGATCATTGTTTAAACACAATAGGAAAGATTTTAAAATGCATCTAAATTGTTTAATATTTTAAAGCTGCATTTGGAGAATAGGAATTTCCCCTAGACGTGTGTGTGCGTGTGTGTGTGTAAAAACTACTCTAACCCTGTACCAGACCCTGTGATTGTTGCCCTGACCCCTTTTGTTCTCACATTTTACATATTATACAATGTTTTTTTTTATTTGTTGGGCTGCATACATTTTTTTCATTTAAGTCTGATAAATCTTACACCACGTTTATCATGTAAAAGTTGGTTTATTTATAGAACCGTACATTTAGTTCTGTATGGGATATCTCAAGTGCAATCCTTTTCTGGAATAATGGAATGTCTTTGACGCTGATGTTCCCTTTGGAATCCAGTCTGACCAGTTAGCTTGTCTTAAAGTGTCTAGTCATGTTGCGCTTGATATGATTCGCCAATTCAACCTTGTCTAAAAAAAACATGTGACTTTTAAGAAAAGGAGATGCTCCAATAATACTACTAATAATAACAACATATGATCCAATAATATCAGTTAAAGCAATTGTTGTTTTTGTGTTCTTGTGTGTCAACTCAACAGAAGGATCCAGACTACCTGAAGCTCTGGCTGGAGATCTTCATCAGCTCCTATGAGCGATGTCTGGATGTGGATTTCGAGAAACCACCAACCAGGTACAACTGCCTGGACCATGGTCATGCTACGTTTGTTCATCTATATTTGATAAAAACTAGTGGTGCACCAATAACCAATAATTTTCAAAGTTGTCATATTTAGAAGCAGTGTCCAAACGTGTGGTTGTTAGCAGAAGAGGGAGGGAGGGAGGGAGGGAGGGAGGGAGAGAGAGAGAGAGAGAGAGAGA
>CM051495.1:21366384-21391342 GCA_028031935.1 Paedocypris micromegethes | reverse complement strand
AGAGAGAGAGAGAGAGAGAGAGAGAGAGAGCACGTGTTGAAGGATTTATTTGGCATTAGTGGCATGAGAAAAACACTCTCACTCTAACAGCTGTGGTCATGTGATCTTGAAGTGCTTAGACGTCAGATGACATTACGTAACGGCGGAGCCATTCACTGTTCGTTACAGCTGTGACTGTGCTCTCTGCTGCAGCACAGTAATGGAGACGTGAAGAACCCACAGAGACCTTCAGGGTTGTACGTGCATAAAAGTGCTAAATACGTGCTAAAAAGGATCGTGCCTTCATTTAGGTTTCAGTGTGCCTGCATGTTGACAGCACTGCCGAAAATGAATTAGAATTTATAAGCTTGGTAATTCAAAACTAATCAAAGCTTATCATGGCGTTACTGTTATTGTGTGTGTAGTTGTGCTCGTTCACATAATGGCAATGTAACAACAACAACAACAACAACAACAACAACAATAATAATAATAATAATAAAATTGGTCTCTGCATTGGACCCATTCAAACAGTGAAAACACACAAACCCGTATCAGTGGGCAGTCTCAAGGTAGAGCATGTGGGGCTCAGTGTCTTGTTCAAGGAATCTCAGCTGTAGAACCCATCGGATCGAGACCCAAACCGCACAAAAACCAATAGTGTTACCCATATGAAAAAATGACATGTGTTGGATGAGTTGGACATGCAACTTATGATTAAATACTTCTGAACTGCTTCACTATGGTTTTTTCTTTCTTACAGGAACAATAATAAATGCTGTGTGTGTGTGTGTGTGTGTGTGTGTGTGTGTGTGTGTGTGTGTGTTTTCTGAAAGCACCCGCATTTTTCCAAAATCTGAGCAATGTTGTGAGTGGATGCAAAACATTCAGCTATTTGCTTTTAGAGCTTGTTTTGTAGCTGTTGAGTGTTTTTAATTGTAATTGTTGGAATCTGCTCTGAATAATTTTAGAATCTGGGCACTGACTTTGCCACAGGGTACCTAGGGGTGCTTGAAATCCTTGATAATGCTTGCATTTCAACAATGTGTTTTTAAGGCCTTGAAATTGCTTGAATTTTAAATGAAGTGCTGGAAAATTTAATTCTACAGTGGAATCTGGATAACCGTTCTCAGGACCGGCCCCAAACTTAGGCGGAGCATGCGCTTTCTGTATTAGATGAGTCACGTGAATGCCGACACCCCCACTACTTAATTACCTACTACAACTATAGACTATTTCAATCATCAAAACAAAGCCTTGAGAGAGAGAGAGAGACTTGAGTCTGTGAATTAAACTGCCCATGATCACGACGATCCAGGTGTGATTAAAAGTGCAGAGAGTTGGAAGCACAAACACCTTTATTGTGTGTCCCCAGCCGACCAGAACCTGTGGGAAAGCGTTACAACGTTTACAAAATAAAATACACTTCAATAAAAATGGAGAAGAGTGGCAGATGCTTCTCTTCATGTCTCAACTTTATAGGAAAAATTTGTATTCTAACTTTATTTAATGTAAGCAAGGTCTACTACAACGTAATGTCCAATTTCATTCCACCAATATCGCAAAATTTCCCCCAAAATGATAATGTTACATTTTGATTGTGTTTAGGCATAGCTTTGAATATAAATTGTACCACAACTCTATGGTGCTGGAAAAACCAGAACATTGACCTTTCAACTGACCTTGAAAGTTCTTGAAAAGTGTTTGAATTTAATCTTTAAGAAAGTGTAAGAACCCAGTTGTCAGCATTACCCACTGCACCAGCAGAAAAATGTGTTGGTAAAATTTCGAATTAAGAAGCTACCATGAGATGTCGAGTCACTCAGGGCTTGAGCATCTCGAGCTTATTTGTTAGGACAAAGCGGCCCGTAATGAATACCAGGGGTCTATTTCTGAAGGGGAAAGGTTTGCGAGATCCGATGACTGAATGCTTTTGTGTGTGCTGCAGGTTGGAAGACACGCCACCTGTCATGTCGCTGCTGCCCGATAACATCCTGCAGGTTCTGCGCCTGCAGCTGCTCCAGTGTGTGCAGAAAGCATCTGATGGACTGGAGGCTGAGCAGCAGATGCTGGCCCTTCTTCTCCTCAAGTTCCTCATCGTCATCTGCAGGTCACAATTACTGTACTTTTTTGTTCACTTTGGGTTCCAAGCAAGCCACTCGCTCATAAAAAATGACTAAGTTTCGCTATTGGTACACAGTCACATTTTATAGTAAATTTCAAAGCTTATTTAGACACAAATTTGTATAAAAAGTCACAACAGAAACCGGACACTGTGTTCCTTTTTAATATTTCATGGTATCATGAGGGATCAGCTGCTGCTGCTCACCAAGTAGTTTCCACTTTCAGCTCCTTTACTCAACATTAACATGACTGATGGTTCCCTTGATGCTGAAGGAAATATGTAGCTAGTCACTCCTGAACAACGGGACTAAAAGTCTTCTACCCAAACTAAACGGAACACACAGCTTTAGTTACCGTTGCTTACCAAACTGTTTATTTTTGACAATTTAGCAAATGGATGGATGGATGGATGGATAAATAAATATATAGATATGAATGGATGGTCAGACAGACCATCAACATACAAAGCAAAAAGATGTAGAGTCTAATTAATTAATTCAGGAGGTATAAAGAGAAGATTAAGGCTCAACAATAATAAATTCCCAACAGGACAGTTTGTGCTGTTGTCTGTATTTTCATTGCCAGGCCACAGATAAACATGACTGTATTATAAGTGTCTCAAAAAGTCTTTAATGCTTTACTGTATGTGCATAACATGCATTATAGAGCAAAATGTTTAAACACAATTTTGTCTGTGTATGCATTATTTATAAATTGTCTGTTGCTGGTGCGTTGTCCGCTCGGAAGAGTGAGTGTGATAAATGATGAGTGGAATTGCGCTGACAGCTAATATTAATAGCCCTGTAATAGCGCAGTATTTTCTGGACACACGTGTCCTGCTTTCTGAATGTTGTGTCATTTGTGTGACAGGAACCTGTCAAACGTGGAGGAGATCGGCACATGTTCGTACATCAACCACATCATCAACATGACGACACTCTACATCCAACAGGTCTGACATGATTAGACAGTAAATAGACAGTCAAATAAACTGTCCTCACGCTTGTTGTTGTGTGATTTTTAATGCTAATGAAGCCCTCTTTCCCCTTTTTTTTAGTTTTCTTTACTTGCTGTTGGTTAGTCTTTTTTTTTTTTTAATTACCCTTAAACACAGTGTTTTTTGGACAATTTTGGGACTATGAGGGTCACCACAGATAAACGTCTATTTCCATATTTCACTTTTTCCTCCCATAAAAGGCACTAATTTGTTTCATATTATAAGGCACACAGTCTATTTTTAAACATTTGTTAGGATTGTGCCTTAGAGTCTGAAAATATTGTACTTATAACCAGAGGTGTCTGTAGTAATACTACTTCGTATTACTAACGAAGTAACGAAGTAATACTACTTCGTTACCTAACTAAAGTAGAAATTTGGCTTACTTTTACTTTTCTAGAGTATTTATTTTTTCGCTTACTTTCTACTTCTACTTCTTATTTTTTAAAGCAAATATCGGTACTTTCTATTTGTTACTTCTTCAAAACCAGCCGCGTTACCGGCTAGTTTTATTTCTGTGTTGAATAGATATAAAAAAACATCCGGACAAATCACGCTGGTAAATAATTGTGGTTGATATGAGATGTATAAACAAGTATCATTCCGACACCCTATTGGTGTGCGCGCGGTCCATTCACGCCTGCGCATCGCGCTTTTGTCGGCGAAAGAATGACGAAGAGGAGCGGCGGCTTTATGGATTCGATTAGTGTCAATACGGTTAGAACTCAAACAGCGGCGCGCGCGCACACACACCAACACCGTTAGAACAGACGCAAAAATGCAAGTAAAACGGCAAACGAATGTTCAACATATTGAATGTTCAATCAATTGTCCAGACCGGACAAGTGTGAGGCGCAGTGACCGTGTGTAAAGCTCAAGTTCAAGTTCTGAGCATTTGTAAAGCGCTTTTCACAGTTTAAGTGTCCCGAGATCTCAAAGCTCACGTGAACATTGAAAAACATTTCAGTTAGTATCTTTGTGAGACTTTGAGAGATATGATTTATCTTATACTAGATTTAAAGGAGATAATGTAATGTTGAAGCTAGATTTTCGAACATAAGAGTTCATATTTAGGTCATTATTTCATAACATGTATTTTGAAAAGAATCTATTTTGTTATAAGTTTTTACAGATTTATCAACCTCCGAGAAGCCTGTGTAATTTAATGTCTTGAGGCCACGCAGATTGCACAGAAGCTTTGTAATAATATGCATTAATTTTCAATGTAATTACAACAATTTAATAGAACAATAAAGTTCTATAATGCTATTATTTTCCTCGCATTACTTTTACTTTTATACTTAAAAGTAGGTTTTTATCAGTATTAGTAACGCTACTTTTACATTAGTAGAATTTTGGGCATTTTACTTTTACTTTCACAGAAGTACTTTTTAACTCTAATATCTATACTTCTAATGAAGTAACGAAAGTGACTACTTTTGACAGCACTGCTTATAACCAAAGAATTTTTCGATTAGGTCTGTTTTCCTTATTCACTTTCTATTTTTCCTTTTCTATTGTGCGCTTTTCACGTTATTGTGTTTCTGTCTTGTTTCTTTTAGTACACACACACACACACACACACAAACACACACTTGAAATTTTTCTAAATGTTTTTGCTGTATTTTTTTTCATTTAGCTAAAGAGCAAGACAAAAGAGAAGGAGCTGGCTGATCAGACGCAGGCAGAGGAGTTTGTCCGTCACGCTTTGGCCTTCTGCGAGAGTCTGTACGATCCTTATCACAACTGGAGGCATCGTGTACACGGGTGAGTAATGCCCTCACCACCGCTGAGACCAAAACACACATGCACTGTTCCTGATATTTGTTTTTGACAACCTGCCTGATTTAGCTACTTATCTACAGCTTTTAAAAAATGCCATGTATGTTATCGTCACATTCCGATCACGCTTCAGCTTTTGTATTTTGAAACCCATCTACCGTTCACCTATAGCAAAGCACTGATAAAAACTGACAGCTCTTATTTAGTTGATTATCAGAAGTTTTCAAACACAATCAATACCACAAGTTGTTCCTGAACTAGAGTAATGTCGCTTGCTGGAATGTCTTGCTGGAAAATTATTACAAAATTTTTTAGGGTGACATAATTGTTGATCAACGCATGTATTTGCTGTGTGCAGGTATATTAGCTAAATGAAACTGGTCCAGTATAGTTCCACCCCACAGATTGCAAGCGAACCTAAAGTAAAGTATAGAGTGGAAAACACAGCTGTGTTTGGGCAGTAAACACACTCGGTCTGGTCCAGCAAGTTCTGTAGAGCTGCCTACTGGCCAGGAGTATGTTTGAGAATATTATTAGGCTTGATGAATTTAAACACTTCAAACTAAAATCTGCATTAGGGCTCCAGGATATATTAATAAAATGTATTCAACGTCACTGTGTGTGTACATTTACTATATGGTTAAATGCAGAGCCCAGGTTTGATATGGTCCCGAGAGGCCATCTTGACAAATTCACTCACTTTCTAATACATTACAACCTGAAAATGGATATAAATATTTGCTTACAGTGTTTTTTTCAAAGATAACCCAGTTTTTCTGTTATGTCAAACGGTAATGAAAAAATATAATAGAACTGGAATAAAATAATTTCATTTTCAATAATAAATTGACAAGTCTATATGAAGCAATTTTTCTCACATCAATTAGATCTTAGATCTTGTTGTGAACTTACTCTAAAAACGTGAAACTAGACTTAAACTATCCACCTTTTTAAATGTAGTTGTGAACAGCTATTGAGATGTTTGTAAAGCATTACTATATTTTAGGTGTGTTTGTGTATTTAGTGTGACATCGTCCCACACTATTGTACACACACATACACACATTGCACAAGGCATCATCGCACTGATCGTGTGACCACATCAATCACTTTGAACATTATGGTGTCTGTTTTTGTTTAAACACTATGCATTACTAGGATTCTAATACACAGATACAAGAAATTGTGCAGCTCTTCCTCTAAAGCTGGTCAAGTACAGTAAGGGTGATATTTCGCAAATTGTCATAGTCAAAAAGACTACTTTTTCTCCCTTTTTTCATTACATTTTAGATAATTGCAGACTGAGCTTCTGCGCGCTGTCTTGGTTTACAGTTTCAGTTACAGAGACAGGCTCGACATCAGTTGAAGCAGAGCGGCTTGTGCCACCAAAAACAGGAAACAGTCTGTCTCTTCATTTAAAGCAATGTCATAAGAACGCAAAGATGCAGAGAAATTACAGTACCGTAGTGTTGGTGATTGTGGAGTATCTACAAGCCTTGACGCAATTACCTGAAATGTCTCAAATTTCCCATAAATGTTTCAAATCCTTGGAATTGGCAGGACAGGTCTGCATTTACAGACAGAGTGTTGTTATAATGGCGTATACTATTATATCTTTTTTTGATATATATATATATAAAGATTCTATAAAATACACAGTTAGAAAAATGATTAAAATACAAAAAAATTCCAAAAAAATTGACAAAATGTGTATAAATTATTCAAGAAAATAATTTTGTTTATTATTAAACATTAAATAACTTGTATAATAATATTAATATTGCCAGTAATATTGCAATCTGTAATGTACCTCAATTGTTTGGATTTGTTGGGAAAATATTTTTTTTCATGTTATACCAAAACTGTACTGTAAAACTTTTACATTTATCGTGATAATTGTCGATATCAACTGTTCTAAAAAGGTATTGTGATGGTTTATTTCCCCATGTCACCCAACTGTAGTGTAGTACGAATTTTTTTTCTGTGTGTGTGTGTTGCAGACAACAGCTGAGCGCTGTGGAGAGAAGCAGACAGAAGTTTAAAGCAGCTCCGCTCACTGTAGAGTTTGTGCCCTTCTTTTACCGTGAGTGTCTCTCGCCGTGGCCTGTTTGTTCAGCTGATAACATCAATCGTTATCATTTGGCCGTCGGTGATGACACATGAAAACAAAGCAGCCTCAGTGTGTCTGTGGTTAAAAACCCAAGTTCAAGATGATCTACATATCTGTGGGCAAAGTTACCACATGATATCACACTCCTCTGCACCTACTGTTCCTACTGTACCTGTGCTGCTGGTTTTAATGTGTTGCGCAATGGATGTGACATTGGGAAGGCTGATACCTGAACCTTTACTTAGACTATTTGCTAGGAATACTTTACAGTATTTGCTATATTAATTATGAATCCTATGAATTCCGACCTTGGTAATAAATGCGTTTTCAGTTGGCATTCATGGAAAGGGAATGATGAATGAAAGCAGTCAGTTGAAAGGTTCAGAAACATACTGTATGTAAAGGTATTTGTTACTTGACACTTTGAACTTGACAATTATTTGTAATGTAAATATAGAAAAATTTTGGATTTTACTTTTTAACAGAAAAACAGCTGATAAAAACGATAATACAAATGTCATAAATAGCATAAATAAAAAAAATGACATTTCATTTCTAAAAATGACAAATACATTTGACAAAACAAGCCAAATACATAGTTTATATATACTGTATAGTGCAGGGGTACTCAATAGGCGGACTCCGGTCCGCATCCGGACCCAGACGCGATTACTTTTGGACCGACGGCAAAACCAATGCTACTCTTGTGATCAAAATCCAAAGGCGTTTTCAGTGGATCACGCATTTTTTATTCTGCATTGTTCATTCACACACACGCACCAACGCAAACGAATATATTTATAAATGTATATAATTTATCTTGAATGATTGTACTCGTTTTGGCTGCGGCATTTGTCCAATCACAGCCGCTGTAAGAGCAACGTGACAACTACGTCATCTGTTTGCACTCTGGCGCAAAGTACCTAGTGTGAGTAAGCCCTTACTTAGAATACGGCCGCGGCACGTACTAGCGCGTACTAGTCGCTCAGGTCTTCAGGGTAGCCAGGCGAACGGCCGCTCTGTCGTTTGCATAAATCGAGAGATTATTTTAACCTTAAAGAATATGGCGAGCTCAAAGCTGGCCGTCGATTAGAAAAGAAAAGTTGACTTTGAAAACTGCGAGTTTAAGAGTGAGTGGACAGAATAATATGCATCCGCGCGAAGCAGAAAACCAATGTGTTTAATCTGCAACAAGTCGGTCGCAATCGTCAAAAGTGAACAAATTACCTTCCATTGAACAAAATACATTTGAATACTTCTGTAAATTGCACATTTTTATCTGTAATTACAAACCGCACAACATATTTTGTACTTGTACCAGTACTTGAAAATTGCACGTTTTTTGTTACTTGTTTTTTGTAAAAATGTATGTCTATCTGTAAAGAGCGTGGATGAGTAGAGAAAGCAATTTCGACTCTCTGCACGTCCAGTACGTACAGCAGAGTTGACAATAAAGTTGACTTTGACTCCACACACACACACACACACACACACACACACACACACAGGCCACTAAAGTCTCACATGTGTCCTGGGACAACACAAGACACCTTTCTCTAATGCTGAAATAGTCAATGAGAGTGTGAGTGAAGTGGTGACTGCTCTGTTTGAAGGGACTCAAAAAGATAATTCACAACTCAAATTTCAAATTTATGAAGATGTTTTAGGTCAAACCTCACACAAGGAGGGATTACATTTATGAAGTAGTGACACATGTTGTTTTTATACGGATGACGTGCCATTCACATAGTGGTTCATATTTGCAACTTGACCGATATTTTTCCGGACCTCGGACTGAACGGAAATTTCGTAAGTGGACCTTTCAAGTTTATAATTGAGGACCCCTGGTATAGTGTATACGTAGATACAAGGTAAGCAATGATGCATACTAATGCAATAAATACAGCAGATTGTTTAAAAATTCAATCAGAATTTTAATTTACTTTTAACTTTGCAGAGCATTTCATTTGCACTTTGATGAATTGTTAATTTACAAGAGAATGCTTGTGGTTAAAACTTCAAGCCATACACAATCTAAAAATAATGTTGAAAGTTTAGTTTTAAGCAGAAAACAATAATCGTGTGAATATACTTCATGCTGTATATTCATCTTTTGGCAAATTTGTCCCATGCCATATTGTGTCACTTGCAGTACCAGCAATACCTGAAATTTTACTTTTATAACACTTTACTTCCTGTTGCTGGGTGAGTGTTTGGAAAAGCAACATTCCAGTGAAATTGATTTTTATAACTGGAAATATGTGTTTTCCAGAATGCTTTCAGGAAAGTGAACATCTGAAGGACAGTCTGAAATGTTGCCTTTTACATCTGTTTGGTGCTATTGTGGCAGGAGCACAGGTGAGGTCACTCAAGGTCATCAGGACACATGCTGCTTTAAGGCTTTTGCTCCTCTTCATCTGTTAATTGTGTTGCCTATTAGTTGATTTATCAAAACTGAACTACATCATTTTCAACATAGATTTTCACAATTCCATTTTTCATTTGACATTCGATCAACATTCTTTCGTTGGATAAAGTCGTGAAGGGACTTGCTCTTCATAAAACCTTAGATGTTCTTGTGTGAATATGCTTCTGTACTGCCAATTTACTTTTACACATATTTTAAAACTTTCCAGCACTTCTCTTGACCTATAACTATAGTAAAAAAGTACTCCTCATCACTTTTTAAATATTTCATTTGTCATGAACATTTTACTTCTATTGAAGCATAACGGGTTCATTTTCTCTGTTGTCAACAGCGCAACGCTCTGTTGGCCATCTCTCCAGCCACGATGGAGGTTCTGGTGGGAGTGTTGGGTGGAGGCGAGTGTCTCAGCGGCAATGGGGATGGAGAAGACTGGGACAGTGAGGCTACGGACAGGAAAGCTCTTCTGACTCTGGGATGTCTAAGGGAGGTGGTGCACAAACTGTTGGCCAGTAGCTCTGACCAGAGGCAGGTGGAGATCAGTTCTGTGCTAGAGAGCTACTTCAAAATCCTCAACTCCGACCCTGCCGCCACAGCCCAAGTCAAAGGTTGTCTGCATCCTCTGCGCTCCCACCACTGGGAGAAACGCTTTGTGGCGTTGCAGGTGAACATGCTGGGTAAGTAAATGGCGTTTACATGGGTACGAGTGAGGATTGCGTACTTTGGACTGAAGCTCTGGTTTGGATCTGTTTTCATTCAGAAACCATTCAGGACATGTTTGACTGCAGCGACCGACCCGTTCTTCAGGCCATCTTTCTTAGCAGCAATTGCTTTGAACACCTCACACGTCTGCTGCAAAACAGTAAGGTGAGCTACTGGTGGCACTTTATCGTGGTGTATTAACAAGTGTGTTGTCGTGTGGTTAATTGATATATCTGTGCCTATAAGCATAGATCAAGATGTATATGCATATAGTAATGCCTTAAAACCCTGCAGATTTTTGATCCAGAACCTCGATCCAGAGTTTATTTTATTGAATAAAATTGCTAGAAATTGACAAATTTCTCTGGTACATTGTACAAATGTTGCAAATCTTAAAATTATTCGCATACACGTACTTTTGTGTATAAGTTCATATGCAGAGATTGATTTGTGCATTTGTGTGTCTTTCTACTTTGTAAATACAATTTTGCCACATTTGACATATTCACAGAAAGTGTATTTATTATTGGTACAGTGCTACCTTGACTACCAAGATGAATCTTTATTTCCGAGATACCTGTGTCAATATGTCATTTAATTTGTTTTGACATATGAACAGTGACGTCACTGCGCCTCCAGCATTTTTCTCTGGTTCTCTTCACATGGATAATGCTGTGATTTTCTGTGCTTGCGTTTTATGCTTTGAACCCCCAAGGAAATAGGTGCTAGTGTGTGACCAATGTCCAATGTCCATTGAAATAATGTAGAATGTTCATTGAAATAAAATGTGAAACCATGAAAAACATGAACAAGGATTATGTGAAAGACTTGATGTATGAAATTGCTTGGGCTTTTATTGCCAGCCAAAGAGTTGCCCGAACAAATTCAACTTGTTAGTCAAGGTACCCCTGTTGTTGTGTTGTTTACATACAATTGTTGGATATCACGTGTGTGTTTGTTTTTAGACACAATAAAGTGAGATTTGCGTGCACTTGTTTTGAAACGTTTCTCTGCCTAGCGTGTTGTCAGTAAAACTAACACGCAGCTTGAGTTTATAGTTAAAGCATGTTAACTATAAAACACTTAGAGACGTAGGGTACTTCCTCTTGACCTAACCCTTTGCACTTCCTCTCACCGGTTATCTGTGCTCACCACGTCGGCTCCCTCCGACAGCTGGTTAACGCTAGGTGCACAACTGCAGACAAGGACCAGAAAGATTTAACCAACAGGTTACTGACAGGAGAGAGTGAGATTCAGGTACCGCCCAAATGTTGCATGTTGCCCCTAATCCCACCTCCACTGCTCACTTCAAGAACACTCTAGAACAAGATCACATGACAGTCTCCTCTCACCCAAGCAGAGCTACTGCTCAGTCAGTTTGATCTAACAAGAACAGTGCTTACAATGGCAATGCTATATATAATTCACCATATAATAATAATGCCATTCACCTGTACAAACTTTATCATCAATGACCATAAATAATTCATTAAGCATAGATTTAAAACATCATTTTCAAAAGTACTGTATAAGTTCCTTGTAATTTAAAAAAGCTGTCTTTAACAGACTATAGTAGAATGAATTAATTCAGCATTATACGATTATACATTAAGTGTCAAAAATAGAATTGCATTAGTATTACATAAATATTTTTTTCCATCTTAGAATGTCATTGAAACAATGAATGACCTTTACAGATATGAGGGGGGAATGTTTGTGATACATTATCCACAAGAATGTTTTCCTAAATTACTGGGAGTTTTTTAAAATATACTTTACATTTAGTCACTGAATATTTCAGAGGTTTCAGCACACAATACTACAATAAATCTGATAAGTGAAAGGAGATTTGAAAACTCAAGCTTGTAATAGAGTGTTCTTTATTCTTACTGTTGTTATTTTTTTCAGTCATTCCTCTGATAGTGACTTTCTCAGTTGATGTTGCTCGGGTCATTTCTCTTACTCTCACTTTTGGCATGTCCTCTGGTGGTTCAAGAATGGCTTTGGAACGCTTGTGGAGGTTATCAGCCTTTAGCTGCCTGTCATGTTTGTTTCTGTTCCTCGTCGAACACTCTCCTGCCACTTTTCCTCATATTGTTTCATTATTGAGGCTTATTTGGTAAAAAAAATAGTGAACAAAACACCCATCACATGCTAATCTAAATATATGTCTTGACGTATCTACCTCTCTCCTCTCGCCCCTTGTGCTTTCGCAGTATCTTTTATCACAGCTCTCTTTTCTTTTTGTTTTTGCTTTACGTCTCTCTCATGTGAATTATTTTCAAGAATCTTCCTAATTTTGACATTTGTCAGGAGATTTGATTCTATGGGTCTTACTTAATGGAGTTTTTTGGCTGATGGAGTGGGCGAATTACCCGTTTATGTACGCGTGTTTTGGTGTGTTTTGGGTTAGCAGATGTGGAGAGGTTTATTTTCAGCTTTCTGCTCATGAATGTAATCCAAATCCAGATGTTTGGAGGAAGTCCAGACTTTTAGTTTCATATTTACTAACAGTCGACTGGTTTAGATTTCTCAAAGTGTTGAAAAACCAAGTCTGGACTGAACACTGGTCTTGGATGTCTTCTCCATTAGTGTCGCAGGACAGCTGTTTTTTGTTTAAAACCATATCCAGAATGCCCTGATTCTCTTCCTGTCTGTTGATCCGTCATAATGAAGTCAGTCTCTCAGAATTTACAAGTGAAAATATAACAACAGGACAGGATTGGATTCGGCCGCAGATGTAACTCTGCAGCCATTGGCTGATACAATTACGTGACAATGTTTTTATCCAATCAGGTTTTCCAGGGCAGACTTGACTCTCTTGCTGTCGCAACCATCAAAACTCTTACAACTGTGATGCACAAGTCTCCAGCCGCAAAGGTCTGTTTCAATCAATTTTAGCAGTTTGAGTTTTTTTCATTTTGTCAATATTTGTTTATAATTGTTATTTTAATTAATATGAAGATATTGATGTTGCTCAAACAAGTAGTTACAATTTTACCTAGACTTGTACATTTGAAATGCTTTTTTTCGTAAATACTCTAGCTCATCACAAAATTACTTGTGTGTGTGTGTGTGTGTGTGTGTTGTTGTTTTTTTTTCTGTGAAAACTAATTCATTCCTGCATCCATTTTTTGTTTGTTTTTCTCACATAATTGCAGATTACCTTGCAACTTATTGGTCGCTCATTATTTGGAATCCAGTTGTAGCTTTAGCTTAAAGGCATTTGTGAAAGATTTATCTGTTGTGAATTTTATTTTTATTTTTATTTGAATATATTCATTTAAAAAATGTAGGTATGGAAGTTGGAAAATTAATGTTGCAAAACATTGGTACTTTGTCTGGTTGTAGGAAGGATTTAAAGAGCGGATTGGCTACACGCACCTTTTTGAAGTTTTGCTATCACTGGGTCAACCATCACGACACCTACTGAAGGAACTCATGAACATGGTGAGATGCTTTTAGTTTTAGGTAGATGAACAATTTAATTCTGGCTCAAATTCCTCTCATGTAACTAAAAGAACATATTTCGAAAGTTGGAACAATGCGCAAAAACTATGCCAACTCTGACATGGCAAACTCACAACTTCCCAAGTCGTGTGTATGTGTCTGTGTGTGCGAGCTTTAAAAAAAACAATACATTTATTCAATAAATTTATTAGCTGTAGCCAATTAATTCCAATAATAAGGTAAAATCTAAATAATCCAGCCACGTACAGTGATATGAACATTTGTTGCGTTTGGGGATAGCCTTTGGGACTGTCTTGATTTCATGTCTAATTGTTTTTTTATGAAGGCACACATTACATTTTGAACAGCTCCTCACTTCCATTTTCTCACAGGCTGTGGAGGGAGAGCATTCCTCTGTCGGCATCCTGGGAATCAGTAACGTGGACCCTCTCCTGCTTCTGATCCAGTGGCTTCCAGAGCTGGACTCTGCTGAGTTGCAGATCTTCACTGCCAATTGGCTCCGCCGCATCTGCAGTCTGAACCGTCGGACACGGGCCATCTGCGTCAACTCTTCCATGACCCTGCGGGTGCTGGCGGCGCTGGAGAGGCACGACAGGCTGCATCGCACCTGTGCTGAAAGTCTCGTGGCTCTTCTAGGTTCCCTTGGCAGTCAGTCCTTGAGTTCCACCGAGCTCCAGTATCTGCTAAGACTCTTGCGTCAGGACAAACCAGGGTGCGCTCATCCATACGTGGGTCCGGTTTTGCGTGCACTCCTCGGGATGGTGCGCAAGCAGGGTCTTGACAGTGCCATGCAGTATTTTGATTTGTCTCCACCCATGGCTGGCATTGCTGTGCCTACTATCCTCCGTTGGCCAGGCTCCGCCTTTAGTTTTTTTGCTTGGCTCTCATTGGACCAAGATCAGCTCGGTCCACCCAGTAAAGGAGAGAAGAGGAAACAGTTGTACAGGTGAGGACTGAAGCAAGCATACATAGGCAATTAGATTTTAAAAATTTGCATGTACAACTTCAAAATGAGTCAAATATGAGATTTTCATAGTTTGGAGAAATAGTTTGAGTCATTTTATTAATTGTTATGTAATTAAATTAGTATTAAATAATGTGTTTATGTATAATTTTATATATATATATATATATATATATATATATATATATATATATATATATATATATATATATATTTATTTTATATCTATACATGTAAAATTAGTATGTTTTCTTAAAATCCGTTACAGTCGCTGTCAGGTTTGTATTCCACACTGAAAATCTTAATGAAATGTGAAATGAATGTTAAATGTTTTTTTTTCCTGTCAAGTTTTTTTAACCCTGGTGGCACTGGATTTGAGGCCTTCATCAGTTCAACTGGCGTTCTTGTTGTCGCTGTGTGCACGAAGAAAGAATACGTCACTGTAATGCTGCCGGACTACTGCTTTTGTGATTCGCTCTGGGTGAGTCACATGACCAAACAGAATTTGAGAGTTGGTGTTTTGGGACCTAAAGATGCTTGCTTTTTGTCTACAGCACAGTATTGGTGTAGTTCATGTGCCTGGGAAAAGACCGTTCGGTCAGAGTCAAGTCTACATTTATGTGGATGGACAGCAGAAACTTTCTGCTCCCCTAAAATTTCCAATAATGACTGAGGTATGAGGAGCTTTCTTGTTAACTTCAACACACAAATTTGTATTCATTTTTTTACACATTTCTTTTACAATTTTATATAATATATTTAATATTTACAGTTTTGTTGATCTAGAAGTTTTACAAATAAAAGCAAAAATGTTTTTACAGAGTTTTTTTATCCATAGATTTTTATTTACTGTTGCAATATTTTCTCAACGAAACTTCTGAGAATTTTCTAAAGTCTCTGTACTTGTTTATTTTCATTTCAGACCTTCACATCATGCTGCATCGGTTCAGCAGGTCACCGCACCACGACCCCTCCCCCTTCTCAAATCCCAGATCCCCCCTTTTCTGGAGCCAGTCCATCCGGCCGCTCATCCTTGGGTGGTATTCTTCCGGTCTGGGGTGGGCTGCTGGGCTCCAAGACCGAGTCAGTGACCAAGCTCATCTCTGCTGGCACTCAAGACAGTGAATGGGGCAGCCCGACCTCACTGCAGGGGCAGCTGGGAAGTGTCATGGTCTTCCATGAGCCCCTCCAAGCCAATCACGTCAAAGCCTTGTGTAGTTCAGGACCCAACTGCATTTCCCCCTTTAAAAGCCAGGACACTGAGCTTGGAGACCTGGCAGCCAAACTTTTACTACATTATTCGCCAAAGGTGAGCTGGGTGAATACAAAATCGAATCGAACAGAATAGAATACTTAATAAATACTTTTATACTTTCATGACTTTATTGTCAATGTACATAGTACAATGAAAACCTTTTTAGAATATTTTCTAAAATATTTCTAGTTTTGTATTATTCTTTTTATGTTGTTTAATTTGTTTTTGTGTTCTTTACATAACCAGGCATGTAAAAATCCAATATGTCTGGACCTGTCCACTAATCTGCTGCATGGACGTTTGACAGGAAATAAAGTGGTGAACTGGGATATTAAAGTATGCTGGCTTTCTTCGTTTAAACACTTTTATCAGTATGTAAATGTCTGCAACTCATCAGCTTGTTTTCTTTGGCGTAGGACATGATAAACTGTGTTGGAGGACTTCCAGTGCTGCTTCCCATTTTAGAGCAGTTGACTTTCCTAACCCCCGAATTGCATCACACTGACCCCTTGGGGTCAGAGTTCATTACCCCTGACTCGGCCACTCCCGCTGACGGAGACTGGGTCATATTGCCATCAAACAGGGCGTCAGGTCAGCAATCACCCAAAATCATCTTGGTCATATTTGTTGGTGCTTTCATCTCTGGTTGTGTTTTTTTCAGAAGCCAGATTGGAGAAGAATCTAGTGGCGACTTTCTTGTTGGTGATCAAGCATTTCCTGCAGAGGCATCCCATTAACCAGGAGACCCTTGTCCACTCACATGGCGTGTCGACATTAGGCGCCTTGCTTCAGAAGGTTCCCATGATTTTTTTTTCTGATGTCTTAATGTGTCTCTTTCTGCTGTGGTTTGTTTACCGGCTACTGTGGTGGTGTGTGTAGCTACCGGTGTTTCTGGTAGAGGTGAGCGTGCTAGTGGCCGTGCAGCTATTAATCGAGCAGGTGAGCCTGGAGAAGAATCCTCAGCTCTTGACACAGCTGCACACACATCTGCTCTTCAACTTCAGCATCTGGATCCAGGGGGATTTTCCACTGTGCATTGGTCAGTCTGCGTTCTTTGTATGTCGTCATTGTACGTGCGCACACACACACACACACACGTACGCACCTGTAACGTCTGGTGTTTCTTATTGAAATGAGAAAGAGACGTTTCTGAGACGTTGCTTTTTTTTAATGGAGTTCAACAGAAACCAAAAGTTCCGCAGGTAAAACAAACATTGCTGCCGTGAACTCCAAGTGCAAAGAATAAACATTGTCGCAACTGGCAAATGTCTAAATTAAACAACGTTAAACTATAAATTAATCTCTAAACATAGCAAATAGACATTTTCCACTTTAGCTAAGTAATTCTTTGCATTTAAGCAACCCTTGGCTTCAAGCGGCTTCATAGCTGCATCCATGTTTTCCCCAAAATGTAGGCCTGCTTAATAAAAATAAATTGTTTGAGTACATGTGCCTCGTAATCATAAAATATAAAGTGTATTATTGCGTTTTTTGTGAAGAGTGTCTTTTTTCATGAAGGTCACATCCAGTATATGTCCACGGTCATCAAAGACAGCAGGAAACAGTTTCGGAAGAAATATGGAGTCCAGTTCCTGCTAGACACAATTCGTCTTCATTATGGGTAAGATCATAATCTTCACTCTGAAACCAATAATTCTTCACTCTCTTGTCACATTTGATGAAAATCTACAGTTGTTCTTCAAATGTTTTTTGTTAGTTCTGGGAGTCAAGATGGAGATATGAATGAAGATGATGTAAAGACAATCCGCGCATCTCTCTGTGGCCTTCTCAAATATTACATCAGCAAGGGTACCACTCAAGATGAGATTCAAAGCATTCTGGGATACATCTCAGCCATTGGAGATGAAGAACAGGTATGGGACGTGATGTTTTTTTTTACATATAGAAAGTTTCAAATTTGTGAAAGGCATTTTAAACCAGACATATCTCTTAATCAAGGATTTATTTGTTTATTACAGTAAATGTTTAATTTGATGTTTTTTCACAAAGGTGGATTACAGCAAAGAACCTGAGATTTAGAAAAGGTTTAGGATGTTTTATCAGATTTAGAAATGAGATTTTTTCACTAATTTGCTTAATGGTGGTTGCTTGTTTGTCAACAATTAATTTCTGTTAGTGCCATTGATCTGCACCTTACAGTCAGTGGGTCAAAGGTCATCTGCTGATATCCATTTAGATTACAGCCAAACAGTAATGGAATTAAACACAGGGGATTTATGGCCCTTCCAGTCAGATCAGTGGTCCTTTTCAACTTCCTGTCTGTTTGTCACATGTAAATGGTTTGTTTGTGTGTACGTGTGTGTGTGGCAGCTGTGTGGGGTTGTGGAATTACTGCTGGACCTCTTGCAAACCAGCGCGTCACGTGACCAGCTCTTCCTGCTGCTGTTTGAACCCGGAACCGCCGACTCCTGCTACGCTCTACTTCTCAACAACAATCACTCAGAGCGTCTGCGAAAGCTTGTCTTCAAGGTGACACTTCATGCCAACACAACCACAAATTCAAAAACAATGGTTCTTCTTTCTCGTCAGCCACATCTCTAGCAGATGCAGTAATCTATGTGGTTTGCGTGCAGTTGTTTGAGCGGATGCTGAGCTGTGACCGTGTGTATGAGAGGAGCAAACAGCGCCTGCGGCTGAGGGAGGTGGGCTTCTCCGGGCTTAGTCTGCTGCTCCCTCAGAATCACCTCTCCTCCACATTCCTCAAGTGTCTCCTCAACCAGCTGCTGTCTACAGGTTTGTCTGCTTCAAGTGATCGTCCACTGTATCATCAACATGCTTTTTTCTAGCGACCATATTTAATAATTGCAACTCAAACATTCTATAAATTTTATTATAATTTTTGTTGTTATTATTATTATTATTATTATTATTATTAATAAATCAGAATTAAGTCTTACTTTATGAACTTGGCCTTGGTTGTAGGTCTTACCTATAAATGATATTCCCCGAAGCAACTTATGAAACGAGGAGCAATGGAAGCACATTTTCATAAAAATAAACCATAGTATCAAGTGATGAAGCTAGACAGAAGATCATGACAGTCTGTCAACTTTTTTTTTTTTTATTTATATTTTTTTTTCTTACTTTATTCTTGAGAATTAGTTAAGCCTTGGTCTAAAAAACTGGGTCTTCAGTGCTTATATAAAGGTGGAAAGGTTCTAATTGGAATAGAGAAGTTGTGCATCCTGCACCAATCAAATCAATTCTGATACTGTATGATTTACCTGAGAAGTGAATACACACCCGTCGCGTTCTGATGCAAGCACAGAAATGTGTGTTTTGCGTAAAAATGTTTTTTCATTAAAGTTTTTTTTTTCTTCTCTCTGTGTGGTCTCCAGATATTGTGGTAAACTATAAAGATCTGATGGCTGTGGTTCAGCTGACGTACCGAGCCAGTCCCAGTGTTCGTCTGACTGTGTGCAAGAGAGTAAGAGTTTCCTCACTTTTTCTTGTTCTTAAGTTCATATGCTGAAATGTTTGATCCTCTACAGCAGTTTTGATTGTCCTGACAGTTGTTGTTTTTATTCTGAGCATGTCTATGCTTCTCCATTTAATAGTCTACAATATTGGGGCAGACCTTATTAATGAATTGGTATTTTATCAGTCTATAAATCACACGTAAATCACAAGTCATACATTTTTTCTTATGACTATAGGTTAAACATAGACTAAGGTTAAGTGCATCACTTTCGTGAATTTGAAAAATAGCTTTTGGTTTTTAAACAAACACACTGGTCTTTCCTCACACCCAGGCCGTTGTGAAGCAAACACTTTGTCAAACTTTAAAGTTCTAAGCTTTTTGTTGCATTTCAATTGTCTCTCTTTCTCCTTCATTTTTTGCTTTTCTTGTCTTGTCAAACATTAGTTCACGTTAATTCTCATGCGCGCCTACAAGCTCCAGCTCAGAAAGCGTGTGCGCTACTGCCACCTATGGCATTTATGCTTTGTTGCAGTGCCGCAAAATCATATTCTCTCTCTTGTTATTGCTACCGTATTTATGCGAAAATAAGAACCCCCTATTTTCAAATTTTCGAAACTACAAAACTTGAAGGGTGCTTATAATCGCCGATTTCAAAAATTCACGTATTTTAAGACGGTCATTTTTCAACATTTCAAGTCCGGAGTGTAATGACGGCGCTAGTGCAGCGGGCTCAGCCACGACAGGCGTGCTGTTCTTACAAGGAGCGATCACAAATAAGTGGAAACATGTAGTCTTTCCTCACATTATTTATTATCAATTTTCAAGTACAAAAGCGTTAAAGTGAACGATGCGACAGAGGAACACGCGTAGATCTTTCAGATGGCAACGGTCTCGCCAGCCGCGCCTGCGAAAACCGCAGACTTCTCATCCGCGCTTACTTTTTCCCTTGCGCTACTAACACGCTAATTACGTTTTATCTTGACACCGGCGAATTAAAACATTCGTCCTTCCTAATACTTTTTAACCATTTTTTCAAGCACAAAAGCATTAAAGTGAACGGTGCGAACGAGGAACATGCATAGATGTTTCAGGTGGCGTGTTTTAAACTTGCGAATAAAAGAAATGAAAACGAGTAAGTTCATTTTTTTCCGCAAGACATTACACAAACAGCGGTAGTCCAAAAAAAAACAAGAAGCTAGGGTTTTGTTTTTTTTAACCGCTGCAACAAGTGACTATTAATATCCGATTTATAAGAAATTATTTGCGTACCTGTTTCTCTCAGAGGAACAAGACGCAACATTGACGTCATCGGCTGAGCTGCGCTTCAGCTTCTCTCATTTCTTTTCAGTTCCTTCCAATGCCGGACTTTTTGAAGCTTTCCACAACTCAGACGTGTTCTCCCCATGTTGTCACTGCTGCTGAATGACCTCCGCAGCAATACATCGCCTCTCGTTTGAGTTAAAAGTCCCGTAATAATAATATAAAAAAAATTAATTTTGTAATTTTTTTTATGATTGAAAAACCAGGGGGTGCTTATATTCGCGTAAATACGGTATATGATTAGAAACCATTTAAATGATGAATTTGAGATGATATAACTACTTCAATTCTAATATCAAGCTCTTCTATACTCCTATAGCTTCACGCACTGTTGAAAACTCAGCATGATGCAGCTCAACAAATCTCCAAACAGACGTGCTGGCAGGGAACACTCATGCACCTTTTCGTCAGAAATTCAGCGAGTGACGTCGTTTCTGGCCGTGGTGATGCTGCCAGCTTGGGAAGTTTGGATCTGAACCGGAGCAGCGGAACAGGAAGCCGCCTCGAGCCACCTCTGGAGCGCAGTGTAGGGAGGCGAGACAGCTTCTCAGACTGTGCCGGGGACAGCCGGTCTGTCGACAGCCTGGATAATGGAGACCTGATTTCCCTCTCAGACACACCAGGAGACATGCCCCCTCCCAAATTCTGGATCAATAAGCCTGATCCATTGAGTCTGGATCTGTTCGAACAAGGGGACACTGGTAGTCAGACTCCCGGCAGCATGCCGAGTACACCTTCCCCTCTTGAAAATGCAAAGCCATTTCCCGGAATTCCCATTTCTTCTGTGAATGATGACAACTTCCTTTTTAGTGATAACTGCTCCCTGGGGGAGTCTTTTAACAATGAGGTGAGATAATTAGTTTCATTAATTAATCAGAATGTTTTTTAGTACACTCGCACGCACACCCGTATTAGAGGTCGACCGATATTGAATTTTACCGATAATGATAACTAGGTTGGGCCGTGCTTGCCGATAACCGATTAATTAACCGATAGTTTATAAAATTAAGACTATCAAAAAATAAAATCGTGGTGCATAAAACAATAAAACACTTACTGTTTTATTGCTTGGCATTCATTCCGTTCTACTGTATGTATCTGCTTAACAATCTTTCGTTTTTTTATGTTATGTCAAGTATGTACACTTACTTGCCATTATTACTAGACATCTGTTCCTGTGATTTTTGTACTGAGATGTTTGTTAACATTACTTTAATAAAGAATACTAAAAATTGTTTTAAAAGTCTGAATACGTGTTAAATAAATAAATACGTAAATGCGGATTTTCACCTATCGCGTTCGGGCTTGGATCTACCATGATAAACCAGGGTTCACTGTATTTACTACAGGAACTGAACGATTTAGAATTGTAAATGTACATGTATGTAACTAAATAGATCCTTTCCTAACCTGTATTTTAACACCAGCAACTTTGCTGATTAAAACTTATAAAAATTATATCTGCTTAGAGCTGCCCTAGTGGTGGAAAAGAATCTGCAGAATAGACGCACCTTTGTTTAAGCCGCATGGTTCAAAACATATGAAAAATGTAGCGGCTTATAGTCCGGAAAATACGGTACATTTTTTTACTCCCGTGTACTTTGTACTTCTAAATATTAGGCAAAATATGTGTTTGAAGTTCGTAGTTTGTAGATGTCAAGTGATAGAATTAATTTTAAATACTTTCTGTCTCTGTCCCTGCAGCGTGCAGAGGAGGAATTGTCACATTTACTGCTGGAGATTGTGTTGATTGTGATGTGGAGAGGGGTGGAGGGCTCAGATGATGCTGCATGGCTGGAGAGAGGACAGGTCTTCTCTGCACTTACCAAACTGGGAACCACCAATGAGCTCCTACTGCCCGTCGACCACATCAAACTAAGGTAAGAATATTAATAACTCTTTCGATATACATCACATTTACACACATACAAACGCGTCTGTGGGTTAGTACAGATATGTTCAGAAATGTATCCATTGTCTGACAAATACAAAAGTACAAAATACAAAGTACACACATTTTAATAAAATAAAAAAATAAGAAATGTTTTAAATAAAAATAACATCTAAAATTCAAATATAAATACAAATTCTGCTGTGCAAACTTGTTTAAGCAGTATTCTGTATTAAAACACCTTTGAAAAATATATTTATCATAATTTATTTATTATATATTATTACGAGTATATTTCACGTAGGGCTGGGCGATTATGCCTAAAATCAAAATTGCGATTAATTGAACATGTTAACACAATTACGATTAATTTACGATTATTTTATTGATTTTTTTTCTTTTCTGCCCTCATAGTTCAATGACAAGTTTTATACTTGAGATTACTTGATAAAAATTGAAGGAAACACACACAGATCTTCTTTATGATTATTTATTAAACATCAAGTAAAATCAAATCACACATTAGAACACGCTTAAATTGAACAATCACTTTGTTTTTATAGAAAGTCAAATTTAAAATACTTTATTACCTAAATAAATGTATTATTTCATTATTTTGTCCTCAACTGATGTTTGCTGTATATGGTTTGTTCAGTGTCATCTTTTGGTTTTATCCCGCAGTAAACACACACACTTAAATAATAAGTGATACAAATAATAAGAAAATAAAATCATTTTTCAGGTACGAAAATGTCCGAGTTGATAGCAGACTTACTGGACCTTTGTGTTTCCTCACTCATTCTCTTTATTTGTAAACTGGTTGTGAGTGAAAGTAATAAGCGCACGTGAGCGCTGCTGCTGCGCTGATGACGGAGCTCTGCCCCGATGCCGCACACACACAGCTGACAGAGAGAGCGCTCGTTTCAAATTAGAGTTCGGCAGAATCGTGTAAATGCTGGATTAAGAATCGCTTTTTACTTGTTCCGTCCTTTCAACTCATTTTTAGCCCCTTTCTTGCAAGCATGCTAGAGTTTTTAAACTTTTTTCCACGCCATTTTTTTGCGATCGTTTTGGGATGTCATGCGATCTACCCACAATGCCTTTGCGATCGACCAGTCGATCTTGATCGACGTAATGGGCACCACTGGTCTATACTCTCCATGCTCGACATGTTGGGCGCAAAAACGTGACGTAGTGACTCAATTCCACACGGTAGTTCTTAAAGGGAAAGTTAAAAAAAAAAAGTTCTTAAAGGGAAAGTAATCGAAATCGAGATAATCGTCATGGAAAAATGTGAACGATTATAAATTTGAATTTCGATTTTGATTATTTTTCGATTAATCGCCCAGCCCTAATTTCACGTCTAAGTAACTAGTTGAAATGTTTGTAAATTATATCTCTACACATTAAAGGTACTTATTTATGTGCATTTTATGTACTTAAAATGTTCATTTCAGACATAAAAATATACTTAAGAAATCTAAAACGTTCCATTCTGTCTTTTTTCCTTCCAGTCTGATGGAGAGAATGGTGGAATGGGCAGTAACAGACAATCGTGAGGCGACGGCGGCCACATTGCCCCAGCACACGGAGAGCGCGGTGCGTCTGTTGCATTTGGTGCAGGACTTCCTGCAGGCCGAGGGTCTGGTGAATCCAGCACTGTGGACAGAAAAGATTCTGGAGGAGACGGTGACGCTGATGGATGGGCTGATGGTGTGGTACTCCTCTGGGACACAGTGGCTCCTGCTGTCTCAGATCGGCCTGCGGCTGCTGCTTGGATTCATGGCACAGAAAGACCCACAAGTGAGAATTATGATTATCCCATTTTATGTTTAAGTTTATTTTTTCATGTCTCAATTATTTACCATAAAAATAATAATCAAATAAAAATAAGACCCTTTCCATTTCATGTTCTTAGCAATGGCTCCCCATGGAAGGGAAATGTCACAGAATCCGAAAAGGGAAATGATTTATTTACACTAAAGATTCAGTTCTTTACACCTTCAAAACACTTCTCTTAATAATGAAAACTACTAACCTCTTGAATTTCTTTATACAAGTCTGCATGTTGGTCCATGAGGTGTTTAGCCAAATTGGTGGTGTTTGTGCCTTTGGTTAGCACGGTTTTGTAGCAGCACTTGCATATTGGTCAGCCTGCATCCATCGGCTTCCTGTGCTCATTTACCTCAAAGCCAAAAAAAAGTTCCAGACAAAACTTGTTCCATGTACTTCTTCGACTTAAACCGGTCGCAAAGACTCTGCGCTCGCCATCTGCCAATATTTATCATGTGCACATGAGCGAAGGTGAGAGGGCACATTTCACGTGCATCCAGTCAGTCAGAGACAATCAAGTAAAAGAGTCACAAGATAGGTGTGTTAAAGGAAATATTAGTAGGAGAAGGATTTAGCCAGAATTATAGGTTTTTGGAAAGTAAGAGCACCAAGCAAGTAATCAAGTTGGTGCTTATATTTGTTTAAGTGGAATATATAAACATG
>CM051495.1:21308266-21366367 GCA_028031935.1 Paedocypris micromegethes | reverse complement strand
TATATATATATATATATATAAATAGACTCACAGAAATAATACATGTTCTTTGTCGACTGGTCATATCAGGTTTGTGCCATGGCCACTGCCAAGCTGAATGGCATCCTGCAGACCAAGCCGGTGGACTCCCAGGATGAGGCCTGCTATCTGCTGGGCCGTGTGGAAGGAATCCTGCAGAGCGCTTTCAAAGAAGAGCGGACAGAAGAAATCTACTCCTTTTTAGTGCCTTTGCTCCGCACACTTCTCTCCAAAGTGCACAAGCTTCTGTACATGGAGCTCCATCTGCCCTCGCTCCCTGACACCAACGGAAGTCCCTCTTTCTTTGAAGACTTCCAGGTCTACTGCAATTCCCCAGAGTGGAGGGTGTATCTGGATAAATATGTAATACGCTTCAAAATTTTCACCAAGTATTCTGTTTTTTAAATGTTCTGCTTCCTGACTTCTGTTTTGTGGTGACAGATCATCCCGTACATGAAGCAGTATGAGATGGAAACCTTCAGCCAGGGTCATGAGAACATGGCTCTGTTCTGGAAGGAGAGCTTTGAGACGTTCATGCTCAATCTCCACCGCAGGGATCGCGACCGAGGCGAGAGCAAAATTCGCTTTCAGGTATAGTCCAGTTATCCTTCATCACCTGTCCGTCCGTCTGTCTATGAAAGTCAAAAGTCAAAGCTGCTTTGTTGTCAGTTCAACCAAATACTTTAAAACTATCTTATGGGCACTTTATGTTCCTGTCACTTTACCATTGTACAGTATAAAAAAAACCCGCATTGTATCTATAATTTGTAATTTACATTTGCTATTTTTATTGCTATTTTATTGCTATTTCTATTGATCTTTTCTGCATATTGCATTTTATTCTGTTCTTTTTTTGGAGTGATTGTACAAAACATTTCACATCATGTCATACCGTGTATGTATATGCTTGTGACGAATAACATTTTATTTGATTTGATTTGATTTGAAATACACAAAGCAATACAGATGGATAGATCTGTCTTTGTTTGTGCTTTCCAGGAGCAGTTTGTGGAGCCTTTTAGCCGACGTGGCCGACAGGAGAACTTGAGGTACAACAGTATGTTAAAGCAGATGCACACGCAGAACACCGCCATCTACAGGCAATGGAGAGCAGCGCGGAGAGGACTCTTCTGTGACAGAGGGCCCTGGGTGGAAGAGTGAGTCTGTAGAATGTTTATCTTGAAATGAAGTTTCAAAATTAAGTAGAATATGCTTTTATTGATCATATTCATTGATCATAAAATAGAAAAGCAGCCCTAAGTGTGTGTGTGTTTTTTTTTAAAGGGAACAAAAGCATGTTCACTGGAAGCTTTCCAGCGCTGAGAACTACTCGCGCATGAGACTCAAGCTGGTGCGTAATTATAACTTTGACCTCCACAAGGAAGCCAGTGCCCTCCGAGACAACCTTGGTAAGACATCACACCTTACTAAGCATCTTTACCTGAAGCACGGGTCTAAATAGGTGTTTGTGTGTGTCTGCGTGTGTGTGTGTGTGTGTGTGTGTGTGTGTGTGTGTGAATCAGGTGTGCAGCAGCAGCAAGTTTCTGCAGAGTCTCTGTTGTTGGAAGCAGCAAAGCAGGTGAAGGTCAGTGATCTGGAAGATGATGTACTGGAGCTGCTGGAGGAAGATCCTGCATTGGCCAATCAGTAAGGATTAGTGCTCGGCCGTCTGCGTGTGTTTGTTTGCATGCATATACAATATGTGCACATTTGCTGTATTTTTATTTCTTACTTTTATGTTTTCATATTTGATGCAGAGATATTTATCTAACAAACTTTTAGTACAAGATTAAGCTGAGGCTCATTTGGTTTCGGTAAAGGGCTGATTCAGACGAGGCTGGCCAGAAAGAGAATCTGGTGATCTCTGAGGACTGTGAGCTGGTCAGTGTGGTGGATGTGTACCTGGGTCGCCTGGAGCTCACCACACAGCACATCTACTTCTACGACAGCAGTGCTGAGAAAGAGGAGGGTGAGTAAAGAAGAGAAGGAAATAGAGGTCTGGTTTGTTTGGATGCAAACAAATGTACTTCTCTCTTCGCAGGAGTGGGTCAGGACTTTAAATGGCCTCTGTCTCAGATTAGAGAAATACACCTTCGCCGCTACAACCTCAGACGCTCGGCTCTAGAGATCTTTCTCATCGACCAGACCAACTATTTCCTTAACTTCACTAAAGAGGTGTTGTTTTTTTTTTTTCATTAATATTGTTACTAAGTCTGTCTATTAAAATCTTTCTTTGCGACTCTAGCACAGAAATTGAAAAACGTTATGCTTTATTCTAGTAACTTTATTGTTAAGTAGAGTATAATTTGAAATAATTGTTTGATTTAAATGATGACATTTTTATTATAATTAATATTTAAATTGAATTAAATTTGAAAAACATTTAAATGATAATACTGTTTTCATAAAAAGGTTTTCCAAAATTTAAATGAAATGACTTCATTTAATATAAAAGTGTATTCAAAGTATAAATTCAATACACTGACAGTTCGAGTGTTTTTGTTCTGTTTGGTAAAGTCTGTTTTGGTGAAAGCTGGTACTTGCTCTTGTATTGATGATTGGCTGCTTCTGTTTGATTGACAGGTGCGCAATAAGGTGTATAGCCGGATGATGCTGCTGCGTTCGCTCTCTCTGCATGACTCTCATTCCCCACAGGAACTGTTGAAAGCCTCTGGACTCACACAGGTCAGGCCGCAGATGTGCCCTTATTTCCCAGTATCCTGAAATCAAGTTTATTGACTTGTTATTGTAAAAGTTAAATGAGACTTGAAGTGAGCATCTTTGCCTGACAGTGAGTGTACAAGTAGGTGATTCTGGTCACAGGATTGGAGCATTAGTCTACAGTACTGAACTTTTGTAATTGCTCATGGTGTTTTTATATAACAAATGTAAAATATGAGACGTTTCCATGTCTGATTAGAAATGGGTGAATCGAGACATCTCAAACTTCCACTACCTGATGCAGTTGAATACAATCGCAGGAAGGACGTACAATGATCTGGCTCAGTATCCGGTGGTGAGTAATATTCACCTAGGAATTTTTTTTAATCCCAACTCTGGGATCTTTGATCCATATTTGTCTGTGTCTGTGTCCTCAGTTTCCTTGGATCCTGTCTGATTATACGTCAGAGGAGCTGGATCTGTCTAATCTACGAGTGTTCAGAGATCTCTCCAAGCCTGTGGCCGTGCTAAATGAGAGGAATGCTAAAGCTGTGCGAGAAAAGTGAGACTGGGTTTTAGATTTAATAACGTGTCCTTTAATTTGAAATATATTTTGTTGTTATTTACTAAGCTACATTTTAGGTAGCTACTCATACTCGTAGTAAGAATCGCTACAATTTTTGAACATCCATCTGAAAGAGCGTAAGTGTGCAAGACAGATATTCTGAAGTTTGTGATCGACAGATATGACAATTTTGAAGACCCCACTGGCACCATCGATCCTTTCCACTATGGCACCCACTACTCAAACGCTGCAGGAGTCATGCATTACCTCATTCGGGTCGAACCCTTCACTTCCCTGCACATACAGCTGCAGAGCGGCAGGTGATGTCCTTAAATGTCCATTATATTCCCATTATATGCCCATCTGTGGATTTAATGGATATTAAATGCCCATTATAAATATCCATTATATTCATTTATTTGTCCATCCATGTATAATCCAATTATGCAAATATAATTAAATATATCTCTTTAACAATTCACTCTGTCAATCTTCATTTTAAAGGTTTCTTGAACATTTTCTGATTTGCAGATTTGATTGTGCGGACCGTCAGTTTCACTCCATACCTGGCACATGGCAGACACTCATGGACAACCCCAATGATGTCAAAGAGCTCATCCCAGAATTCTTTTACTTCCCAGAGTTTCTGGAAAACCAAAACGGTGAGTAAAGAATCCAGAGAACTACCCCGAGCAAACACACACAATCAGATTAAACGATCTGAAAGCCATTTTAATTCAAAAAGCAATCTTTAGAATGAATTTGTGTAAAGTTCTGCGTTTCCTCCCACTTTTGTAGGATTTGACCTGGGTCGCTTACAGATCTCTAAAGAAAGGGTAAATGATGTCATCCTGCCAAAATGGGCCAAATCTCCGGAGGATTTTATCTACAAGCACCGTAAAGCTCTTGTGAGTCCATTTGCTCTGACCTCATCACACTTCTTTCCCCACTAACCTCAATTCGGAGCCACTTGGGAGAGAAGACTAATAGAATTCACCTCTGTTTATGTGTCTGTTTGTCTCTTTCGCCATTCCTCAGACACTTGTGTTCTATTAAAAGATGAAAAATCACTTTGTAGAAGGTTACAGAACAACCTCAACCAGAGTTATTCTTTCTTCATTTGAAAAGAAAACGGCTAATCAATTGTCTCTTGTTTATCATTTTTCTCTTAGGAATCGGAATATGTTTCCGCTCATCTTCATGAATGGATTGATCTGATTTTTGGATATAAACAGAGGGGTCCGGATGCTGTGGAGGCTCTCAATGTTTTCTACTACTGCACATATGAAGGTCGGAAGTGTTTCTATAGTTAATGTTGAACTGACTGTGAAAGCATCATCTTTGGGACTGAATTGTTAAAACTAAAATCTTTTGAATAATAATATTTATTAAAAATGTTTAGGGTAAAGTAAGGCTAAACTAAAAAGCAATGCAACTCTTCCGCCATTAACAATTAGCTTGTCAATAGCGTACTAAGAAAATATTCACAATAGTTTAATTTGTATTGCTTTTTTTATGGCATAGTTTTTGCATTTAGTAGAAATAAATACAGAGCGCTTTTGCAATACCTTTTTTACTTGATGTTTACTGGGTACTGTATATCAGAAATGCAGTTGTGGATCTTGCTTTTCACAGCTTGACCTTTACTAGTGGTCCGTTTGAGATAACCCATCCTTCATAAACTCTTTTTTGCATGCTCTCCATTTGCTTGTGAATGTTTCGTCCAGGTTTCCAGTTTCTGGGTCACTGTTGAAACCTTTGATACTGAAATACGAACCTGCTGTTTTCGTTAATGATTAAGATGCTTGCTAAACTGTCTGCACGGTATAATAAAACATGTAATTACGATTAGATTTGACTCTGCAGTGTTTTTCGTGTTTCAGGAGCTGTTGATTTAGATGCCATCACTGATGAGAAGGAAAGAAAAGCTCTAGAGGGAATGATCAATTACTTCGGACAGACACCTTGCCAGTTGCTGAAGGTAAAACGTACAAATATACTATTAATCATTAAATAATTCTTATAAAGTCATTATATAAAGCTCTGATAACACATAGACTACAGATCTCAGAATGCTTCAGCTGCCTTGTATTGATTTCACTACATGTACAGTACATACCACTATACGTGGCCATGTATGTGACCTGTTTAACGTGTATGTTAAAATTTTAATTTGATTATAATGTTATAATTTTCTTCATGTTATTTTGCAGTTGGTTCATATTTATAGCTTTAAATAGTTTCACAGGATTTATTTTCATGAATGACAGCATAGTTTTAGTTATTAAATAATAAATTCCTGTCTGTTTTTATCCATATTTTTGTTCAAAATATTTTCAGTTTACTGTAAGTGTGTTTTATAAATATACAAATAAATGTGCTTAATCCTATTTTAGCCCCCAAAGTTTTAACATACCTAATATAATTTATGCCAAATTTGGCTGAAGTTTACAATTTTTGCTATTTTAGTACAACGTCCATGTTTGCAATGCGTTGTGAAGGAAACATTTTTTTTTTGTTTGAATTTAGGAGCCTCATCCCATACGTCTCTCTGTCGAGGAGCTGGAGAAGAGGAGATCTCATCTAGACTCATGTCCTCTCAATGTGTTTGAGCACCTCACTGAACTCAAGTCTTTTTTTGTCGAGGTATTTTAGGCCTGTGATCGCACTTGTTGATGATTGTGTAGTTGTTTACACACGTTTGTTCTTTGTGTTTAAGGGCATCAGTGACAATGTGCCTCTGGTTAAAGCTGTGGTCCCTAAGAACCAATCCCACTCCTTTATTTCACAGGGAAGCCCAGATGCTCTTGTGAGTTTCTTTGGTTTGATATTGTGTGTTAATCAATTGTTGTATGGATGGAAACGAGTGTACTGTATGCACTTAATATTGTTCACAACATAGCCCTTTTCTTTTGGTTTTGAAGGTAACACTGAGCCAGAATTGCTTAATGGGAACTCATGGATGGCTGCCTTACGACAAGAATATCTCCAACTACTTCACTTTTATCAAAGACCCCACTGTCTCCAGTGCAAAGTCAGTCGCTTTTGCTCTCATTTTTTTAGAACCTGGTGTAGAGGAGAATAAGTCAAACTGTAATTTGCCTTTTGTCTGCTTGTAGGACTCAGAAGTTTCTAGCTGGTCCGTTCTGCCCAGGGGTCGAGGTCACAGCTCATCTGTTTGTGGTGTCCCATGATGGGAAGCTACTCTTCAGTGGAGGACACTGGGACAACAGCCTGAGAGTGACATCACTCGTCAAGGGCAAAACTGTGGGGCAGCATATCCGGCACATGGGTAACACACACACACTGTAGTATTAACGTGTGTATTAGTTTAATAATTTGCTTTGTTGTGGGCGTAAGAAAAAGACCCGCAGGACATTCTCACCTGTGTCTGTTCTCGCTCCTGACAGACATTGTGACCTGCCTGGCTACAGATCATTTTGGGATTCATCTGATCTCCGGTTCTAGGGACACTACCAGTATGGTGTGGCAGGTCCTACAACAGGTACATTATACAACATACTGAGTTCATATTTACCCAGTGTTCAAGGAGTTGGACTTTTTTGTGGTGAGTACATTCGGGAATAATAGGGTTGTGTTGTTGGTGGTCTGTAGGGTGGTGCCCCAGTGGGACTGTCTCCTAAACCTGTGCAGGTGTTGTACGGACACACAGATGAAGTTGTGAGTGTGTGCATCAGTACGGAGCTGGACATGGCCGTTTCTGGATCTCGGGTCAGATATGCATTCATCACATCTCAAAAATATACCTTATGCCAGAGGTTCTCAAACTTTTTTGTGGGCTTTTTTGGTCGCGCCCCCCTTTAAACCGAATGAAAATTTTAATGTAATTAAGCATTTTTTGTGCGTGTTTTTAATTTTGTGGGTTTGATGCCGTCTTCCCTTTTACAAACGGAGGTATCTCTAATACGTATGTGTCATTCATGGGCGATTAGTTCAAAATGAACTAATGTTTTATATGAATCGAAATGAACGAATGACTTGTATGACTCATCATCAGTGAACAATTTGTTACTCAAGTGACAGCCTAGCTGCGCATTTTGTAAAAAATGAACGAAACAAATCATTTACTTTACTGTTCGAGAGTTAAATATCCAAGTCAGTTAAAAGAATCTTGCCATCATTTGGCTGTTTACTGTTTTATTGAACAGTATAAAACAGTAAACAGTTGGTTGGCACGCCGCTCGTTCTGAAAACCATTGCCTTATACAGTGTATACTTTATACGTGTGTGCAAAATAAACTCTCAAATTGTAAAAACTGCTTGTTGTTCATCCTGCAGGACGGGACAGTGATCATTCACTCCGTCAGGAGAGGGCAGTATATGCACAGTCTGCGGCCACCTTGTGAGTCCTCACTGCCCCTGTCCATCATGCACCTGGCGGTGTCTTTGGAAGGACATCTAGTGGTGCACACGTGTGTTGAAGGCAAAGCCACTCTCAAGGTGACTCGACACACTCAACCTGCATCTGCTGGTTTGCTGCACTTGACTATTAAATTCATAGTATAAATGTACAATTTTTTATTTTGTTATTTCTTACACTTTTATTTACTTAGTTTTAAGATGCTTTGCATAAGAAACCGAGAAGCACATACAATTATTGTTAAATGATTTTACAATTGAATAAATTCAGTGAAAAAGATGTTTATTTTTTATTTAAAAAATACATTAATCATTTTATTTTGAATTAATTTTATTTGAATAACTATCAATAAATCAGTGATAAACATCGTACAATCTTGCTGTATTGTCTTTTGATATTTACCTAGGTTATAGGTTAACAGATTGTGGACTGTGGGAATAACATCTATTTTTCCCATTTTACTATTATAGTGAAATAAAAAATAATGTAAATACTAAAAGATGAAATAAGCTTTTGAAATCTGCCTGCGTGAGTTATGTTACGATGTCACAATTTACATATAAAAAACATGTTGATGTCTCTGTTTTCAAATTCTTGAGAATGATTTTGATCTGTTAGAGACACCTACTGTTTGTTTTTACATGTCTAAAGGGATTTGTTTTTGTCTCTGTGTTCAGGACAAGAATGGCCTGCACTTGTACTCTGTGAATGGGAAGCACTTGCGCAGTGTTTCTCTGAAGGAGCAGCCGACTGACATGTGTGTCTCTGAAGAATATGTGGTCATGGGCAGTGAGCAGGGCTTCCTGGCTTTCAGAGACCTCTACAGGTTAATGAATACGTATATGAATGATAAGAAATATATTATGAATCTTGACAACTACACATGATATATAACTATTTATGATACACAAAATATACATACACAAATGTTCCAGTCTTATTTATATATACATGTAAATGTATACACACACACACACACACACACACACACACACACACACACACACACACACATACATATATCATTTTTATTGGCTTATAGAGTTCTTTAACATTTCAAAAGAACAAATATTTGAAAATAGGTATCATCTCAAATTGTAGATGTGTACTTAAAATTACAGGGTTTTTTTTTCGTCTTTTTCGTAAGCAACTGAATAGTTTTTCTGGTGTAGTATTATTCAGAATAGTTTTGTTTGGGTGACTTCTGTCTGTTCTAACGTCCTACCAACGACGTCTTTGTTTCCTTGGCAGTCTGGGATTGTGTGTGTCCCCTATGGCCATGCGAGTGCCCATCCGATCAGTGTCCGTCACAAAAGAACAATCGCATGTGCTGGTGGGACTGGATGATGGCAAGCTCATCGTGGTGGGAGTTGGCAAACCAGCAGAGGTAAAGAACTCCTTCAGGAACTACATCACTCAGAGGATGGAGGGCTCGCCCCTCATGAATACGCTGAGGGTGCGATCTCCTGCCCGCCTGCTTCATCTCCGAGACCAGAACACCTTCAGCCCGGGAAGCATCTGAATTTCCCACACATTACCAAGAAATTTAGTTTCTGCCTCTTCACCCAGAGATTCCTGCTTAGTGTAACAGTGGAGTGGAATTGGGAATGGAACACACAAACTTGATGTTGCCAGCACCATGCTTAAGCTCAGTCAATCAAGCTCAGTCCAAATGCAGTCTTAAAATCATGAAGAGATGTGTATTTTATCATGCAAATGATTGAGTACCAAGGTAATATTTAAATTTATATTTTTTCAGTGTTTTTATTTATTTATTTTTTATTCTATCAAAAACACTGTTTTACATTGTTACAACAATGTTCTAATAACATTAGCATGCTAACACACACGCTATGACTAAAAACTTGTCGACACTGGATTTGAGGAATCTGTCCAAAATGGACAGAGTGACACTGTGGTGTATGATGTGCACATTATTTTTTTTACGCTGAAGCACTGATGGCGAGAAGAAGTGGTGATTTGTTCTCTTGGTTCAAGACCAAAAGAAGGCGGCAGTGCTTCCTTGTTGTAAAGAATGACAAAACTCAGTAGCTGTGTCACTGGTTTGTTGCTTCAAAATTTTTAGTGCTGTCACATAGCGTGTTAGTCACAAAACCCTCTTAACTAAACTTAGCTAAGTTTAACTAAACTCGGATGAATTTGAAACTGGGTTTTCTTGAGTTATTACTGGTACAAACTACAGTGTTTGGGTGATTGTTTACTAGTGTGTCGTTTGCATGAGTGCCAATCATCGTGACGAGCTGTGGCTTTATTTTGTTTACATGCTTATATTGAGGCCTCAAAACCATTTGTACTTTAGATGTGTAGCGGAGAGGTTTTTTCCCAAAAAGATTACTACAGTACTAAATTCATAGTAAAAACATCTAAGTGCATATTAGTATTGTTTATGACCAACTGCATGGCCATTATGCTGGGATTGGGAAGACTGAGATCATCATTGTTCTGTCATTTTTAAGTTCTCAACTGAAGTGGAGCCTTTGTTCTAGTCACAGACCATGTCATGCACACTCATCACTCATCCTTTTGTTTTCTCACTCACTGTTTTCTCCATCTTTATCCTCCCCTCCCCTCCTCTCCTCTCCTTTGCTTTCCCTTCCTCAGATTCGTTCTGGCCAGATCACGAGGAAACTCTGGGGTTCCAGTAAACGTCTTACACAGATCTCGTCTGGAGAAACGGTTTATCGCACTCAGGATGATCCTTGACCCCACCCCCTATAACACATCCTGCGTCGTCATTGGCCCACTTGTTGTTTTTTGCTCCTTGCTTTCTGATTCAGTTTTTTGAAGCAGTATGAAGGATTTCGTTTAGTACCGGTGTGTTGATCTGTGTATATTAAGCCAAATGGACCTTTGTGTGTGTCAGTGGTTAGACTGGTGCAGGCACCATATAGCTAGTCTGACAATCCTGATGTTGACCACCCTGAACCCCGTTCCACCTCCTTCCAAATTTTTTATTCCATTTTTTTTTTTTACATTATTTTAACAGGTTCTTATCATTTATTTCTGTTAAGTGCCTTTAGTTCACAGATGTTTTTTTGTTTTATTTATGTATGAGATCATAGCAATTTAATTTTTTTTTCATTAATTTTTTCGAAATATCAGTACAAAAAATGAACACTGTTCTATAATCAAATTTGATTATTTAATAACTAATCATCATTACTTGAAACGTGTAGTTGCTTCAGCGTGAAGAAAAAGACGAGTTTCACTGCTGTTGTTCATTTTACTACAAATTGTGAGCTATTTAAATTTTGAGATCACACTGCGTAGCTGCTGTAATAATCTTTTTATGGATTAAACAAAACAACGAAATTTCTAAGGGCTTTATGTGTCACTACGCAATACATACAGTACCTCAGATGCCCCGCAGTCTTCCTTGGGTCAAAACAGACACCACACAGAATATCGCTAAAGCCAGTGCTGCATATTTGAATATACTGAATATCTTTATATTTGATTTTGCATTTTATAAGCCATGTTTACTATGCAGGTGAACTTACTGGACGTTTTGAGGTCTGAATGCAAGTTTATTTTCTCCACCGCTTCCTATAAAAACAATACTATCATACTGTAAATGTAAGTTCCATAAATATTCCTTACTAAAATTATTAGAGGTAATTGTTTTTATGTAAAAACTAATATTTTTGGTGATTACATATGTTATATGTGGTCTTTTTTTAAGAAGATATAAATATTTTGATGTATTTTTGGTGAAATTCATTCCTTTTCCTGACAAACCAACCATTGTGGTTATAGTGTATAGAAATGCAGAGCAATATTACAAATGATATCACCAAATCTAGGTTGTTCATTTCTCTAGTGTGTTCTTGGTTGATTTTGAATTGGTGCTGCCGTCTGGGGAAAAGTTTCTTTTGACTTCCAAGGGGAATGTGGTTTCTGGTTTACTTTCTGTCACTAATGCTTCCTGTATACACACACTATTGATATGTATGCTTTAAATGCTTATTTTTACAATATTTTTATTAGAGTGCCTTTTTAGTGTGTTGAACGTTAGAAGTCCTTATCCAAACGCTTAGAGAATGACTTTTTGTGACCCCTGTGGACAAGCCACTGTCTTCAACAGCAACCAGAAACTTCAACATTAACCCAAAGCCAGACTTAATGTGACTTAATGAGCTGCTTAAAGTGTGCGTGTGCGTGTGCGTGTGCGTGTGTGTGTGTGTGTGTGCGTGCGTGCGTGCGTGCGTGCGTGCGTGCGTGCGTGCCCGCTTATTTATAAATTTATTGTGAAATTAATTGTAAAGCATAAGTTTATGCGGTTTATTTGCGGTTTTGAGGTACAAACAAATGTTACGGTTGTTTAAAATGTATTTATCTGCACAGAAAAAGTGCGTGGTGATATACAGAATGATTTATGATTAAAGGTTGATTGAAAATACATTGTGATCATCAGTTTTTTGTGTGTATATGTGCAAGGAACACTGCATACGTTAAAATGCAATAAATATATGTAGTTATATTTGTACTTGAATGTCATTAATAATATAGTAAAGATGATACAAATATAGTCATTGTGATTATAACAGGATGAAAACGTTACATTCAAGTACAAACACCAAAGTGCGTGTGTGTGTGTGTGTGTGTTAATATCAGGTACATTTAGACAATTTAATAGTCAAATCCACAATTTACAATAATTCCGTTAAAGTTGCCGGAGTAGATGTGAAGGAACGCTTAGACGGCCACTTTAAGAATTTGCCCGGAAGTAACAGTGAATACATCTCGCGAGATCGGTCGCGAGAGTAAACAGTCGCCATTTCTCGAAAGTAAGAAAGAGCAGTAAGTGTGGCGTCTGGCCGACAGATCGTTCAAATTAAAGCTGCAACCGGAATCAAATATTCCGGGAGAATAAATCAAACAAACGCGCATACGCAGACACTGAACGTCCTGGTTCTTCCACACCTGCGCAACTAGTCTGAGTTTTATGAGGACGGTGAGTGTAGTGATTGAGGCCTGACAGTAGAAACAAACCTCAGCTTGGCTGCACCATAACTGCTCTGCTTGGTCTTTACCATAGGGACATAATCGCAGGAAGAACAGCTCTGCTGAAAAATGTTCATTGACAACCTTGAGGCCTTTAAGACGTGGCTCTCCAAGACTCTTGAACCCATGTAAGTGATGCCGCTTTTGCAATGCTGCACGCACGTGCAGTATCTTTTCCGTTGCGTTGTTGCGTACGTGGTTCTAAAGTTTTCGTATGTATATATTGTAACGAATTACTGCGCAGTCTTTTGTTCCTAATGCCTCGTGTTTCCATTTATTAACAACTTTTCACATTTTAGAGTAGGACCGATAGTTGATGTACTGTCACGTGACCTGGTGTTGTATTGCTTCCCGTTCACGCGCACGCACTCACGCAGACGGACAGACTGTCAGTAATTTGAAAGCAATTCCTGAATCAATTGGCGTCTGAGTTCTTAAAACGGTTTATTGTTAGCATCTACATAATACTTGGTGAACTTTTGCACTGTGGTTCTGTTCAGGTTTACACGTCTCTTGGCAGTGTCCAAGTCATTGTTTTTGTTGCTAAAGATACAACCTTTCCTTTGGGTCATGTGTCCCCATAGGCAGCCATTCAAAAAAGATGAAACAACAGGGATAAAAATAAACGTAAAGGCCGTTTTTTCCAGGATAATGAGCAACTTGGAAATGAACTGAACAGAAAGTTTGCAACTTAACCAAAAATAGAATTCAATCGAAAATTTTACAAAATTCTAATTTGGATTTTTACATTTTCAATGGATTAAGTCAAGTCAAGTCAAGTCAACTTTATTTATAAAAGCACTTTAAAAACAGTAGACTGACCAAAGTGCTTTACAATTAAAACATAATCACATAATCCACAAAAACCAATCACCGTAAAAATTTACAAATAAATATACATATTACTAAAAAGCACACAAAGATTAAAAGGACTAAAATGTGTAGTTTAAATTTACTAAAAATAAACCAAATTGTTTACGCTCGGTCATATGCCATGGAAAAGAGATGGGTTTTTAGCCGGGATTTAAAACTTGTCAGGGTAGGTGCCTGCCTAACCTGCAGAGGCAAAGCGTTCCACAGCCTCGGACCCGCAACCGCAAACGCCCTGTCACCTCTGAGCTTTCGCTGTGTCTTCGGCACACAGAGAAGCAGCTGGTCAGCTGACCGGAGTGACCGAGAGGGTGAGTGCACGCACAGCAGCTCAGAGAGGTATTGGGGGGCAAGGCCATTTAAAGACTTAAAAACAAATAAAAGAATTTTAAAATGTACTCTAAAATGGACAGGTAGCCAGTGTAGTGAAGCTAAAACCGGTGTAATGTGCTCTCTTTTACGAGTTCCTGTTATCAGCCGTGCAGCCGGATTAAGTGGAGAAGTACACTACTACTTTTCTTGTGAGCAATGTGAATAGAATAAAAGTGGAGTGAAGGTATGAAAATGAAATGCTGTTATGCTTAATAATAGCATGAAGTGTTTGTCTTTGTCTATCAGCTGTGATGCAGACCCATCTGCCCTTGCAAAATATGTGGTTGCCTTGGTGAAAAAAGACAAGTCTGAAAAGGAATTGAAAGCACTATGCATTGACCAGTTGGATGTTTTTCTGCAGAAAGGTGAGTTTGGAGTGTGTTTTTAGTAACAAAACGCACTTGCAGTTCATGAAATGCTGAATGGTCTCCCTTATCCTTTGTGTATTAATTATGGTTACAGATACACAACTATTTGTGGATAAACTTTTTGAAGCTGTGAACACAAAGAGTTACCTACCTCAGCCCGAGCAGACATCATCTTCAAACCGGCCTGAGACTCACCAGCGACCAGAAAAAGAAGAATCAAAGCGGGAGGAGGTAAAAGAGGTAAATGCATCATGAAAAAGGGCATTAAAAATCCTAGTTTGTGAGTTTACACAAGGTGGTTCTGGAATAGTTAAGTATTAATTCTGAACTGTTTTTGAGTATTTTTGCATGAATGCATTAGATGACTGCACACATGTGTGTTTGTGTATACATTTAGCTACATTTAAACAAATTTGTCTGTTTATTGTCCTAATTTTTTGTATCATTTTGCCTTAGCAGCCCAGTCGAGATGAGGATAGAGACAAGAAATTCTCTCGTAGAATAAACCACAGTCCTCCATCAAGCTCCAGATACAGCAGAGACAGCAGGTGAGAATTCTGCTTCTAAAATACATCTGCATGTACAAATCAACTCACGCATATATATGTGTGTGTGTGTGTGTGTGTGTGTGTGTGTGTGTGTGTGAGTGAATGTGTGTATATGTATATGTGTGTATAAATATATTCTAAATAAGTGCATTTAACATGTATTGCTCTCACTCGTCAGCTAACCTCACTTCTTTTTGTTGAAATGAAATAACAGGAGAGTGGACGACCGCAAGAAGGACGGCCGCTCCAGGAATCGAGATTATGACCGTAACCCACCGAGAAGAGACTCATACAGAGACCGCTACAACCGCAGGAGAGATCGCAGTCGCAGTTACAGCCGCAGTCGCAGCCGAAGCTGGAGCAAAGACCGCCCTCGTGAACGAGACCGAGACAGAGAGAGGGATCGCAGCCGCTCACGGTCTCGCTCCAAAAGCCTTGATAGAAGCAGAGGTTTGATCTCTTTGGACTCTAAGACCCCTTGAATCATGTTTTGAAAATATTAGTTAATGAGTCAACACAATATCTATTAAACGTCTATTTTTTTATTTTAAAATCGCACTAAATTATATTTATATAGTAGCTTAATTCTAAAGGCTAAATACCATCACCGTTTTCTGTAGACGTTTTAATAATTTCATGCTTTGCTCTTCAGAACGAGACTCCGGAAAGTCAAAATATGATCACACTCGTCCGGATCGCCAGGAGGGCACAGCTGCCGATGGCTACCCGGTTCCTCCTTTGCCTCCAGGAAACTCTTCAGCTCACTTCCCCGTGCCCACCCTCAGTAGCACCATCACAGTCATTGCCCCCTCTCACCATGGTAACAACACCACAGAGAGCTGGTCTGAATTCCCACCGGATCACACACCTTTTGCTAGAGTAGCCCAACCCAGGAAACGTTGTCGGGATTATGATGGTACGGATGTGGAATTTCAGATTTTAAATGCAATAGTGCACAGTGATTAATGACAATAACAATCTGAATATTTACTTGCAGAGAAAGGCTTTTGTATGCGAGGGGACATGTGCCCTTTTGATCATGGAAGTGATCCAGTGGTGGTCGAGGACGTCAATCTGCCCAACATTCTTCCTTTCCAGCCCCCACCTCTTCCTGTCGTTGATGGCCCTCCTCCACCTGGCCTTCCTCCGCCTCCCTCGCTTCTGGCTCCTCCTGTGAATCTTAGACCACCTGTACCACCACCGGGCTCCATGCCACCCAGTTTACCTCCTGTAGCAGGTATGACACCCTAAGCATCATGTGTAGATGAAAGGTTATAAGCTATAAAACTGTTTACATTAAGTCTATCATTTATGGCTGCACAATATACAATTTGGTCATGTAAAGTTTGCCAAAAATTTATCACTTAATAATTATTGTAATTATATTAATAATAACGCTATTATGCTTTTGCAATATGGTGACATAGTGGGTAGTGTGCTGTGGCATGATCCATTTTAGACTCTAGTTTTACGGTTGAGATTCTTTCTGTGTGGAGGCTGCAAGTTGTGCTTGTGTGGGTTTCCCTGAGGTCTTCAGTTTTATCACTTCCTTCAAAGTACAAAAACATGTTTTATTTGTCTTGACAATTCACTATATTTGTGAGTGCTTGAAAGTGTCTGTGTTCTACTTTGTAATTGGTTGTCCATCAATCTATAACATATCCCACCTTCAGGCCCAGAGTTGCTCTCCCCATGACCCAGAAATGAATAAAATTCACAATACTGAGTAAAAAGCCTTTCTCTGTCTTTGTATCAGGTCCTCCTCCACCACTTCCTGCACTCCAACCATCTGGAATGGACGGCCCTCCAAACTCGATCACTAGTTCTATGCCCACCATAGTCCGGCCCCCTATTACCCAACCACCTCCACCTCTCTTCACTCCAGGTGTGTTTCTACAGGCACCGGTTAAGATATAAAACAATTTTTATAGTTGGTTAGTTTAATAAAGGATCATGAGCCTAAAAATTGTGAAAGAACCGTTAACTATAAAGTGTTTTAATGAAATATACTAAAACTTATGTCTTGTTTGGCTCTCTTAAAACATATTGTGCTTGTGTGTTTTTTTGTGTGTTCTTTATCTGTTTTTTTTTTTTTTCTGTATCTGGATCAGCCTCAGAAAACCCATTTCTTTGGCTGTGGTGTAGTTACATGAAGTGGGACAATGTTACACCTAAAATGTCTCAAGTGTGTTAATACGAAGTTTAATGTGCTATTTATGCTGTTCTGAACGTGAGAAGCCACTAATTATGGGTTTTTAACTATAATTATTGTAGTAATATTCCTGCCTTGTGTTTAAGACTTGTAAATTACCAGGTTTAAATAAATAATGTAGCAGACATCAAATTCTTGCAAGGTTATTCTATAGAATCAGATTAGGAGACATGAGTTGGTGCTGCTCATGGAAACATTGTAAACAAACCATGTCTTGCTTTATTTTAAACTGCAAGTTGAAACAACTAAACGGCGACTCTAGCTTGGACACATCTGAACACAGTGCATCAAAATAGCTGCTTTTCAGTAATAAATTAACTTTTATACTAAACCACTGGTTTTCAAATTCACAGACATGTTCGAGTCTGACATGTACAATCCTGAAGCCCCCAGTATGACTCCGAGGCCCATGTTCCGGCACAGAGTCAATGCCCGGCGATCAAATCTGATCGGCCTCACCATGGGTGAGATGGGCCAGCCTCCTCGAGGTGAGAGTCTGCACTGATTTAGAGCTTTACTAGAAACCAATGTTTGCAGACCTTCTCATCACCTCTACAATTCTTCTAGATAATATGTTAAACAGTAATAGTGCTCGGATCGTTTTGGAATCAGACTCCAGGAAAAGAGGACCTATACTGCACGATGGATTCATTCCTCCAAAGAAACCATGGTTTGACAAGTAAGAGTTTTTTGTCTTTTATAATGTTTTTAAGCTCTACACTTCTCTTTAAATAACATTGTTCATATTCATAGATGATATTGCTTCAGTTCATGCATTATTATTTCTTTTTCTGTCTTTTTCTTTTCCTCAGACCGATTTTCAGCAATCCAAACCATCATGGGTTTCACCGGAAAGTTCCCTTTTTTTTCAACACCAAACTATCCATCCGACAGATTCCCCCCGAGCTCAACAACATCAGCAAACTGAACGATCACTTCAGCAAGTTTGGCACCATCGTAAATCTCCAGGTACAAGAGAGGAAGTCAAACTTTAACTTTGTTGTGATATTTATTGTTGGGAAAAACTAACAGTCTTTTTTTGGTAAAAGGTGGCATATAATAATGATCCAGAGGGCGCGCTGATTCAGTTTGCCACTCCTGAAGAAGCCAAGCATGCCATAATGAGCACAGAGGCCGTGCTGAATAACCGTTTCATCAGCGTTCACTGGCATAGACAGGACGCAGTGGAGCATTTGCAAGCCGCACCTCGCATGGTACAGAAGCGTCCCGAAGACCGTTCGCTAAACCGCTGCATTATAGTCCAGCTTCTCAGTAACACTAACTTTGTGAGTTGTTTTTGCAGAACAATCCTGCAGTGAACACACTGAAGCAGTCAGTAAAGGATCGGCTGGGACCACTACCCGCAGTCCCACCCGAACAAGCCCCTCAGGAGCCTGGTGCCGCTCCACAGGTGACTGAGGTGGATCTGCTGTTTATGATGCGGTTTTCTCATGATGGGAATCATGTTAATTAATGTCTTTTCTGTGTTCAGAATGCAGCTAAAATCCCAGTGAAGGAGCGACTCGGTGCGTCAGCTGCTGGAGCTGAAACAAAGGTGTGTGTTAATGGGTTTTTTACGTAGTCTGCATTTTTGACTTTGTTGAGAACTACCTCAAGTAATTCAGCAAATTGTCCTTTTAGATTCTCATTTCACTAAATGAGAAACTTGTACATAAAACTTGTCTGTGCCTAATAATGATTTCAGAGATTAACTGTGTTTTGCTTCTGGACTGTAATTTTGTACAAAACCAAAGACATCAAGTTATACATTTTCAATGTGTCCACTTTTGACTTTTGAGATGAACCCTACTGTAGGTTTTCCTGAACCAAGACACTATATTCATTCACCCAATTTGCATTTTTCTTTTTTTATCGCTAGGTTTTCTCAACATCCACGGGTTTGACCAAAACAGTTTATAACGTCTCAGCAATAAAACCATCCCAGAAAGGGTCGACTTTTGCTACACACAACCCAGAAACCATTCTAAAGCGGAAACTGGTTTGTGTGCACAAAACCAACTCCTATGTTTTGTTTTAGCTTTGAGATAAGTGATTGTAAACTGCTCCTTATTGTAATCATCCACCAGGAGGCGCTAAAGCTTCAACATGACGTCAGAAAAAAGAAACAGGAAATTCTGGAGAAACACATTCAGACACAGAAGGTACACGTTTATTTTTATATTTAGTTGTAAGTGTAAGTGAAGAAAAAACTAAAAAAATAATTTTGATTAGCATCATTGTTAAATGTTTATAATACAATATTCTGTTCAAATTAAGTCTGAGGGGGGATATAGAGGGATGTAGTGTGACAGTGTGTTTCCTGTTCAGCTGCTGATATCGAAGCTGGAGAAAAACAAAAGCATGAAGGCAGAGGATAAAGCTCAGATCATGCAGACCCTCACCACCCTGACCAACAGCATTACCAAACTACAAGAGGAAATCAAGGCACTGTCCAGTCCTAATGTCCTGAAGACCACACCCAAGAGCAAAGCCCAGGTATGTTGAATTTATTAAATCAAACTGACCTGTACTCATATGTGCTCAATTTTTCATGTATTATCTGTGGTCCGGTTGTACATGCATTTAGCAGAGATGTAGCTCCAACATGCTTTAATTTGCATTACTGCAAAGCATCAACCATCTTCATTGTTTATAGTCATGTTGTGAAAGTTAGATGTTTTAACTGTTGTACATTTACTGTTTGTTTTTTTTCTTGGTGCCTTTGAAGAAAGTGTTTTTGGTTGCAGGCACAGAAGGAGCTTCTGGACACGGAGTTGGATCTTTATAAAAAGATGCAGGCAGGAGAGGACATTGCTGAACTGAAGATTAAATACACACAATTACAGCTAGAGGTGTGTCTATACTTAATTTCAGTGTGTGTGTGCGTGCGTGCGTGTGTGTGTGTGTGTGTGTGTGTGTGTGTGTGTGTGTTTTGAGGCAAGCTGAAACTATAGGACATTCATTTATATTAAGAGATTATTCAGATGTTAAGGGATGAATCCTTTGTGAAATAAACATGGTTTGCTGTAGATGGTTCATCCATTGCTTTGATCTGCAGAGTTATTAAAACTATTCCTTACATCTCACCCTTTCCAATAGGAGTCGTTTATTAATGAGACTGATCCAATACTCGCACACCATCATAGGCACACGAGTATGCAAAAGACAAACACTCACACACTTGCATAGTCAACCAGACACTCGTTCATACAGTTAGTAGATCAAAACACACTTGGTCACACACCCTTGCGAACACTAACAGTTACAAACTCGAAGCACCATGTCAGGCTTATACGTATATATATTGTTCCAGCAGAATGTAGTCAAACAAATATTTTTGTATTTGTCGATATCAAATATTCTTGTGTACAGTTTTTTTTCCACTTGGAAATACATTTCCACACTGCGGACATTTTAGATGTGATGTGACACCAAGCTTTCACACATTTGCCAGAAGTCAAAGCTGCTTTAAGAAATTTTGAGTGAGAGAATGCATAGAACCAGAAAACACACAGATCTGTTTTTCAATTTGCTCAGAAATGTTTCATTCAGGCAGAAATTATTTAAAATTATTAAATTCTTCTCTTTTTGCAATAGGCTGCCAAACGTGGGCTTCTAAACCCAGGACGTGGAAGAGGGGTCCATGCCAGGGGTCGGGGGTCCCTGAGGAGCCGGGGCAGGGGAATGCGAGGGCACGGGAGGGGTGCTCCATCACACGCTGTGGTGGACCACCGGCCTAGAGCTTTGGAGATCAGTGGCTTCACCGAGGCAGATCGGGTCGACCTGCTACCTCACTTTGCAGTGAGAAACCTTTCAAAGAAGGAGCTGCTGGGCCGAATGAAATGAAAATTAAAACCGGTTTTCTCATTCTTTAGCAATTTGGGGAAATTGAAGATTTCAAGATGGAGGACTCCAGTGTCAGTGCCATCGTTACGTACAGAAGTCGTGCAGAGGCAGAACAGGTTTGACTACATTTGTGCAATTGATTCATTGTTGAGCTTGAGTTATTTTGTTTTATTTATCTCATCAAACCTCTAGGCTGGGTTTGCTCTTGGTTAATAGTTGCTCTTAAGGGAGTTAGTTTGTCTTAAGAATATGTCTTGGATGTTCAGTTTTGACACTGTCTTGGTAATTTAAAAAAAGCTTAAAGTGACCTGGAAATGGTTGTAATATGCTTCTCCATAGTAATGACTTCTCTGTGATCATTGTTTTGAATAGGCGGCCATTCACGGTGTTCGGTTCAATAACTTGGAATTGCATTTGGCTTGGCACAAACCAACCACCCTTCTCAGCACAACAGATCCAGATGAAGCTGAGCACGATGATGATGAGGTATATCGGTGTCAATAGTGTGTGTGTGAGTGAAACCGTTATCTTATCTGCTGTCTTATCTGCTGCAGTTTGTGGAGAACTCGCTTGTGGACGATTCCCTGCTGCAGGACGATGATGAGGAAGAAGAGGACAATGAGTCGCGCTCATGGCGCAGATGAAGATCTTCTGTCTGTCTGCGTGGGGTGCACTGGATTTTCACTTCCTGTTTCCTTTAAAATTGTTGTTTTTAGAAACTAATTAGGAATTTGCCTTTTTATTTGACTTGTTAAACTTGAAACATACCACATTTGACAAAGAATCGTTTTTTTTATTGTTCTATATTGTCAAAACCATTTATGACTTTTGATGATTTTGTTTTTCTTTGAAATGGCTAATTTTGTTTACCCTGATGTGTCAGTAAGAGATTTCAGAATTACAGTAGAGTATTTCAAAGGCGTCATCACAAAACACGCTTTCCCGAGTGTTGACAGGCTGCAAGGATGTCGTTTCACTGTACATATTTTATGTCTTGACTTTTAATGATTTGTATGAATTCACTTGCATCTGGATTCATATCATGGCTTTATTTTGAATTGTAAAAAAAAAATAAAGAATTGAAATGGTCTAGACAAAATAGCTGCAAAAAAAAAAAAAAGCAAGTTCTGCTGCAAGAGCAGTACTGATAGAAAAAAAAAATTTAAAGCAGCTGAAAAAGACCATTTCAAGTCCCAAACCCCCAATACTCACAAAAAGAGCAAATTCTCGAAATATTTTCAACATACCAAGAGTCTGTGTAACTGCATATAACTGAGGTAAGCCTTTTTTATTATTAATGAATTGCTTTCTATACTTTCATTTGAGCACTGTTTTGCCTCTAGGTCATGTGCGGTACTGCAAAACAAAAATGGTTGAAGCTTAACACTCCACATATGGGTAAATATGTTTTTCTGTCTTCGTATTGCTGCATTTAGGACATTTTCATAGTCTACCTGAACTCTAGTGCCAATATTTGACCCTTCACACTATTTCACACACAACCTCATTTGAGCATCTCATTTGCATAGTGCAAAAAGAATTACCCAATCAGAGTAGTGGCAGTCAGTGATGCAGGTCCCACCCTGGTGCCTGTCATGAAAACTCGGCTAATTGTGAAGAATTTGATTTGCTGAGGCGTGTGTCGTGAAGCTTAACTTTACCCCCACCCACCAAGCCTCGTATTGCCCAGCGAGGGGCCCTTAAGTGGCCACGATCCCCACTTTCTTATGCCCTTATGTGGCAATCTTTACTCCTTCAATGCTTAGGCTCTGATCTGATGTAGACCCCTCCTCTCCTTGTTAAAACCTGACCTTTAACCTCTGGTCCATCGTAATATAACATTTTAATAAGCTTGGCTGGTTTAGTTGGTGTGTATTGTTGCGATGTAAATCATTGCTCCCTAAATAGAGCTATTTAATCTGGGCTCTGCTGTGCCATGGACCCCTGCTGCCCACCCGACTACTTTAATGAAGTGATGTATTTGTTAAACCCAAACTCACCACGATTCCAACGTGTCTTTTAGAAAACAAACCGTATAATGCGTTTAGCAACGAATAATCCAGCTAACACGTTTAAACTTGCCAGAGCATCTCTGCTAACTTGTTTACGTCTCGCTTGTCATTTGTAAAGACTCCTTAATCTGTAATTTATGTCAGCAAGATAAATGAGCCGCTTGCTTAACTAGTGTAGTAATTGAGCTTTACATAAAGGGTAAGCTATGTTCATAAAGGTATTTGAATCATTCATTCCTTATAGTCACATAAGTAGAGACGTCTGTTTCAGTGACTGGTTTGGGTAGAAGAACCCGCTAGCAAGTTGTTTGTGTGTTAATGGCCTGAGATGGGTGTTGATGGCGTCTCAGTCTGCCCGTCCTGAGAGAAGAGAGACTCTTTAATAATTGATGTCATCACAGGGCTCTATAAGCAAATTTCAGTCCCTGGCAAGTTCAGCCAAAGCATGATTAATTTAGTGTTTATCCCCACATTTCTTAAAAAAAAAACGCCATCTTGCAGAGCTCTGTTTGAGTTGCAGAGCTCTCGAAATCTTTATCGCTTCATAATACAGCCTTCGGTAGGAAGCCCTGATCCAGTTGAGGTCGATAAAGGAAAAGAAACGGCATTTCAGTTGAAACAAGTCCTTGGGTTAATCTGTCTGTCGACTCCTGGAATACACTGCACATTTCATTCCATCTACACATGGAGTTTCTGTCTATCTTTGGCCTGTCTTATCGACTAAAAATCTAACATTATGTTCCTAACTGTTACTTTACGGATTTTTTTATCAGTGATTTATGTGAATATCAAGAACACATGAATAAAAAGGTGAGCCCAGTTTGTCAGCATGGCCACTAGGGACAGTATAGATGTTGCACTCTGTATTTAACCATCAGTGAACACGCACAAACCCGGAGCAGTGGGCAGCTTTAAGCTGTGGTGCCTGTGGGCATGTGGGGGTCCGTGTCTTGCTCAAGAACACTTTGTTCGGTGGAACTCACCCGAATAATAAAAAAGCAACTGTGTGAATGTTTATGTAAAAATACAAACCAATACTCTGAATTACTTGTTTCAAATCTGTTCACCAATATGATTGTAATTGTCCCTGCAATTTTTTGCAAATCGGTGATCCATGAATTTGATGCACAATCAATACATTTTCACATTTGTGAACCATAAATAAGGTAAATACATTTAACATAATCATATACATAATCACAGGTAAATACATTTAAAGCAGGAAACTAGTTGTCTGGTCCAATTTTGAGTAACGCATTTTAGTTGGAACAAATGTGACATCAAATCGTGGAGTTTTATAATGGTGTCTAAAATGTTTTTTTTTTTTTTTTTTACCCCAATATTTAGAGATCAATAAAATGAATGCGTTTGTTTCTCCCAACAGCTGACGAACACGTGCGTTTGCAGTGACAACATGTTGTTTTACAGACTGAGCGTTGAAAGCAGGTATTTGAATGAAAAATAACATTTCAAAACACGCTCCCTCTATTTTCCCTCAATTAGCTGCATCCCATTTGAATGAAATTGCAATGCATTTTAAGCTTGTATGTTGTTGATATAAATTATAATAATCCTATTTGTTACACGCACACAAAATTCTGATCTGTTTTCTTTTAAATGTAGTATCTAGAATTTGATGTATTTACTTATCATTAGGATCATTTAAAGTTTTTTTTTTTTTTTTTTTTTTTTTTTTTTTGTGAAGATGAAACTGCATGTGATTATAGTGCTCGTCTCATCGGATTAATAGAGCTGTGTTTCTTTATTTCCTCCATTTCTCTCCCTTCTTCCTGGGTAAGTTGTGAAGAGTGGCGTAATCCGTCTCACTCTGCGGCGGCAGGAAAGGTGCTGACTGAAGCTCCGGCTGCTTGAACTTTACTGTGGCCTTGTCATGCAGACAACTGCCCTCAGCTGAACCACAAATCCCAGACTCCCCAGCAACACGGCAAAATTAGCTCTATAAATCAGAGAGGCTTCTGGGAATAGGCCTGGTGTTGCCAGGGGCAATGGATCATCGCTGATACTGGTGTCAAGGGCCACATGAATCTCAGTGCCACAGGAATGGAGACCGCGGGCAGATCCAGCCATCGCTTGTGTTAAAAATACTCCAATGAAGTCGGAGAGAAACCCGGCGGGAGGTGGTGCCAGAGGGTCCTGTCAAATTAAATGTTCACAAGTATGTCTCCTCACGCTTTTCTGTTACCGCGTGTAATGTGGAATTCATTCGGATCAGATTTATACCTGCAGTGTAGTATGATCCAGGAAGTAGAGTCGTACCTTCTGCTTGTTGTCTTCAGCGTCCTGTTGTAATTGTGTGTTTGAGCTGTGCACATACACGTGATGGAAAAAATTGGATGTAAACAGACATTTTATTTTGATTCTAAATTCTGCACAGCAAAATTTTAAGTGTTTTTCTCACACTCAAAGTGTGAAGATTAGCACCGTGTCTATATAGGTCCACATTACTGTAAATCAGTCAAATCTACACTTCTAAAATAGTTCAAAGATGATATTCCGCTTTTGTTTACCTGAATTGTAAATCGTGAGCTCCTGCGATTGGTGACTCGCTTGGTTAATTTCAACATGTTGATTTACGAACTAAACCTAAACGACGCGTGGTGTTGTCTGTTCCGCTCAGTTAAAGCCCAGTGATCTATTGACATTCTGATTGGTGCAGATGTGACGTGACAGGCTGTAATGAAGGTTAAAGATGTCAATTTGATTATGGGTCAAAGGTCACATTGTTTCACCTAAACCACACAGCTGTTAAGATGCTGTGTGTACTGGGGTACACACCAGAACCTTCTTTGAATTGTATTTATTTATTTCTGGACATTTAGGCTTTTTTGCATGACGTTGCTCCTCTTGTCCAGCGTTTGTGTGATGGATCAACCTCCCAGTTGCTACTGATTTTAATCCTGGTCCGGTGGGTTCCAGAACTGAGTTCAAAGGAGGTCTCAATATGTCAGCTTCTGTTGGGTGCCTGGTCTTATTGTAGGGAATATGACCAGATTGTATGGAAATGAAAAAGCAGTAAAAAAAAAATAAATAAAAAAGATCCAAGAGCAAAATCCATTTGACGTAAAACCCCTAATAAACGATTAAGTGCGCAAAAAAAAAAAAGAACAGTGGAATCAAAATCCACAAAACAACATCCAGTGAAGAAATGACAGACTTCTTTTAAATCAAGACATGAAGAAAGTCTTTTTTTTACTCAAAGTTGCATCGATCACCCCAGATTACCTTCAAAATGCACAAATTGTAAAGTGGTTTTAAACGTTAAAGAGATACTTGCAATAGCCTGTTTATAAAGCCTAGAGAACCTTATGTTATATGTATAATATATAATTTACCATATATTTTTATGTAAAACTATGTTTTCCTGTAAATGTTATTTAATCTTATCTAGGCATGACACTGTTCTGTATAAGTTCTGTATAAGTTTGCTATTTTTAAATGTTTTGTCTTCCATGAAATGGCCTTTGAAGCTGAAATGGCAATAATCAAAAATCCACAACTGTTTTTGAGCAAGACTATATGCCATGACTTAAGGCTGCCCACTGCCCCGGCTTTGTGTGTATTCACTTCACTGTGTGTGTATGTAACTGCATTGTGTGGGTTAAATGCAGTGCACTATTTTGAGACTATTCCTAGTGGCCATATTGACAAACTCTTATAATTTGGAAATGTTGAACATTGTGATTTTCATTTTATGGTGTTCTGATGCATAGAGCCTGGATCAATCCCGCTTCTCCTTTAAAACCCCGATCGGAAACGGACTCCTATCTGGACCCCCAGGGGCCATTCAACACACCCCTCCACCCCAGATGCTGCTATCTGTAAATTAGCTGACTTTGTGACCCTGCCTGTAATTGCATTAGTTTATCAATGTTGCACACAATTTATTATCCGCCAGCAACTACACGTGCAGCTTTGTGTGTGGCTCGCATGTCTTGCGGAGTAATTAGTGCTGTTATAGCGGGGTTTTGGAGTGGGAGTAGCATTGTTTTCAGCTTTCTTTCCTGCATCAGATCCGTTTGTCTTGACTAAAAGTGGATATGAAATAATAATTTAATTATAATTATTTAATAATTATTTGATCAGATTGACTGGTGCTTTAAGACTTCAGCAATCACTGCTGGCAGCTTTATTTTTTAATCATTATTTTTGTTCTAATTCCTTACATTTGTGCAATAAAGAAAATGTAAGACATTAATATCACGTTTTGCACTCAATTTGTTTTATATAAATACTAGGACTGTCAAACGATTAAAATGTTTTAACTAGTTAATCGCACTTCCTCAACCAAATTAATCGCGATTAATCCCGATTAAATCACAAATAATAATAATATTAATTCATTATTAATAATTCTTTAGTATTAACAATTATTAATAACATGAACAAGTATAGAATCTTGTAATATTGAATATTGAATTGTAAAACTTTAATTAATTAATGCTTTAAACTTTAATTAATGTAAACTCAACACAAAATAAACACTAGTTTAAATACTGTAATATACCGTTTTGACTAAAGAAAACAATTGGTAAGCCGGTCATAATAATTAAAAAAGAAATAAGTAATTTATTTTGAGAAAAAGATACAACGGACATGTATTTGTATATTTGTGTGGCAAAAGTATGGCACTGATAATTAGTCTAGCTGAAAAGGCTGATCACACATTTTTATCTAAAGGAACAAAAGTCCGACATATGGTCTGTGCGCAGTGCGCATGCGCACGCAGTCGTCTGAGAGAGAGTGAATAATTGAATTGCACTCTATTCTTTCTATAAGCGCGCTGTGTTTTCAGCTTTGCAAAAACTGTACAAATAATACTGAATGGTTTTGAAGTGAAACTCGAAAACCGGAAGTGGTATTAGTAGTTTATTGTCATTACAGCATTGGGGTACAACATTGTAACGAAATTACGAGAGAGGGCCGCAGCATATTCAGCGCGCCGCCACTATCTTCTTGAAAGAAAACGGAGTCAGAGCAGTGCATTCCAGACAAACAGTTGCAGACATACAAGGTTACATTTTACTACGTTACGCACAGGTCACGTGCGCTGGAAACTTTTTTTCTTGAGACACACGAGGAATTTGACAGAAAAGACAATGTTGAGAGCAGGCGTGTGAGTGCACTTATCAGTATTTGTCAAATGTTGCAGTTAGTCTCCCAACAGACATAACAGACTGTCAGGGTGGCCTTGGAAGACAAGCCCGAGCTGATCCTGCGTTCTACAGCCACGTTGGGGTGGGGGTGGGGGGTGGATTACAGACAATTCAAAGCCAATAAAGACAATTTCAGATTCATGGTTAATTTCAGAATCATAATCAATCATGACAGTCACTGAGGGCAATCCTTCCTGACAGTGTGGAGAAGTGTGGACATCTCCTGTAGTCCTGCAGAAAAAGTCCAACCGTCAGAGCCAGCCCACGGTCACTCTGCTTCCCGATGTTGTCCGTACGTCTCCGTCCTTCCTCGGCGTGGCTAAGATGTTACTATTTAGTCCATCGAACCGAGCCAAACCGCTGATGTCATCCCGATGTCCGCACAATCAGCACCTCCAGGGTCTTCTTTAGATCCGTGTTCGGCCGGGCAGCCAATGATGCCTCCCACGGCTTTTCCCAATCTTCTGATACACCAGAGTGATACCTCTGCCAATCTGTATCAGTCCGGTGAAAAGCCAAAACATAAATTGATCTTCCACGTCCTCAGAGGACAACGATTCCTGGCAGCTCGAGCGCTGAGTCTCGGACGCACCCAGCAGCGAGTGTCCCGTGAGGTCAGGTCGGTTCCCCGTGAGGTTCCTTCTTTGGGGAAAACATTTTCCAAGTGCCGGAAAAACAGGAATGTGAGATTAGTGGCGTTAATACAATCGTATTCTGTTAATACAATCGTATTCTGTTAATACAATCGTATTAACGCGATTAAACAAATTTAATTAATTGCATGAGTTAACGCGTTAACTTTGACAGCCCTAATAAATACACATTTTTTTAATGTAGCGCCTGTTTCTGTGTTTTGTCCATTTGTATTTCAAGTTATTTTTCTCAAAAACCATGAACACGTTACTTTTCCATAGCGTCTTTATTTGTCAGCAATCGATGCTTCCAATGTGAGTTCAAACATCATTCCTTATTTTCTCTCTCATTCCTGCCGAGGAGATTGAGGCGTTATACCTGCAGTGATCGATGTACCAGCTAGGTGGCAGCAGCGAGCTCGTTAAAAAAAACTTCATTGCATAAATTCTAAAATTTTAACCAAAAAAGACACCAACAATAAAGACACGTGTGTGTGTGTGTGTGTGTGTTTGTGTGTATAACCAAAAGATATTATGAGTTTGTTGTTTTATAGCCTGAGTCTTTCTCCTGAAATGCTGCTTTGTTCTCTGGTGTGACACTCGTTTCCTCTGAATATTTCAGTTGACTGGAACCTTCCACATTCCGTGCTGATGTCCTGCGTCACATGTCTTTCTAAAACAATTTTATGTATGTCTTTCCTGCTTTAATAATTCCCATTAAATGTTGGAGCTGGCGGCTGGTTCTCTGGTGCTTGGTGTGATGTGTGAAGCCAATATTTGGGCGCCATAATTAGGACTGTTTTACAAGTCAGATGCAGCGACGATGACAGTCGCAAAATATGAGCTTAATAAAAAGAGCCAGCTGAGAAAATGCCTCCCTCTTTCTCTTGTCTTGCCTAAAATCACCTCAAGCCAGTAATGATTCTCTCCGGCTCACGTCCGCACGCCGCCATCTTTCAGTCTGATATACGACCAGTGTGTCCGTATCACCGTCAGATCATCATGTATTTGCATGTGCCGGCAGCCATGTTGCAACCAGACACCTCTAGTTTACGCTCAATCGTTACAGCTTTGGAAATGTATGTAGATGTAAATGTATTAGTGGCAGTTGTGGTTCAGTGATATGGAGGTGGGCTTTACTGGGTCGAATCTCGGACCTTTTGGTTTTACAAGTATCTTTAAGCAAAACACTGACTAATGCCTAATCCTACCCACTGCTCCAGGTTGATTGTAAAATGCAGAGCATAATTTTGATTCGGCTCCTAGTGGCTTTTTTGACACTTTTTTTTTTTATTATTATTTTTATATGTATACCACATATTTTCCAATAGTAGCCCAGCCATTTGTAAAAAAAAAAAAAAATAAATTTCAGATGTTCCGGCTCTTATTCGCTTCTCAAAACAGAATGGTGTTTATATAAACTTATATAATGTAAACACAGTTCAGAAGACAGCGATGTCTTCCTAGGCTGCAATAAATGATGCGTTTCATAAACTTGTCAAGCCAGCCATCGTTTTGTTTTTGAAGCATCAATAATCTCCGTATCAGAGTCTGCGTGCACCATTCAGTTTTGCTCAATAATGTCAACATCCGTTTCTCTAATTTTTCAGTCACTCTCACCTCCACCACAGTCCTTAACGTTTTGAACCATTTTTTCAATACAGTATCAGTCTTCCTTAATATCAGGTCCAGCTACTATTTTGTCGCGACGTCTTCAAACCCATTGGAAACCTGCGTCAACGAGACAGGCCACTAATAGATGATATACGGTAATGGCTGCGTTTACAACCTGGTAAAAATTTCGGATTAATTTGGAATTATTTTATCACTATACTCCAGATTACAGATCATCATTTTTGAACAAATACAGACCATTTTTCCGCATGACGGTGATGTGCATCATCACATTAATGTTGAGAAGTTCGAGTTAACTGCTAATTGTTAGCAACTGCTAACTCCAACGATAATCTGGTAAAAATCATTCTCAGCTACTTTCCAATTGTTCACAAAACGCCTTTCTAACAGGATTTGCGTGTTCCAGATGCTGTACCAGATGTTTTTTCAGGTAGTGTGAGTTTTACCATTTCATTCTTCGCACGGGACCTGAACCTGGTCAGTCGGCAGCTTTTTTCTGCACGCGTCCACGCTGATGGGATGGAGGTCACTTTGTGGCGGGATTTATAGCGCAGCCCTTCATTGCCCGGTGATGGGTGTGAAATGTGACGGTAAGGGAGATTTCTGCTCTGGTCATGAATACAGCGAGTACGAATTAGGTTTTAAAGAGCTGCCTGTCTCACTTATGTACATGCTGTTCTGTCACTGTCAGAAACGCTGAGGGGAAAAGAACAGGGACATTGTTTAATGCTTAATGTTACCTTGACCCACAGAAATATCGTTTTCAAAACATCCTTCATACTTTAAATATTACATATTGGAAATGGCCACAATTTTTCTTAAGACATTGTTCTTTAGTTGTTCTATGTGTACACACACCCGTGTATTTATATACACTGCTGTTCAAAAGTTTGATGTCATTTAGAAATGTCCTTATTTTTGAAAGAAAAGCACTGTTTTTGTCAATGAAGATAACTTTAAACTAATCAGAAATACACTCCATACATTGCTAATGTGGTGAATAATTGTTCTAGCTGTAAATGTCTGGTTTTTGTTGCAATACAATGCATCTACATACGTAAGTGTATAGAGGCCCATTTTCAGCAACTGTCACTCGAGTGTTTTATTGGCACGTATGTGTTTGATAATTGTGTCAGAAGTATAATGGTGATGTGTAAACCTTTGTTTGATCATGTTGGCACTGCTGGAAATAGTTGAGTTGGCTAAAGAAGCTATAAACTGACCTTCCTTTCGAGCAGGTTGATAATCTGGAGCTTCACATTTGTGAGGTCGATCAAATGCTCAAAATAGTCAGAAATTAGGAACTTTGATGTGAAACTCGACAGTCTATCTTTGTTAAAGTATGAATAAAGTGTGACTTTTCATGGAAGACACAACATTGTTTAGGTGACCCCAAATGTTTGAACTGTAGTGTATGTACGTATATTGTGTATGTTTGAATTTCGTATACATACACACGTACGTATACTGTACACACACATATATTTACACATACAGTGTATATATACACGTATATGCATGACGTATCTGTATGTATATGTATTTATGCTTCTGTGTGTGTACACTCATTTGTGTGAAGTGAGGTAATTGTCAATATATGTGTATATATTATCACACATACACTCTATACGGTCTGTATATATATATATATATATATTTATATATATATATATATATATATATATATATATGTTCTTCCTGTTACGTTTTCTGTCTTCAGTGATGAATCAGGCCTGTGACTTATGGACGTCGGACGTCACTGGAATAGAAACGTCAGCTGTAATGGCTGCGCTCTCCGTGCCGGAGGTGAGCGAACGGAGTGATGTGATGATGATGATGATGAGATCTTCTCTAATGTCATAAAGCAGTGTTTAAATATTTTAATTTCATTTGTCAAGCCAGCGCTTCCCCGTACTCCATTACTCCGTTAACCATCCCTCATCAGCCGAATCAGTGCATTATTCATCAGCACTAATTATTTTCACATAACGTCTGCCCTGATATATTTAACCCTCGCATTATATCTCCCCATAATGGCCTTGTGAAATTGAAGTGGAGTTGGAAGGCTCATTTAAAGAACATCAGAGAGATGAGAATGAGTGAGGCGGGAGGCTGAGGAGTTTTGTGGAGGATCCCGACTGAGTCAGGACATTTGTTCCTGTCTGATTTGCATGGTGGAGGAGAAGAGAGGTCGATTCCAGACGGATGAGTGCGTGTCCTGCTTCTCCCCTTATCCAGAGGCATTTCTCACTGTTGCGGGATCTATGTGTCTGTTTTATAAATCTATCAATTCTCATTCTCTCTATCATCACCCATTCTCCCTGTCTATACATCTGTTTAGCACTCATCCTCTATCCATCGATCAATAATTCTATATAATCATTCAGCAATCTATAGCTCATTTTCTTGTTCCATCCAGCTATCCAACAATAGATGACCATTGCATCTGGCTCAAATGGTTGGTCATCATGCCAGAGGGTGTCCCATCTCAGGCCCGTAGTTGTTGAGTTAGGCGCCAGCTCCCTGTGACCCAGAGATGGAATAAGCGGTAGAAAATGGATGGATGGAAAATCAAGATTTTTTGATCTCTAATGATTGTCTTGGAAAGTGTAGAACAGAGAAAAGCTCAACACTAATAATTTCGTCTCAACGCTGCATTATAAACAAAGTTATGCAATTCAATGTTATGCAAACTTGCCCTATCATTCTGTTGTTTAAATCATTAAAGGCTGCTCTTAAGAAGAAACATTTTTCATGTCTCACCAATGAAAATTTTACATTAAGCACTCAAGTCTTGTGATGCCTTATACAGTATATTGCATCGCCTGTGAAACTAACTGAGATTTAGAGTTTATACAAGAGTGAAACCCTTATTAGTCACAAAATTGAGCTACTTAAAGCTCTGTATGTTTTACCCATTTCAGATGCAGCACAGGATTCGAACAAGTAGCGACATACACTGTAACGTGTGTGTTTGTGTGTGTGTGTGTGCTTGTAAGGAGATAACACATTCCTTATATTATCAAAATCAATGGTTTTTGTTTAATTACTGATATTCAGTCCGGCGTTCGGTGCCAAAATTGCCGTGGGATTTCCAGAATGATCTCTCATCTGCAGAGGAGATTCAGATTATGAAATATTCACGTCTAATTTTCCCCCATCAGCCATCTGAAAGAGTGATAATTACCACCAGCCTAACATTGTAATTCATTGTGTGGCCAGTTGTCACGACAGAACCTCCATGACACGCTTAATAATTCAGTGAAGGGGGTCCGGAAGCCCGGCCCGCCATGTGCTTTATTTCACTGGATTTCCGGGGCATCACACTGATTCAACCTCAGTGCCAACACTCCAGAAGCTTCACAATCCTAATGCCTGTCCCAGCGGCAAATCTAACATATTATTGCTGTCTTTTGTGAAAATGTATAGATAAAAGGAGACATATTTTCAACAGTAAAAGTAAGACGTCCAGATGTGTCTGTGTGGGTGTCACATCTATTACGTGAACATAAAGGACACGTTTTGCTCACTTTAATGACCCTCGTGAAATCTGTAGGGTGTCATAAAACACAAGTACCTCTGAAAGGGCAACGTCAGGCGGATGCTGAGGCTGCGTGGCCTCACGTTAAGATTTAGATGTGGAGTTTTCATAACATTTAAGACGTTTTCTCATCGCTTTTCAACTTTTAGGACGCAGTAATAACTCTTTAGACAGACTTGAGTGTGCTGCTGATTTGAAGCACTATTAATAAAGCTCATCTATATCATTCATGCATCTTTTATAATTTCAAGCATTTAAGGTCACAACTTCCCCGGTGTATGATCCATAAATGCAGCGAGGAGGAGCAAACGACGATATTTAAATGAAAGCAATCTAACGGACGTCTGTCTGGAATAATTCACGCTTGCTGTTCCGTCGCACTCATTTTATGCAGGAGTTTTTTTCTCTTTTCGTAATAAAACCCTCATATGCTTCGTTCTCTGGCTGTGACTGCATGATAAATCAAACCGCAGATATTTCAGCAGAATTTAGCCCAAGGAAAGGTAATTTAAATAATATCTTGCGCACAAGCTGCTTCCGAATAAAAATGATGTCTCGGGCAATATTTCAACCAATATGAAGGCGAGAAAATGATTTTCTTCCTAAATAACCAAAACGCAGTCATTCAAACAGGCAACCTTTCCATAAGCAAGGTTAATTACAGAAGAAGATCACTGACACGCCGCCGCCGGCCTCCGCACACGCGCGCGCGCTTCATTACGGAGCACGTCACGCGCGCGACAGCACAGGGAGTGTCGCGTGCGTGACTCCCCAGAAGCTTCTGTTCCGATTGGCTCTGTGAAAATTATAGGCACGTTATCAAATTCAGTTAGCACCAGGAAAAGTGCAGGCTACAAACTACCGTAGTTTTATCGTTGCGAACACTCGCAAATCTTTTCGAACTACAAAAAGATCGAGTGCCATTGGTATAAACGAGTGTTGTTGGATTCATTAAAGATAATGAAAAGAATAAGATTAACCGTTTAAATGTAGCAATTTATAAAGCCTAAACATTTAGATTAAAAAAAAATCCCACTTTGAATGGAACATTCCAGTGAACCTGTTTATGATAATACATAATATATGTTTTATTATATTAATTTTTTGTAATTTTTAAAATATGTACTAAGAAAGGTAATACTCTGCTTTCTTAACAACATTATTGTTATACACTACATGATTAGTCATCCTTTTAATTTAAATGAGATTTATGTCTGTTCCATGCTGTGTATAAAGTTGAGAAACATGCACTTTTAGATTTGAAGGCGAGTTTCCTTCTGGAAATGCTGTAAGAAACTTATGCTGGGAAGAAGACAACATATCCCACAATGCAATGCACACAACCTGGAACAACATTTCCCACAAAGCAGTGCACACGGAGCCTTCTCACCAATCAGTATGTGAAGAGAAACATCTTGTTTCAAAACTTTCCATAACTTTACTCTTTAGGGCCAAAAACATAGCTGCACTAAAATTTCAACGTAAAATGATTGCCCAGAAAAGCACCCAGGCCTCCACGCTGCACACACAGCAGAGGGAATTCTCTTCAGGTCTGGATCAGGTGAGATGAGAGAGATAAGCACATGGCATCTTTCATGGAAGATGGGAGAATTTGTCTCTGTTAAAGGAATACACCACTTCTTTATTAAAGCCATTTATCACGCTTTGAATATTCTTCTCTAATGGGCTCTTGGACCTAATTACACAACTTTGTCAACAGAGGAGCAGGACCGGGCAGATCACTCCTATTCTCCATTTTTCTTTCCCATGGCTCTTCTCTATGCTTCAATAAGCAGACTTCACACTGGACTACATAACTTGAACTATTTATTTTAATGCATATATAGCATTTTGTTTAATAAGAGCGTCCAATTTTACACTTTCCAAAGTTTAAATTTGAAACTGAGAATGTGTGAAAAAAAGATGGGTTTGTTTGGTTTTAAAGACACACGTTGAAAATAGATGATATCTTGACTTGAATCTAGTCTTGAACTGCCTAAATAGATAACATTAATAAAAAAAAAATGCTATTACTAAAACAAGTTTAGTTGGCTTAAATGTGTTAGTGTTTGTACAATTTGAATTAATCTGCATGAACGTCACATTTTCCACAAAAAAATAAATCTTACACACAATATCTTTTTATTGTGGTTTATGTCATAAATCATCATTCTACACTCTACATTTAAACACACATGCACTGATAGCTGCATGAAAATTGCAATGAGAAGAAATTTATCAAAATCCATCTTAAACCTGCAGGGTGTGCAAATATTAATTTGCACAAAACAGCAGCCAATCACAATGTAAATACGATTAAACGTCCAATTAAATTGGTGAGATTTATTAGTGGTGGTTTTGTCACAAGCATGGGTAAGATCATTTTCCTCTGGAGAGAAAACACTGAGTTCCTGTTGAGGGTGACACTCCTGGTGAGAAGAGCATCACCTCTTTAACAACACAATAATCCAGTTCTCTGAAATAAATCAACAATGGGCTATTAAGATTTCCCAGATCAGTAAAATAGTGCTTTACTTTTTTTTCCTCTGTCGATTTTAAACTTTAAGATGTTTTAACTCAAATGCTGGCAAATGGGAAAACGCCCAGGTACACACACACACGCACACACACACACACACACCACACACACACACACACACACACACACACACACACACACACACACACACACACATATATTATTCTGTAAATTATATATACACAGGTATATACACTGATATGTTAAGGTTCACAAAAGCATCTGTACATTTTACAAACAGTCATGTTTATACAAATGAACCGGGATCAATATGGTTAAGAAGAATGTTCAAAAAAATCCTGAGAAGAGTCTTGTGCCTTCAGACAAAATGTAGTCATAACCTCCATTCTTCTGTAGGCCTTTTTTTGATTAGCCAGTTCAACATCCAGAGGGGAGAGGAGAGGGAGAGGGAAAGGGAGGGGGGGGGGCGAGAGAGAGAGAGAGAGAGAGAGAGAGAGAGAGAGAGAGAGAGAGAGAGAGAGAGAGAGAGAGAGAGAGATGCTCTCTGAACCACAATAACTTACCTGACATTTCCCCGAACTCTTCTGCTTCACAAAGACATCCAGAATCTAAGAGAATGAAAATTCAAGAAAGAATATGATGTTCTGATGCAAACAAAGCAAACTGAACAGCAGCCATCAGGTGATGTGAGAGCTGTAGCGTTCAGGATTACTTAGCACTCACTAGCATCCATGTCTGTCGTTTGGAGACTTTCCAGAAGCTTAAGAACCTTCTCCAAAGGTTCCCCCGAGCGCCGTGCAGCGTTGTAGCGGAGTTGTGCCGCGTTTATTTGTCTTGTTTCGTTTCTGGTGGTCTTATAAATCGAGTTTCGAGTTGAGGTAAACAACGGAGTGTAAAGGCGGCTTTCGGTGGCGAGGCGACTGCTGAAGGCGCCCGTGAATAAATCAAAAACATCGATCAGAAATACATTTTATGCCTCTTTGAGCAATATTGAGATTTCACTAATCAAAGAGCTTGTTAACCCAGTTGAGAACAACCGGTGATTTCTAAAGGGTGTCAATAACCGCCAATTGCTAATGAACTTTGTGGTCTAGTCAACATTGTCTTTTAAAAATAAGAACATTGACATTATTATAATATCAGGCATTAAACATTAGAAACACAAAACTGCTATTGCTGATGATGGCCGATAGAGGCCACTCTCTGTAACGTATGTCGTTTATTACAAAGAGTGATGGATATTAATACAAAACATTAGTTTGCTTAGGTAGGCCCAAGGTTTTTGCAAAATTAAAATTGAATGTCTAAAATACATGTTATATACAATATAGTTAGACAATTATAAGTCTGATTTTAACTAAAAAGTATATTTAACTATGTACATTCTAAATTGTATAATTATATTTTATTGTTAGATAAACAACCCTCAGCAACACATTGCAATTATAGGTTCACCTTTTTGATAAGTAACACTTAAAATGAATCCTATACGCCTAATTTGGCAAATTAATCCCACGTACACATTACATACCTTTTAAACTCTCATAGATTTAACGGCCCTTTTCTGCACAAACTATTCTGATAGAAATTTCCTCATTATCCCTGCAACTGATTGATGAATGACCTGCATTGCTTTTCACTTAATAGCTGTAAGATGTGATATTCAGTATTGGCAGTAGGTGGCAGGATCCATACATTGATTAAATGTGCTCATCTGGTGAAGGGGGCGGGTGGGTCGCCTCACCACAGAGGATTCATTCGCCACCAAAAAAGGAATAAAAATCACATAGGTTTCACACAAACACGTCAGATGTGTTTAAATAAAAGTATATCCTTGTTTTTGCTCTTGCCATGAGAAGTTTACATTCCCTTTTTGTGTGAAAGCAAACGAAACACAAGAGCTTAATTTGTGCTTGATTTAAAAGCATCTCAAGTTAAGCTAAGAGCAATTAGCTCTGTAAGGGCCATTAAGGGCCCGTGGTAAGGGCCATGATTTTTGATTTGGCCTCTCTGCAGTGCATGTCGCAACTAACCAACGGCAACTCATCTCAAGCGTGTGCGTGTGGGCTCATTTCATGCTATTTGAACACAAAAAAAGCTACACATCGCTATAATGCAAACACAATTAGCATAAGAATGACCGTTTTGAGCCCCCAGCCACAGAACTTTCCAGTCCTGCCATCATTTATGGCTTTGGGGTCCATTCAGAACCACAGGCACTGACATTACAGTATTACGACTCCTGTTAGATGCACATTAGCACTAAAAGCCCGGCTGCGCAGGTAAAAACACTGAGTTTAGAGCACCGCAAAGGAGTGTGGGTAAAGTTTACTCTTGAATCTAAAACCCGCAAATCTACAGTTGGGAAAATCATTTTGCTGCTCATTTTTAATAATGTTTTTCTCCAGAATGATAATTATTTGAGCTCAGTTGTCAAGTGATTAAAACCAATATTGTCCTTAAAACTAGACAGCCAGCCAGACAGATAGACAGTTTTTCAGGGGGAAATATCACACAAACAACAAATACAAAGATCAGACAGTTAATAGGTGTCATTCACAACAATTGTAATTTAGGAATTATTAAAAAAAAAAGTTAAATGTTCTCATTTATTGAAACAAAATGCCACAGATGCAAATACAGACACGATAAAGCTTTTATTTGGTCCACAAATGAAAACTGTTAACATTTACAGCGTCAAACACATGAATACAGATACAAAGCACATTAAATTAGATATAAATAATAATTATATAGAAGAAAGCAAGACATTTTCTACATATCGTCCATCGAATTTGACATTGAGAAGCACATAGTTTCAAGAAAACGCCACCCACAAAAGTGATTTAAAAAGTCAATTTTAACACATTTTAAGCTTTGCTGGAGATCAAACAGCCAAACATAAATAGCAAAATAGCTTTATATTTTTACATATACTCTTTTTACAATGTAACTTCTATTTTTATGAATGATTGATGTTTCATCATAAATATATAACAAACTTTGATTGCAAATTATTTTGTAAAAGCATTATCAACTAATCAATTTAAATATTTTCAGCCCTACATTTAAGTAGTACAGGTCAAACTGATAAACTCAATAAAAACAAATCAAATAAGTGCATATTTTAAAATGAAAATCACAAATAAGAGCATGTGTGAATTCCCATGTGTTTGAGTTCAAGTCTGTGACTCTCTGAAATATTGAAAAGTTTTTGTTTTGGCGAGTTAAGCATGCACCGATGAGACACAAACGGAGAACAATGGCGTGGCGTTGGCGCGGGACTCCATGACTCCATTATTCATGACGGCAGGACAGAGAGAACGCACTAATCCAGCATTTTACAATCTCACGCACAACTCATTAGCATATCAACATAATCAAGACCTTTAATAACACAAAAGTCTACGTGATTCATATTCCTTTATCAGTTTTAAATTTTTTTACAAAATAATACAAGCACAATTTAAAAGGTGCAGCAATAATAATTATGTTTTAATAATTTGATTCTTGGATAATTTTTGACTTCTCTACGGCCTGAGAAATTCTTTGGACTTTGCTGTTTTTTTACTCCATATTAAATATTAAGCAAGTAGTATTATTTAATATACTGTACTAAGTTGCTTTAATGTTCTGATGTGTAAAGATCACTCAGATTTGAGAGGCACTGGAAAAAACTTCAAATTAACGTCCCCTCATTTATTTCATAAGTGGCTTTTGCCAAACGAATAAATGTGAATGCATAATCCGTGACTATTACGATTTTATATAACGACTTGGAATTAGAGTGACTTTTCGAGAACATCATTTATTCATTAAGGGCAAAACAACTTTACATCACCTAGCGGTTTTAACTCCGTTTACCGCCACTTCATGCTCCTGTCTGCTGGAGTGTCTGTGACAGAATCTGTTTGGACCGGAGAAACTCTCCTGCTTCATCAAATCACTGTTGACAGTCGATGGGTTCAACCAACTTTTCCAGGCCAGCCCAAACCTGGTGGTGAACACGCTACTCGTGAAGAGCTAGTGACTGAAAACATGTGGGAAAACGAGGGATTATCAGCAAATAAAGCTCCGAACAGCAGAATAGCCCTCGTTCCCAGTCACTAAGCTCAGCCATGAATTATAAATGCCTCCCGAGGATTTTTCTCTTTCCGCTTCTTCTTCCGCTGTTCCTTTTTAAAGGACAGGAAAAAGTCAACAGTACACAGATAAAACAAATAGATATGATACAAGCCTATTGGCACCGCTATGTTGAAGAAGTGCCATCATTATGTGCGTCTGGAATTTAGGAAGGAGAAACTTAACGCTGTGATAAAAATCCAAATATCGTCAACGTTTATTTCACATCAACTTGAAAGGCTTGTTTTGTTTCCAAACAGGCCAATCAAAATCTATATTATCAGTCATGAAAAACCGAAAGGTGGTAGTAAACGGTGTAAAGAGTGTGTGCGGGGTGATGTAATGCTGTCTTAGCCTTAATGAATAAATGATGCGCTTGAAATTTCATCGTCATAGTAACTGCCTCGTTCTGTCGACACACACCAAACACACACACACTGATCAAAGACGAAGGCAAATGCGAGGTGCTTTATTTTGATCCTGTTTTACGAGTACAATAAGTGCACTTGATGAATATGTTTATATGTGTGTTTGTGTGTCTCTGAAGGACATAAAGCGTGACGCCGGGCCCGCCGGGGCCTCCGCTTGGTAATTGTGCGGGTGGCATTTTAGCAATTCCTGCGGCACGAGGGTCAATTTATCCCCAGGTCACTGACAGTGACATCATCAAACCGCTATTAACTCGCAAAACAATCTCAACTACATCCCGGGTTTGTATTGATGATAGGAGAAGCACGGCGCGGCTGAAATCTGCCCTCAATCTACACCTTCACCCTAACTCGGCCTGACGGACAAACGCTGTCTGCGAGGAGAGAGGAGGAATGGAGATGTCAGGCAGATGTCAGCACACGGATTGTCATGCGGGACGTGGACGCTTAGGTTTCTTGCTGAAATATGTATGAATGCCATTGTTTGCATGAAGACCCGCCAGACAAATCAAACTTGTAGTTAATGTTCCCGGGGTCACGCTTTCTTTCACTTCATGGTTTTCAAGGACAAAACTGATAATCAAATAGCCTGACATTTTATAGACAAACCTGTTTTGACATGTGATTTTGCCAGACTTTATACATGTAAATAAAAGTGAATTACAATTACAGGTATATATACCTACGTATATCGACTATATAAAAGTGGAAATGATTACAGATACATTTTTAGTTTTCAAATAATTATTACTAGTAATAATGTAAGAACAGTTCTATTTTTATTTAATTTGTATATTGTTGAAAACACATTGTATATTTCATTACATAAAGATTGTATATGTAAATGTGTGTCTTTATAAATGATATATTTCAAAAACACGCAAACACAATGTATATGTGTATAAATACTATGTATATATATATATATATATATATATATATATATACTTTACATACACGCAGACACAGATACACACAGACAAAATTGTATGTGTGTCCGTGCGTATGTGCATGCATGTGTGCGTGTGTGCATTTAATATAAAGTTTGAAATTATACATATTCTATCATAAATGATTTTTTGGTTTACCCTGCTTTACAAAAGAAAATATAGATCAAGACATGAAGTAGAGAGGTTTGTGACAAGACTGAGAGTCTTCTGTCCTGCTGCCTGAACTCTTCTCTATTGACTTACAAGCAGGAGGCATGTGTCCAAACGTACTGCACTGTTTTTCTGTAATAATAGCCAGCAGCAATGCAGCTAAATTATTCATGCACTATTCAATACAAACAGGTAGACACACACACACACACACACACACACACACACACTTTCCCTGCTCCGGCAGGCTTTATTTCACACATTAGAAAGCTCCGCCCACAGCTGCTCACATAATTGATAATTGGTGGAGGAACAGTTGATTTTAAAGAATTTCATCAGAAAAGACATTTGTGAGAAATAAAAAATAAGGTAAATAAGCATTTGCAATAGAGAATATTACACAAACACACCCAGGCCATTTTGTTTTATTTTAATAAAATAGGTTTTGTTATCTACATATATTTAAATAATCAGGAGTAATGTTGTGATATATTTAACATTTTATATTTTCCAATGATTGTTTCGGCTTGTGTTTTGTGTTTATTTATACATTTATTCAATTTTTTCGTAATGCCACCTCCATTGTTTTATGTTTTTTAAAGACAAACTGTTAAGATAAAAATGTTTTTCACAGAACTGTACTGAGTTACAAAAATGTATTCATCCAATCTAAAATACAAGATGCACACGAGATTGAATATAAACGGACTAAATATTGCTCAAACGTCATGAACACTGACTGTACAGCATTATGTAATCACATCAATTCACGTAGACTTATTTCATAGTCATTGAATTGACGTAGACTTATTTCAATCATGACTCCTCACACAACCAGACCTAATTTCTACATTTCTGTAAACTGAGAGAACAATTTAGAAGTTCAAACTGGAAGAGCTAAAATTCTTACTGTATCCCAATATGTCAACTAATTGTCACAATAGTATTCACACACACACTGTATCTACCGGCAACACACAGACCCACCTTAAATCATCTGATTGGCTGATATGCACAGTTGCTTATTTTCCCTGCGCTAGAGTGGGTTTCCTCCCGGTCTCCAATAACATGCGTTTCAAGTGAATTGGCATTTGAAAACTGATCATAGAAGTGAGCGTATGTGGGAATGTGTGTCTCACTCAAATGGTTGGCCACCAATCCAGTGTGTGTGTCCCGCCTCAGGCCCCGAGTTGCTGAGATAGGAGCCAGTGTCCAGAGATGGAGTACGTGGTAGAAAATGGATGGATGCTGTTACAATTCTAGCCCTTTAGGATTGAACTCTAATTAATGTCATGCCATGTTTTTTCACATTTAGAAAAAACACTATTGGGTTAGTTTTTTGAAAATATATTGAAAATATATTTTATGTTAATTAAATATGGAGTTGCGTTGTATTAAAAAAAATTTTTACATGAAAAGTAGCCACAAAGAATTTACAAAAAAAGGAGCGATAATACAAGACTTTCCTTCTGTTTCAAATGTTCTTCTCCAAGATCTGTTCAAAAGAGTGTGATTAGCTTAGTAGGTTAAGGGTTGTGAAGCGTCCCATTACTTGATCAATAACCTAGTCCGATGGGGCGCAGGACTTTGTCCCACCCTTACGGAGCAGAGCTCATATCCCATCAGCTCCCATCAACCCCCCCCCCCCTTCCCTCAATTATCCGCTAAGTAAAAAGATCTCTCCTGTACCAGCCTGGCCAAGCTGTAAAAGATCCGGCCCGTCCCATCTGCAGAGGGAAATGAAATCCTCCCTGTGTTCCTGCAGACTGCTGGGAGATAAAGGGGCTAAATACAGAGCGCTTACATCATCAGACGCCCTGCATCATCACTACCGCACTAAACAAGACCATCACACAAATGCATCTCAAACACTCAGCTCTGTTTATATTGACATTTCTACATTTCACAATGTTGCTTAATTTAGAGACCCACAACCTGTTGGGTTGCAAGCACCATCTCAGGACTTTTAAAGTCATAATTTGGAAATTGTAATTTTTTACAAGAACATTTTCATTATTTTAGCTTTTTTCAGCACCAGTAAAACAATGTGAGGGAATGTTGTATTTTAATTACATTTTATTAAGTAATAATTGTCCTTTTATAAATTATTCATACAGTATAGTAATTTATAAATATATTTAACATACAATTGTACATTTTATTCTTGTATTCATTGTTTACTTAAAAAGACATTATTAACTATTAATTGTATTGCTATAAAGTAATATAATAATTTAACTATAGTGATGTGACAATAATGACTGTACAATATAAAACATTAATAATTTGAAAGCTAATTCTGCTAAGTGTAATAATGTTTTTTAATAATTAACGTTAGATTTTTAATGGCTTTAACAACCTTTTTTAAGCCTTTCCATCATAAACATCCAAGGGCTGAACTTGTAAAGCGATTAAGCCATGAGTTGAACATTTCAGACATTCAGACATTGACTTCCAGCTGTGACTGAGAAGATGCAGATGTGAAAGTGACTGTTCCTGTTATACAACATGAGTTCTGACAGACAAAACAAGCAATCCTGCTCAATAATTGATCCCGAAGCAGTTATTTATTAAGACCCTGATGTGTGCAGTCGGTTTGACTTCTTCTCACATTTGACATCTTCTCACATTTGATTGCATGTGAACTACTTTTGTGTAGTTTGACATATGGTATTTTACTCTACCTAAAGCTTTTTCAGTGGCAGAATGTCATCTTTAAATATGTATTACTTTAGAGGATTGAAGATGAAAAGTTGTTAACCAGGCTTTGTCTCATTCAGACAAAAAAGGAAAATTAAAGTTCACAATATTACAAAAATAACATGACAAGTGTTTAATTATAATGTAGCAAAGAATATAACATATTGGTATAATATAGTAGTCTGAGGGTGTTACGGTGGCATAGTGAACTGCGCTCTTCCCACACAGCAAGGAGGAACCATTAGAGATCTCCAAGCCAGTTAGAGACTCCAGTTTGGTGCTTTTCTGTGTGGAATTTGCATGTTCTGCCCTTGTGTGGGTCTCCAGTTTTATTACACAGTTCAAAAACATGTGTCCAGGAGAATGGGAGTCTGGATGTGTGTGTCTGTGTGTCCTGCTCTGTGACTGGTTGGCCACAAATTCAGTGTGTATGTACCACCACATTGTTGCTGGGACTGGCTCAAATTCCCAAATATATACGTATATATACATATTATATACATATTACTATATACCTATACATATTATTTATACTTATATTGTGATTTTTTTGGTTTAGTTTTCCCAAACAAATAGAAACATTCTGTGTATCTCTTCCAAAATTCTAGATCTCTGGAAAAAAAAACCTCATGTTTTTGGTCTAATTTAACAGAACCACTTTGAAATCCAAGTTGCTTATTAAAACCGGCGTGTTAAGAAATTAAAAGTGCAAGACTATTGCAGCAACAATGGAAATCTTGACAAGAAATCCATTAAGGTCATTAATGCATAGCTGTGATTCCCTGAAAACTGCTAATGAATGAGTGCTTTTCAAGGCAATGAAATGTAAAGAAATATTTTATTTATTTCACTTTAAATACAATACTTACGCAAGCATAGAAAAAAGTTTCTGTTCATCATAAATCAAACTGGTGTAGATATAGTTTCTTGTAAGATTTACTTTGAAATTCTGTGTTCACACTCTATTAATCTTCACAAGTCTTCCTCAGGCGGCCTAAAACATTGGCACAAGGTCAGAGCTGGTGGAAGACACTCCTGCCTCCACCAGACAGATACAGATCTCAAGGTCCGTGCCGGCTGCCCGATCGATAACGTGAAACAGAGAAACAGCATTTAGATGAGCCTTTAGAGGACTGGATTTCCTGTGGAGACACGAGAAACCAGTAACAGCAGGAAAACGCTATGGAATAAAAATAAGCAGCAGCATCAAAAATGGCAGGAAGAAAAAGTGCTGGTGGGAGAGATTCAGCGGATTAAACCCTGATGCTGCGAGGTTTGAGGCAAATATGATATAATGAAGATTGAATTGACTGTAAAAGCTGAGGAGTGGCCTGTTATCAGGACTGCTTTATCGGGAAGTCTGGCTTTTCTGGTCAATACAGCACATGCTCATGTTGAGATGATTCAAACATCGATGAACAGGTTGTTGAGGGTCAAGGAAAAGTACAGATTCTGTTGTCACGAAAAGATTGAACTACAGTGGAAAAGCGCAAAGCAAGAGACAGTATGTCTCTGAGAGAATGTTCCCTGAATGTATTTTATTTCCTAAATGAGTGAAAAAATAGAAAAAGAAAGGATTGAAAAAAGGAAGAAGAAAACAAGTAAAAAAAAATGACCAGTAGGAAATAAGGGAATGAGTTTATCTAAGACTTTGGGAATGAGTTCATCTAAGACAAAATGTGGCTATGAGAGAGAGGGGAAAAGACTGGCAAAAAAGAAGAGATCGGAAAAAAGAGTAAACTAGAGAAAAAGACAGAAAGAATCAGAACAAGTGAAAAAGATATGCAACTGTAAAAGACAGACCAAGAGAGAAAAAAAGATTAGATCAAGAAACTGTAGGAATGTAAAAATGAGTTAGAAAAAAGACAAAAATGAGAGAGAAAAATATGAATGAGAGAAAACGAGAGGAAATCATAACAAGATAAAAATAAAAAAAGCAGAGAAAGAAAGGTGATATTGAGAAAAAGACAGAAAGAGAGCAAGAAAAAAGAAAGAAAGAAAAACTCTGACAGAGACACTAAGGTTAGAAATTATTTAATGAAAGAAATAAAAAAAATGTGAACGAATGAGAATGGTATAAAAAGAGACAGTGTGTATGACAGATGGAAAAAAGAAAGGGAAGAGTAAGAAAAGAAATGAAAAAGTCTGAAAAAGAAAAGACAGAATGAATACGAATGAGAGAGAGAGAAGTTAGGAAAGAGAATAAAGCAAATGTCAAAAAGGAAAATGAGAACAAGTAACATATTTTAAAAACAATTTTAAAATGTTTTTCACTCTTTCAGAGCATCTGGAAAACTGTCCCACAGAAACTGAAATGACGCTACTAGCCATATGCCTGGAACACATGTATAGGAACGTGTCTGTGTGTGTGTGTGTGTGTGTGTGTGTGTGTGGTGTGTGTGCTGGTATTCTAGGATCTGCATTTATCACTGCAGCAGCCAGAAAATCCTCCACATTCACAAGTCAAAAAATTGTAAAATGAATCTTTCATATTCCGCCCTGAGCGCAGCGTGAGTGAGTCACTGGGCTTTATTCCTGCTAAACAGCCCATTCATGCTTCTCTCTCTCTGATGACATTACTGAATCAATAGCTTCTGATGCAGCTCCTGTAGCGCTTTTGTTTCAGGCCCGTTACGGGAAGCAGAGCAGTTTCTCATCTCGGAGCTGAGAGATTATCTGAGGACGACAACACACCAGTCACTCCTGCTTTAGTGCACAACATAGCATCACACTTGCTATTAGATGAGAAGAGACAGACTAAGGATGCAGAAATGAAAGATTCAGAGAGAGGATGCAGAATGAAAACAGACGCAATAGGAGGCGGTTCGGAACTGCAGGCCTTAAATGACACAAAGATTCCCTGGACACAAGTGTCATTTAAGAGTTACATAGTTAATCAAGAGATCAATACACAATCTTGGTGTGTTTAAATGAGACATTAACACACACTGTCACTTTCCACACACTATTTTTCACTGTCATCGCAACATAAAGGTTAGAGAGCATCATTTCCAGGTCGTGACCTCAGGCTGCGTCAATACTGTCAGTTTATTTAGTTGACGAATGGACTACAAATGATGTTATAATTTTTTTTGACACTCATTCTTGGTTAATATTTACATACATGTTGAACAAAAACAAGTTTTTCATTTTATATTTATACATTTTTTTATTGATTTTCTCACCACATAGTTTTATTCATAGGCCTCATAGTTTTATTGTTTCATTGGTAAACAAACTGACAATCAGAGTTTCCACCATTTAACAATTTTAACCATAACAAATAAATTATGACAATCTATCCATTCATCCAAATTAATTATTCAATCTAATCCAATCCTAATATTCATAATTTCCATGCAATCATATCTGTCTATCCAATCACAAACATCAATCCATCCATTAAAAATTTAAATTCGTAACAATATGTCTATCTATCTATCTATCTATCTATCTATCTATCTATCTATCTATCTATCTATCTATCTATCTATCTATCTATCTATCTATCTATCTATCTATCTATCTATCCGTCTGTCTGTCTGTCTATCTATCTATCTATCTATCCGTCTGTCTGTCTGTCTGTCTGTCTGTCTGTCTATCTATCTATTCTATCTCTTTGTCTGTCTGTCAAATCCGCACAAATCCATTTTCATCTCCATCTCTCAGTCTCATCCCTATTCATCGCTAAGGGGAATGTAGCACGTGTGAGCTGCTCATCAGAAGGTACAAACCCGAGCGGTGGTCTGCCTCCATTCTCCCCGCAGCCAGTTCTGACTTTACATCTCTTGAGCTCTGAACTACAGAGAGCAGACAACACACACTTGAAAGCCTCACTGATGGATGGAGCGGCGGTGGCTAATAGAAACATATCGACAGGAAAATGTTGGGCTTATCTCACTCCTGCTGTACCACCACAACCGACGGTCCCAAAAGCAGATGGGAGACACTTTAGGGAGTAAAGGAGAGGGGAGTGAGCTGGAGGGATGAGGAGGTACAAATGAACAGTTTTATAGCTTTATTGCTGCTAATTCACAGGGCATCACGACTCCTGGGAAAAGGGCAGAAGGGCCCGACTACACACGCAGTCCTGATCAATGACAAACTCTGAGAATGATTAACCTCCTCACAGCGGGCGCCTCGGAACGTTTTCTAGTGTCGCATGCTGCCAATTCGGATGTGATTTTTTCATTTGGTTTATTTTGGAGATTTGGGAGAAAGTTATTTTATTACTGTAGTTTAAACACAGAGAAGTAGGAAATACAGTGATGTACTAACAAGTAATACAAGTTGTTGAATAGGTCTAAAGTCGCTGATTGACAATGACGATCTTTCAAAATCGATGTTGCTTAGGTCAATTTAAAAGTGTAAACTACAAAAAAGAACATTCTGACAACATAAAAGTTTAGATTAATATTAAATTAAGATTATGTTTTGGAGACCGATCTAATGTTTATAATGTAAAAATATACATATAAAGAAAATACCGACAAAATACACACGACTGACAAAACACAAACACACACAAACACACCTTTGTGTGTGTATATGTACGTATGTATGTATATATATATATATATATATATATATTTGTGTGTGTGTGTGTGTGTGTGTGTGTGTGTGTTATATATGTATGTATATGTACGTATGTGTATGTATATTATATTACAAAATACAGATATATATTTAAAATATAAACATATACAAATAAATAAAACACTAATTTATTTTTAAGTACACTCTTTTCAGTGTATACTGTACACACACACACACACACACACACACACACACACACACACAAACTGTTTGTCCTTTAATTTTGATAACATGTTCGAACATCCACATTGATGCTTTAACTAGTCTCTAGTCTGTGAGTCTCTGTGTGTGTGTGTGTGTGTGTGTGTGTGTGTGTGTGTGTGTGTGTGTGTGCGCACGTGTTGCATAGCATTACTCATCCATGACATCAAGCATCTGATCATGATGTAGGACTCAATTTCATCCGACGGAGCGGTGATGTAGGAGTCAGCAGGTTATCAGTTGGTGGGCTGCACCTTGTGTTTATTGGGATGGAGGTGTTGCTGCTGTAGAGGAGTTGGGGGCGCATCCCCTCGCACAATCAATGGAAGGTTTAACTCAAAGCTGGAAAATCACTGTGTAGTAAATACAGTTTTTATATAACCTGCAGTTCCCCATAGAGCCGTTTTACCCAAACGGAAAGCATGACTTGGAAACAGATGGATGACACAAATAAAAATATCAGCGTTGTCAAACTCACTGAAACGCTGAACAGTAATAAGCTCATGACTATTTCAAACCATGTTTCTGATGTACACGAGCCGTTTCCGGATTAACTGCAGGTGCTTGAGGCCTGAATGGGGCATTAAAGGCCGTGTCATTTTAGACTCCAGATGGAACTGGATTTTAATGTTGACTCAAAAAGTGACCCTTATTATATGAGAAGGGCTTGGGATTGGCCTGCATGGCAAGGTCCAGGGTCTCAGTAGAGAAAGAAGGTATTAGGGTATTAATGCTGAGCTCTGATCTGCCCTTTATTGACCCATTACTCAGCTTCCCTATCGCCGGACAGTAACAGCCCGGTCAATGGCTGAGGAAATGGTGACCATTCAATGCCAAAACAAGGCTTTTATTCACACACGTGCCGGCCACTGATGTGCTGTGTGTTGGGAGTTATATTATTATTTACACGTGATGAAGCATTACACTTCTTTTGCCATTTATCAATTTAATTTGTTGAGTTGGAAATTTCTTTTTATAAAACAATAGATTGTGCTTTAAACTGATCCAAAATTAGAAACAAAAAATAGTTACTTGTTCATATTTTCTCACAAAAATGCAGCACTGTTTGTCTTTTTGCCATTTTTTGGTCAAAACTAAGCAAATCAACATCCCGTTTCTGGTAATGATCTCAAATTACATTATGATATACGTACTGTATTTGTCTGTCTTAATTCTTTATAAAAAATAAAAAGGGTGTTAAATTTAAGCTTAGATGTTTTTAATTCTTAGTAAAAGTTTTCTCAGCATTGTGTTTCGTTGTTTATCATCTTTTCACTGGTTTAGTTTTTTTTTCTGTCTGTCGTCTCTCTTTATCGCATCATTTACCTAATGCATTTACAAGTAGTGTCTCTTTTATTAGGGTTGAATAGATGTCATGTTACCATCATGTCCAGTGTTATCAAGATTTGTAAAGTTCTTAATTTAGTCTAGTTTGGTTTAGTCTATTCTAACCTAGTCTTTTATTGTGCTAGTTTGAAGAATCGGAATTTTGGGTTTGTCTCTTGTGGCTGTTTTTGTGACATTTGTAGAATTTATCTTGTAGAAGCTTCATAAGTAACTTAACTAGAACTATTTAAAAACAAAACGAATTAAAATGGTTCTATAATTTCTATAAATCGTTTTTACACTGTAATTTTAAATATTTAATATTTTTATGCTACAATTTTAATATTATAAAAATACTATATTAAATACAGCATTATATTACCATTTTGCCACAATAAAGCCACACAAATATGCATTATGTGATATGATTTGAACTTTAGGACTGGTCTCAATAAAGCAACTGCTCCCTTTAACCAGCGGCCCAAATAAACGGAATCGACTTAGCTGTTATATATATAATATTATCTGTCCCAGTCCAGCTGTCCCCTACATGAGACCACCAGCCCATGCACATGTAGCTGTAGGGAAAGAAGGGTGGTTCTGAGACAAAGCCCGGTCCAAATGAGAGAAAATGGACCCTGGCGGGCTGCGATCTAAGAATGTTGTGTTGAAATAATTAGCTGGTTAACGCGCCATCTGGGCTTTCCTTGGCTGCCAGGCATTGGGCACCAGATGCCACCTGGATAATTTAGCCGCAGCGGTAGCACGGTGCCGCTGTGAGTGCTACAGCATCTCGCCGCTGGGGCCTAAACGCTGCAGCAAATGTCTAAACTCCCACAGAAATTGTCACCGTGGTAATTTGCATCGTAATTTGATCGAAAAGCGAGTGAACTGCATTGTCAACAACATCATTACCTTTAATGTTCATTAAAGCGTCAAGCCTTTCCATCAAGATTCAACTTAGTTGTTTTCAAAATACTCATCTCATCCTAAGGTCTGTAGGTTTTAACACACGCTGAAAAAAAACACTATTCTTTTAGGTTAATAAAACGACTGAATTTTCCGAAAAAGACACTTTCTTGCTCTTGATTATCCCAACCAAACCATCACGTTCGATGAAGAGCATGGTCCTCGTAACGTGACCGCTCTTGGTCTGCCAATGACAATGGGCAGTGATATTTGTAGGGCTGAAAGAGACCTGGTAACTTGATAAGGGTCTGAATTTACTTGATGAGGTAAAAAGTTCCTGAGCTCAGCAGCAAGAGACTGACGCTCCCCGAGGGCAGCGGAGAAACCGTATCTGGCCTGTAGGAGCTTCCCCTTTGGTAAGCACTTCTTATCACCAGGCCATCACTGCTGGCCGATAGCGCTGGGTAATATCCAGTAACAGCAGTCTTATGTGCGATCCAATACTCGGATCAATCCTCGGCCGGAGAGCTCTCATTATCCTCTAGAGGCTTTCTTATCCTCTCTGCAGCACTGAAGCAAACTCAATGTTGAGCTCAAAATACCAGACAATGGGATTTTTCTAAACTTGAATTACACAGAAGACTTACTTAACACAAATCTCTCTGGATTTTAAGGACAGTTATATTCTTTTTTGTCTCCGGGTGACGCTGAGGGTTTCAAAACGTTTGACAGATTGTTTTTTTTTTGGCAAATCTTTTTTGGCGAATGATAGTCGTGCAGTAAATATGTTTGTGCCGAGGCTAAAACACTGGAGATTGGGGGAGATAGACAGGAAGAGAGGGAGAGATACACGGGGAGATGGGAATCTGGTTTCATTCCTGTGGGAATGCTCAGTGTGCTGTTGCCTGCTTCCCTTGTGACCGAGAAAGAAGGCAAAAAAATTCTTAATAAATTAAAAAAGCAACTGCGCACACTTGTCTTTTTGCAACCTGCTGAGCCAGACAATAGAGGATGATATAAAAATAAAAAGATTACATTTTTTAAAAATATATAAAAAATAACATTGCCAACATACTAGTAAATTATCTTTTTTTTTTTCAAGGATTTTATGGTGCTTAAATTAAAAAGAATTCACAAATTGTATTGTTTTTATTTTCTTTTATTTCTTTATAAATGAACATTTTTAACTTTCTTTTTAAAATAATTTTAAATAATCATTTCATCATAGTTACAAGAGGCAGCAGGTCACCCAGCAAAGCAATTGAGAAATAAAAAAAGACTTTGTAAGACTTTGTGAAAGTTTCCTGTAGTCGTGTCGGCTTGCCTGAACGTCCAGACACAATATAATACAATCGTTGGCCTGTCTGATGTTCTGCGGATTATTGTTCTGCACACTCACCACCGGTCTACTCACAATTCATGCTTGGGAAATTATCTGAATATTTAAGCTCTGTAGGACTAAAAATAACCTCTGAATTGTTTTGTAAAATTCATGTTTATGCATGTTGAGACAGATAAACCCTAAAATAAAACAAAACACTCAAATAATTGAGTTTTCCCAATACAGTGCAAAAATCAAATGAACCATTTTCATGAGTATCATTTACTGTGTAAAGCGCAACAGTAAAACCAGCGTGTGTGTCTTACCTCTGGTGAGGAGCTGTGGTCTCCAGGAGAAGGTCAGGACCTCAGTGCGAGTGGTCGGATCTCAGAAGCGAGAGAGCCGGAGGAAATAAATCAGTGAGTGAGGAGAAGCTCCATGCAGGAGCAGAGCAGGACTGCTGGAGCTGAGCCGGGTGGACGGCTGCTTTTGCCTCTCCCTGAATGAAAGCAATCCCTGAGACTGAATGGGTAATGAGATCTCGGCTCCTGAGATTTTAGCTTTCTTAATCATGTTCATAATTAATTCAAGAACATTGATAATTTCATTACATTCTTTTTGTCTTATCAATAAATGATGTGCCTGCACTTTTGGTCTTGTGTACGGGAGGGAGAGGGAGAGAGAGAGATGCTGAGAGTGATACAGGACATGGCCATGAGGAGATGAATATGATACAAACATCCAAGTAATTATAGTGTTTGACCAGGCCAGCGGGTCGACAATGGACCGTCGAGTGGACAGTAATTATTAATAAGCGCTGGACGCTTCTTTCTGCAGCTCAATAAGTTCAGTTGGTGTTCTCAAAACTACGGCGGTGGTTTCGAATCCAAGGGAAAACATGGGGATCTGTAATATGATGAGAAAGCTGCTATATGGAGGCATATGCTGTAAATAATGTGAAGGTCATAAATATTTAAAAATATATAAAAAATATATGTTTTATCATTCTTATTTTCTAGTTTATTGATCTTATACTAATTTTTGATCTTTTCATTGATCTTTTTCAAAAGTATTGTACTACATTTGTGCAAGAATCATGAAATAAAACATGTAACGTGAGCTTGTCAATATGACCACATATCTAGAGAAGATACACACACTTACCAATCCGGAGCAGTGGGCAGCTTAAGCCGAGTGGCCGTGGGGCCTGTGCGGGTCAGTGTCTTGCTCAAGGACAATCAGTTATGAAACAAACCAGACCACTACTTCCACAATAGTGCTGCATGTTCAAGAAACCAACATGATGTACTGTACCTACATGTTAAAAATATTAAAGTCTCTAAATCACCATCACTTTCCTCAAAAACAGGTTTTTTTTTTCTTCTAAATGTAAATCACAGACAGTATCATTACATATATTCTCTAACTGGTTCTCTGTTTTATTAAAAAAAAAAGGGTTGAAATAAATAAACAAATGTTGCTCATTTAACTGAGTCTTTTAGAAACTGAGCTCCATCATGAAGCGGCTGTTGGGTGAGTTTCGAATAGGCGAGTACAGTAATCTGATGGATGTGACAACCCGCTTTATTAGGCAGTGAATGATGGGCCACACGGGGGGCTTAATCTGATAACAAGAATGACAGAAATTTCTGTTAAGGAAGTGAACGGGCAGTAGGGCAACGGGCCATGATTGATATGTGAAGGCCCGGTCTGTTGAACGTCTGGTAGTAATTCTGCAGATGACAGACGTGCTGGTCCATCAGACCGCCAGAGTGCAGGGTGGTCCGGTTCGGACTATCGCTGAAAGATCCAATGTTGGACTGTGTTGTGTCTTTGTCAAAAAAATGTGGTCAATTAAAACAGACTTCTGTGTTCCTCATCAGTACAAGTGACAGATTTTTTTTTTAAATTTCAAAGAAAAAATAAATGGCGAATGAGGGAGGAAAAGAAATAGAGAAAAAGAGTAAGATACTGTAAGGATGTAAGAATCGATGGATGAATGGATGTATGGATGTATGGATGGATGGATGGAAGGATAGATAGAAAGATTGATCTAGAAGTAAGGCAGTTGCATGAAAGAGAAGAAAAATGAAAAAAGAATGAAAAAAGGTGGCCACAAGCTGCAAGATCTGCGAGAAACAGCGGCCGTAACGCCGCCGGATATAAAATATTAGAGATGAAATTCTATTTATAGTTTTATTCACACGTGTAACGAGAGACGTAACACAGAATGAGCCCTAATAAAACAAGAGGCATATGGAGAAAAATAATTTATCGAGGTCATTTTGAAGGCACTTGATATAAGGTTTCAACAAAAACGTTTTTTGGCATCCTAACCAGCATTTTATGTGATGTATAGATGCCACCTTCACGTCCGCCCTTCCCAGAACACATGCTGTAATGCATGTAATGACGTCTGGCTGTGCTTCACAGGACAGTGGAAGATAGTATTTCCATAATAATCCACCTTTGGCTCCCAGGAGGCGTGGGGAGGAAGAGGAGGTGGTGGAGTCTGTGTCGGGCCGCATCGAAGCTCATCTGCTGTGCGACTCTGGTGGCTGAACCAGCCTGTAGGCAAAGCAATAAACCCACCACACGCTGAATAGTGTCGCGCGGCCCACCAGCACCAGCAGAGGAGAATAAATCCCAGGCTTGAGAAAGAAAAGAAAAAGATATGAATGGGTGACGCCAGAGACAGACTCGGGGTGTTAATATTACAGCGACTTTATTTAAAACGGTTTTTGTGTCTAAATGTGTTGTGAGTTCTATCTCAAGATATTATATTAAATATACTGGTAATAATTGAAGTCTTTCATTGTCTGAAAAGCAACAACAATATTGAATTGAATTGAAAAATCCTTTATTAGTCCCACAGAGGGGAAATTTCACATGATTTCATATGATTTTGTGTAGTTCAATCAGCAGAGCAAGTGTTCGCAACACTAAGGTTGTTGGTTCGATTCCAGGGTAAAACATATATAAGTTATATTCATATATAATACATTTAACTAATGAAAGATGTTGTTTTACCTATTTTCTAATTGCATAACAACAACAAAAACACTGTGTGGTGGCATCACAACTCGTTGGCCAGTGAGTTAAAAGAATAAGAAAGCACTCGCTAAAACGTATAGTTATTTTTAAACGACATGCCCTTGACATTTCGCTTGTCATTTAGCTCACTTTTACATGCATAATCACAAATAATGGCTATTTCCTGATGCTGCTGCTGCTTTAATATGTGTGGACTGAAAGAGGCAAATGTGGGAAAGTGAATGCCGCTCCGACTTTTAAAGGGCAGCAATGTGAAAGGGCATTGAAAGGTGTCTGGAGCGCGCAGGGGGCGTCATTCGCGCCGAGCAGGGGCCCCTCATCTCCATGACACTCTCTCTGGCCCCGCAGCGATCGCCACCAGGAGCCTCACTAATCAATACATAAAGCCTGCAGGAGGGCGGAGGAAAATGTCTTAATGTCCTGAACGACTCCAACAAACAAGCTCTTCTATGCACTATAACACTGCAAGATGTGTTTTGTGTGTGTGTGAGAGAGCGAGAGACAGAGTCAGAGAGAGAGAGAGATAGAGAGAGAGATAAAGAGTCAGAGAGAGAGGGAGAGAGAGTCAGAGAGAGAGAGAGAGAGAGAGAGAAAGACAGAAAAGGATAGAGATATATAAATAAAGGGAGAGGGGGGGGGTGTGAATACTAAGTGATAGATAGACAGACTAATAGACTGTCCGTGAAGGGAGAGAAGAGAGAGAGAGAGAGATGATTAAAGAGAGAAATGAGATAACAGAAAGAAAAAGAGAAGAATATAAACAGTGTGTGTATTTGCCTGTGAGAGTTAGAAAGAGAGAGACAGAGAGAGAAAGTGAGAGTAAGAGAGAGATGGTAAAAGAGAGAAAGGAGAAAAAGTAAGAAAGATTAAAGAACGAAATGTGTGAGAGATAAATAGAGAAAGTATGTGAGAGTTAGAGAGAAGGGAGAAATGAAGAGAGAGAAAGAAGAAGGGTACATAAATACAGATGATGGATGAACAGTCAGACAGTAAGAGAGAAAAAGAGAGAGAGAAAGTAAAAAGAAGACAATATAAGATATAGAAAACAACTGATAATATAAATAGAGTAAAACAAATGAGCAAAAATACAGGTTGGAAGAGCGAGACAGAAAAAGCACAAGACAGAGAAGATTGAAGACAAGACAGAAAAAAAAAACGGTGCAAACGAGGGAAAGAGAGAGAGAGAGAGAGAGAGAGAGAGAGAGTTAATGAATGTAAGCATTAGTAAGTGATTAAGCTTTAGAGAGAAAGGTCAGCCCAGCGGCCGAGCGAGGCCGAGTTCAGTCTCCTGCTCTTAGGGCAGTCTAAACCTTTCCAGCTGAAATGGTAAAGCTGCCATTTCACAGCGGGGGGTGGGCGAGGGACACACGTCGGAGTGACACGTGGGTCAGCGGCTCTCCACCCTCCATTACCCTGCCGTGGCAAACGTGCCGATCCCTGTCAGTTTAGGGATGAAAAATAAGGCCTCAGACAAGATCAATAGATCCCAGAGTCTTCAACCCACTGTGATTAATCGACTGTCGCCTATTAATGAGCGAAAGATTACAAAGCATTGTTTGAAGCGTATGGACGCAACACACACGACGGAGACTTCAGACAAGCTTTAAAATAGATCTGCATGCAGGATGCGACCAGGAACACATCATAAATCACATTTTATTGGTGCATAAAAAATGATACAAGCATGACATAAAGCATTACACTGTAAGTATATGTCATGAATGTTACATGTAAAATTTGTTAAAATTTGTTTAAGTGTTTATTGAACCTATTCATCAAAAAAAATCCTGAACATTATACTGTAGAGTGAATCTGGTTTTAGACCTGGTTAGATGAAGGAACATGTAGTGGGCCTGTGAAAATAGAGACCATGGAACATGGGAAAAGGAAATAAAATAATAAATAAATAAAAAATAAAGAAAGTAAGAAAGAAAGAAAAACCAGAAAGTAAAAGAGAGCGAAAGAGAGATAGATGGGCCGGGGG